>CATLJT010000003.1:0-361117 GCA_949987775.1 Aproaerema taeniolella | reverse complement strand
AGATGGAGCCTAAAAAGCATTACTGTGCAATACAATCCTTAAGATCGCCATATTGGATGACTGACAAGTTCACAGTGGTACCAACCACGTGGATTTTGTACCATGAAAACCAAACAATGGTGTCGTATCCTATGGTAGAAAAAAGTTTTCGACGTATATCAACAAAAGGAAACCATGCAAAATTTGGCCAATATTTCCAGTCACCGTCGAATACAAAACTAGTAAGTCATTCGTCTGCTGTCAATTTTTGTAAAATTTATACTTCTTTAAAATAAATCAAATCAAATTTATTTTAAAGAAGTATAAATTTTACAAAAAGTTTAATGTAAATAATAAAATCTCTTACAATTTATAGCCGCTCAAATCCGAGACATCTCAACAGCTTGATGGATCCTGATATTCAGAGGGTAATAATTCATTAAATCCGGTTCAATTTCTTCGTCCTGTTTCCGGAACCAAACAGCGCGACAGTGATTTCTAGATTCTGCAGTGACACTATCAATGCAAATGACCAGTCCCTCAGTGGTATTGTGCTTCTGAAGATGATGTTGGAACTCTGATGACAGAATCATCTTGGTGACTCCCTCAGGATGATCCTTCCACTCGTTCGGAAGGAGACAGAGGAGTTTCACGAACGAAAACGTGGTCCGAATACGCGACATCTTGTACGAGCACTGCACCTTGCACTACTTCGCTGAGGAATGACGGCTGAACTTAAAGGTTAGGTATTTATATGCTTGATATCTAGTGCTATCGAACTGAAATAAAAATATTTTTATATCGCAGGGGTCTATCAAGAATCTGAATAAACAATAAGTCAACAGCCTTTAACCTGATAACTTTAGAACAACATGAAAGTCAAAAAACACTGTGTACAATGTAAATACGAACAAAAGTTTGTGTGCTAGTTCGATTACAATCTAATAGATGCCAGGTTGTACGCATCATCAATAAAAGAAGAGTAAGGAGTAAGTTCAGTTGCCTATAAAATTCTACCGTTTGCTGCCAGATGGCGTTACTAGTATAATTCGGATTGGCTCGGCAAGATGACGCCACATTACTCATTCTAAGAAACTTAATTTCAATTGTATATCATCTTCAATCCAAGAGGAAGTGCAGAGTTTAAACGCTTAATCAACATGCACGTGTTAGGGAGGATGTAATTTTTTTGAAAAATTAAAAGTAAAAACAGTCAATATCAATATCATTTGGAACTAATATCACTATCGTAATAGCGTGAGCTTTGGTACATTATTTTTCAGCGGAAGTTTTGGCATTGCTTATTTATAAGAGCGAATTCTACTGTGCTAGTATTAATTTTTTGTTGATCTCCATGACTTAGCGGTTATAAAAATAAACTTTATGTTCCATGACTGCATTCAATTAATCATAGGTTGACTCAGGACCGGGCTTGTAAATCAAAGATACCTTGACAGTTAATTATAATTAATTGGATATAATAGTATTAATATTTTTGTTTAATGGTGTCATTATTGTCTATTGACATTTGAACTTGTTAGCGACCTACTATTACTTTGTTCATGAGTTTCATCATCGGAAGAAAATTAGACAACTTTGCATTTTCAGTGGAGACTGAAAATAACATAATGTAGTGGTATTGTATCACGCCGATTTAGAACGAGGACAGACAGAATAAAAATAGTATAGGCGTTGCTAGCTCATTATCGTAAACATAACAATTTAATTAGAGTTTTAGTATTTAATTAGCGCAGATACTATTAATGGGCAGCATCCGAAGTTTTTCCTTGTTGTCGACATACATCAACAGGAAAATTATTTAATTCCAGACAGCAGAATTGCTTTTTAATCCAAAAAACCGGCCAAGAGCGTGTCGGGCCACGCGCATTGTAGGGTTCCGTAGCAGCATGGTTCATATATGCAGCTGGTTTCTTAATTCTACGAGCAAATTGTCATAGTCGATGTTAAAATCCCCAAATACTATAGTATCAAAAAGAAATGTTTAAAAAAGTTTGTAGTTTCAGAAATAATTGTAGTTTTAGTCTAAGTATAACAGAATGGAAGTATTTTTTTGTTGTTTTTTTTTAATAGTTTTTTTAGTTTTTTTTTTTGGTTTTTGATTTTTTTAATTTTTTTGCGATAATATTATTGTTAGGGATAATATAATAATATCGAGCTGCTACTAAACCAGGTCGCGTGGTGATCTTGTATAAATTTGATATCATTTTCGTACTTGGCACCCCCAAAAACCTATTAAACGACACCTGAAATGTCAATATGTTACAGCTTGGCTTTCGGCTCGCCTCACTTTAAGCGTGGAACCTTGTATGGCGGCCATTTTGGATTAGTGTACACTTCGTCGTGAATGCTACTCTCGTGAATTATTCCACTTTTTATTGTTTCCCAAACGGATCGCTGAATCGAAAAACGATCGTAGTAAACCCCATCTATCTTGAAAAAAGCTATTCTATGATAACCCACTCGATGATTTCGGCGAGAAAAAAAAATCCCTCGCGCTTTCACGTGTATGGAAAACACCCGAAAAAAAATTTTTTCCACCATTTTATTTTTTAGATCTGTCGGCGCAATCAATGTTACGACCATGCCAAATTTTAGCTCTGTAGTACCAAGGATCTAATATTAGTAAATATATTCTTATTAATCCCAACAACGTTTGGCACTTGGTCGACTATTACTCACAAGCTTGAAGGGCCAACTTATGTGTGATAGTTTTCCTTTTAATTTTGTTGTATATTCTATCACCGTGAATTTTTCCACATTTTTAGAAACAATCGTTTTGCTTGTAGTGGGGGACACTTGTTTTAAATAAAAAATTTCACTTTAAAAATTAATTGTTCGCAAAGGGAATGCTGAATCGAAAGACGTTCTTAGTAAACCTCTTCTATCTTTTAAAAAGCTATCCTATGACATCTCATTCGATGATATCGGCTAGAAAAAAAAATGAAATAAATAAATGAAATGGAAGTATTTAATGCGCGAGCGAAGCGAGCGCAAATTTTTTATTGCTTTTTTTAATTGTTTTTTTTTGTTTTTGTTTTTTTTTTATTTTTTTGCGATAATATTATTGTTAGGCATATCGAGCTGCTGCTAAAGCAGGTCGCGTAGTGATCGTGTATAATTTTGATGTCATTTTCGTAATAAGCACCCCCAAAAACCTATTAAACGACACCTGAAATGTAAATATGTTACAGCTTGGCTTTCGGCTCGCCTCACTTTTAGCGTGGAACCTTGTATGGCAGTCATTTTGGATTGCGGTACACTTCGTCGTAAATGCTACCCTCGTGAATTATTCCACATTTTTTTCATTATAAAAATTAATGTTTTTCAAACGGATTGCTGAATCGAAAAACGTTCATAGTAAACCCCTTCTATCTTTTAAAAAGCTTTCCTATGATAACCTACTCGATGATATCGGCGAGAAAAAAAAAATCAATCGCCCTTTCACGTGTATGGGAAACACCCGAAAAACAATTTTTTTTCCACTATTTTATTTTGTAGATCTGTCAGGGCAATCAATATGTATGACCATGCCAAATTTTAGCTCTGTAGTACCAAGGATTTAATATTAGTGAATATATTCTTATTAATCCCAACAACGTTTAGCACTTGGTCGACTATTACTCACAAGCTTGAAGGGCCAACTTATGTGTGATAGTTTTCCTTTTAATTTTGTTGTATATTCTATCACCGTGAATTTTTCCACATTTTCAAAACAATCGTTTGAAAATGTGGACACTTGTTTTTAATAAAAATTTTCACTTTAAAAATTAATTTTTTGCAAAGGGAATGCTGAATCGAAAAACGTTCTTAGTAAACCCCTTCTATCTTTCAAAAAACTATCCTATGACATCTCATTCGATTATATTGGCGAGAAAAAAAAAACATTGCCCTTTCACGTGTATGGGAAACATCCGAAAAATTTTTTTTTTCCAAAATTTTATTTTTTCAATCTGTCGGCGCAATCAATATGTATGACCATGCCAAATTTCAGCTCTGTAGTACCAAGGATCTAATATTAGTAAATATATTCTTATTAATCCCAACTAAGTTTGGCACTTGGTCGACTATTACCTGCAAACTTGAAGAGCCATCTTATGTGTGATAATTTTCCTTATAATTTCATTGTATAAACTACCACCATGAATTTTTTCACATTTTTAGAATCAACTGTTTAGCTGGTAGAGGGGGGGGGACACTTGTGTTTTACAAAAATTTTCACTTTAAAAATTTATATTAGGCAAACAAAGTGCTAAATCGAAAAACGTTCTTAGTAAACCCCTTATGTCTTTTAAAAAACTGTCCTATGACACCCCATTTAATGAAATTGGCTAGAAAAAAAAAATTTATTGCCCTTTCACGTCTATGGGAGACACCTGAAAAATTGTTTTTTTTCTAAGATTTCACTCTACAGTTCTGACGGCGTAGTTAATATTTATGACCATGCCAAATTTCAGCTCTGTAGTACCAAGGGTTTCTTAGGAAACCCGCGGACAGACGGACAGACGGACAGACGGACATGGCGAAACTATAAGGGTTCGTAGATTACTACGGAACCCTAAAAAGCTGTCCTATGACATCTCACTCGATGATATCAACGAGAAAAAAAAAATGAAATGGAAGTATTTAATGCGCGAGCGAAGCGAGCGCGAATTTTTTTTTTTTGTTTTTTTTTTTTTTATTTTTTTTTTTGTTTTTGTTTTTTGCGATAACATTATTGTTAGGCATAATATAATAATATCGAGCTGCTGCTAAAGTAGGTCGCGTGGTGATCGTATATAATTTTGATGTCATTTTCGTAATTAGCACCCCCACAAACCTATTAAACGACACCTGAAATGTCAATATGTTACAGCTTGGCTTTCGGCTCGCCTCACTTTTAGCGTGGAACCTTGTACCGCAGCCATTTTGGATTGGGGTACACTTCGTCGTAAATGCTACCCTCGAGAATTATTCCATAATTTTTTCATTATAAAAATTAATGTTTCTCAAACGGATTGCTGAATCGAAAAACGTTCATGGTAAACCCCTTCTATCTTTTAAAAAGCTATCCTATGATAACCTACTCGATGATATCGGCGAGAAAAAAATCCATCGCCCTTTCACGTGTATGGGAAACACCCGAAAAACTTTTTTTTTCCACTATTTTATTTTGTAAATCTATCAGGGCAATCAATATGTATGACCATGCCAAATTTTAGCTCTGTAGTACCAAGGATTTAATATTAGTGAATATATTCTTATTAATCCCAACAACGTTTAGCACTTGGTCGACTATTACTCACAAGCTTGAAGGGCCAACTTATGTGTGATAGTTTTCCTTTTAACTTTGTTGTATATTCTATCACCGTGAATTTTTCCACATTTTAAAAACAATCGTTTTGCTTGTAGTGTGGGACACTTGCTTTTAATAAAAAATTTCACTTTAAAAATTAATTTTTCGCAAAGGGAATGCTGAATCGAAAAATGTTCTTAGTAAACCCCTTCTATCTTTTAAAAATCTATCCTATGACATCTCATTCGATGATATTGGCGAGAAAAAAAAAACATTGCCCTTTCACGTGTATGGGAAACATCCGAAAAATTGTTTTTTCCAAAATTTAATTTTTTCAATCTGTCGGCGCAATCAATATGTATGACCATGCCAAATTTCAGCTCTGTAGTACCAAGGATCTAATATTAGTAAATATATTCTTATTAATCCCAACTAAGTTTGGCACTTGGTCGACTATTACTCGCAAACTTGAAAATCCATCTTATGTGTGATAGTTTTCCTTATAATTTCATTGTATACACTACCACCATGAATTTTTTCACATTTTTAGAATCAACCGTTTAGCTGGCAGAGGGGGGACACACTTGTGTTTGACAAAAATTTTCACTTTAAAAATTTATATTAGGCAAACAAAGTGCTGAATCGAAAAACGTTCTTAGTAAACCCCTTCTGTCTTTTAAAGAGCTGTCCTATGACACCCCATTTAATGATATTGGCTAGAAAAAAAAAATCATCGCCCTTTCACGTCTATGGGAGACACCCGAAAAAAATTTTTTTTCTAAGATTTTACTCTACAGTTCTGACGGCGTAGTTAATATTTATGACCATGCCAAATTTCAGCTCTGTAGTACCAAAGGTTTCTTAGGAAACCCGCGGACAGACGGACAGACGGACAGACGGACAGACGGACATGGCGAAACTATAAGGGTTCGTAGATTACTACGGAACCCTAAAAAACACCAAAAAGTCCAAGAAAATTGTTCATCATGCATCGAATACCACTTCATTAACCACAAAACCTATTAATTGAATCTAAACTTACCCACAACAATGACTAGTCGTTATTATGACCTTAAGATTCATTAGAAGTAAAATTTCCTTTATTACTAAGCTGACAATACTTCAAAACCACGTAATTAATTTACTTGTTAATGAATATTGACCCGATTTTCGTAATATACTTTACACAGGTGTCTTATAAACTCGCAGAGGACAAAATGATACAACATTGAATGTCTGTTCTAGATTGTCTTAGCGAAAGTGTTGACAGTTAATGACTAAGTATTCTATCGGCAGATTCTAAGAAGCAGGACTTTAATCAAATTAGCGTCTGAAGTAATGAACCAAAAATAGCAAAAAGGGCTTGGGACACTTCCAAGTCATTGAAATTCAGATTGGAGACACGTGTACCGTATTCCGATCTCTTAGCAACAAAACATAAATACACGTGTAGTCGTTTGCAGCAAAAATAACGACCATTTTACAATATCATGCACATGCAATATGGTGATTACAGTCCATATAAAGGCCTTGACTGTTTTGTTAACCTCGTTATCTAAAAGGGCCGTGATATGTTATCATTACATAAGCCATAATGTGCACGAATGTTGCAGATAGGTTATGTTAAAGCATTATTCGCCGCTTACATCTATGAAGAAATCTTGTGAAAGTTTTACAGGAAACGTATGAACCATTAACTGACATCGTAAATTTCTGTTTTATCAGCGGAACTCTAATATCTACGTCAGAAAAGCCGGTAAACATGTTGATTCCGACATACCAACAGAATACATTATCATGGCCGCATTGCTTCGATGTTGCTCGATATACAACTGAGTTGTCTTGAGCGTTAGCCAGTTGATAGAGAGTTGCTAGCGAAGCGTTACGTTTTTTTCCGGTAAAATCTATGACAACCTTTCAGTCATAAAACGAGAATAGTTGTAATGAAGATATATTTGATTGAGAGATATAAGCCTGGATACAAAGGTAAGTTTTTTTAACGTATTTAAATATATTCAGTATTTCACAATAAATTATTTCCATTTAGTCTTGAGTATCTCTTCCTTTACACCTTTACACCAATTTATTACAAGGACAGCGCATGCGCTAAATTTTAGACGCGTAGGCCGTTCCATATTGGATAGCGTCATTCAGTTTGTTCGGCACGAGTTGTGCTTATCAAGGCCACGCGTGTAGATACCTATTAGGTAGTTGAACTCTAGCGGAAATAATAATTTTGCGTTTGAACCATAAGTGACTGATTTATTTGTTTACTTTTAGATGAAGGCGACTAATAGAGAGAACAAAAAACTTATCTATGCGATAAAATTGAAGGACTTGCCTTTTCCTGGGATTGATAAATATGTATGCGTGCCGCACTCTTGGATAATTCATCGATTTGGAGGTCAGAAAATTCTTGCTGCATACCCAGAAAATGAAGCTCCTTTTGTAACAAGGAATCGCACAAAGAAGAGAGAGAGACACAGTCACGATTGGAGGTTTTACATAGGGTTCATAAAATTTGAATCAGGTAACTATTGTTTCAATTATTTTTGTACAGTGGTTTGGTGTGAACAAGCAATAAGATGATTGTTTTTTTCAGAAAGTTATGAGAATGTTATAAAATGGATTGAGGAAATGATTGCTAAGGGAGGTGATGACCAGGACGAGGAAATAGAAATCAAGGTATTGTAATTTTTTATTCGAACTTTGATTTAAGGTTTCCTATGGCTTGAGTATTTATTTTTTGTGTTTATTTTTTAGATCCTCCAGCAGAGACTGTGGGAAATAGGCAGCTACGTAGTGCGAGAAATCCGGTCTTGTCAGGTGTATTACCGGAAAAACCTCATCTGGCAGTGAAGCCTTATGATAATCCTAGGAGAGCACTACCTAAGATGTTGATTAGACGACCGCTACCCCTGAGGGCTACTCCTGACGGGACCCCAAATCCGGTCAACTATTTGCCACTAGCGAGACGTGGTAGATGGAAAATATATAGGCTGAAAGGAATCTCCGTCACGATGGAGATAAGTCCACTGCGTAGCGGTGCGGTATATATTAAATAGATTAGGGTAGGTAGTCTTTAGTTAGAAGATTTAGAATATAGCCAGTAAGGAGATTTACACTGATTTTACGGTAAAAATTCAAGACGGTATAGTAAACTTTCCAGTCCCTGGGCCAAGCACTGACCCAGGGAGGTCTTTAAATTAGAAGGTCCTGGTATTGGTAAATAGTCGCCCAATTACACACGTTTCCGATGATCCGAACTACCCCGAGGCTCTCACGCCTAATCATTTTTTGATCGGAGCGTCGTCCACTGGTTCCCCTATTGGTAAGTACGACAATTCCGACTTATTCTTACGCAAAAAGTGGCGAGTGGCGCAAAGGCTAGCCGACATGTTCTGGGTTCGCTGGCTTAGGGAATATTTTACCTACCCTCTTACCTCGACAGAAGTGGACTCGAGAGTCGAGATCACTAGAAGTCGGTGATTATGTCATTTTAGTTGAGCCTAACCTGGATACGAGCTGTTGGCGTCACGGAGTGGTGAGTGCGACCCATGCAGGCAGGGACGGACGGGTTCGCGTGGTAGATGTGCGCACCCGCACGGACATATTGCGTAGGCCGGCGACACGTGTCGCTCTACTGTCACAAAGAGATTGTAGTGCAAACTAGTTTGCACTAAGGTGGCAGGATTGTAGGCGAAGCACCACAAACTTAGATAAGATTTGAATTTTGTATACTTTAATAAAAGGAAGTGCGATTGAAGCGCCACCGGCGGCGATGCGCTTGAACTAACTAATGTGCATATAATTGGCCGGACATGCAACCCGGACCCCCTGGACTGCTTCGTTTGCGTGTGGGTAGAACTACCCACATTGTTCGGTCTACCCGCCCACCAGTTTTTGTCGTCGAGAGGGACCCACCGACAATTAAATAGCTGCTGCCTACCCTCCGAGCCTTCGCCTTTTAGTGGGTACCTGCGGAGCAATATTTTTGACTACCCACCCCCGGCCTCCCACCAGCGGGTCTCACCGGGGAGGTCAGGATATTGTTCCCGCTCCCGCTAAATGGCCTAGTGGACGCAAGGCAAACGACCCGAGGACATCAAGCCCGTGAAAGCCTTAGGGGATGCCGGCCTACTAAATGCCGCCCCCTATCGCACCGAAAACGAGCCAGAGGAGGAAGACGAGAATCTTCCTCCCCACCGTCACCACCAGCCGCCAGGCAGTGGAGCACCTGTTGAGCCTAGGCGCAACAGTGGCCCACTCCACCGCCCCATCCGCCGCAGGCTCCTCGGCCCCCGCCACCCCATGTGGAGGCCAGGAGTTTTACAGCCCCTCGCGTAGCGCCCTGACGCCCTTCGCAAACTCGCCGAAGCCCCAGCTGCCCCGGTCATCGCCGCTGAATCGCGATGCCCCCCTAGCGCCCCGCGACCCACGAGTGCACCGCACGGAAGCACAGGGGAGTGCCCTGAAGCGCTCCCTACCCTTCTCGCCGCCGGCACAACCACCGAAGCCTGCGCCCCGTCGCACGCCGCCTTTGTCCATGCCCTCTTTGGACATGGACACGACGTCGCCGCCCCGCACCTATGCGACCACTGTGACAGCGCCCCAGAGATCGTGGCCGTCCCCACCTGCGTTGGGGATGGCAGCCGGTCGGGCGAAAGCCACGACGACACCACGCACCCGGATCGACGTAACGCCCCCGGCACGGGCCACGAAGCTGACCCCCCCGTCCACCACAACCTCGACGACCGCCACCGCCGGCCCTGCCACCCCAGTCACCAAGAAGGCCCGATACCCGCCTCTTGTAGTGGAGCGCCTACCGGATTGGGCGTTCCACTTCAAGAAGCTGAAGGATGCCCTTGGCCACGCACCCAACGCGCGCCCCTATGGGAAAGGGGTACGCTTCACTCCCAAAGAGGACCAGGAGTACCGCCTAATCCAGAGATACCTAACCACCCTGGAGAAGGAGTCTGGTATCTCCTGGTTCTCCTACTCGCTGCCGGCTGAGAAAAGCCTGAAGGTGGCGATCCGAGGCCTCCCGGTGGACACCACACCCGCCGAGATAGAAGAAGAGTTGCGTCAGCTGGGCTTCACACCGGAGTTCGCACGACCGATCCGAGCACGCCAGGGACGCCCGGGGTGCATCTTCTTCGCGCAACTACAGCGCACCCCCAACTTGATACCGGCCATATACGAAATAGACGAACTAATGTATATGCCCGGTGTCAAGATAGAAGCCTGGAGAGGACGACGCGGGCCAGCCCAGTGCCACCGATGCCAGCAGTTTCGGCACAGCTCGGAACACTGTCACCGGAAGCTGGCTTGCGTCAGATGCGGAGATAACCACTTCGCCAAGGACTGCCCCCGCCCCCGCGAAGAACCACCTACGTGCGCGAACTGCGGAGGCGACCACCCCGCCAACAGCATCTCGTGCCCTGTGTTGCGCTGGGAACAGCGCAACAAGAAGGCGGGCACGACCGCGCTCACGGCCACCTCCAACGCCGAGCCCAGGACCGTCACTGCCGCACCGACCGGCGAGCGAAACGCGGCGAGCTCGCTCATGGCCGCGGCCAACGACAAGCCGGCTGGGAAGAAGAAGAGGAGGAGGAAGAAGAAGACGCCTAAGCCCGCATCGGAAGAGCGGGTCAACCGCCCAAAGCCCCCAGGAAGGCAGTCGCCGCTCCTATCAAGGAGAAGAAGGCGAAACCGCTTGGGGACAGGTCCAAGGACCGTGTAGCCTCCAGCCACGAACCAAACGTCCTGGAGGAGATAACGAATCTCCTAAAGGACATACTCGTGGCAATCAGCAGCCATCAAGACCCCGTGGCAATCATATTACGGGATCTCCAACGGATTTACCAGCTAAGATGGCCTCCCCTCGAAGACGAGGAAGCTGCTCAGGGCGGTGCTCTTTGAGCGCAAATTAGACGCGGCCTCGATACCGGAGCCGACCTACCGAGCTAGTCACATCGGTTACTCTACGTTGAGTAACCTAGATCGTGGCTACCAAGCGGGGGTCGGCTCTTAGGCAAGAAGCCCCACACCACCCCCGGATGGAACAACGCCGTCGCTGACGTGTGGGTCGCTCGCAAGGCAGCAGCCCGGCGGGCTTGACCCCGCTAGCGACGATGAACACGCGTCTACGGGTGACGAAGGAGCCCGCTTAAAGAGCCCAACGGCTCGAAAAGCCTCCCCGGCCCCTTACGGGGCCGAGAAGACTTCCCGGAGCCCGGACCCCCAGTCGCTTGATATTTGCACACCGCGGCCATCGACGCCTTCCATCGCTCTCGTTAACCGAAATCTCGTGGTTTCATTTTCTATCATCTACAATACCCCTTAGTTAAGTCCCTCTATCCATACTCTAAACTAATTTAATTTTATATGTAAAAGTCTAGAAATCTAACAAATAGTTAGGTATTTTATTCGTCGTCGAATTAATAGCCTCTATTTGGTTTAGATACCAACTAGATTTAGTTATTCCCCAAAATTCTATAGTTGTGAGGTATTATTACTGTTCTAAATTAATTAGCTTTTCTTTCTCAAACAATCTTATTAACATATTTAGCACGGATTTAATTTCTGATATTTTAAACCCCAAGAACACCTTGCTAGGCTTAACCCACCCTATTGTTAAGTTTATGCTTTAAATTAGTGTTTTTTTTGTTACCCCTTTTGGTTTCCTGGTGGATTTTTTGCTATAATATTTTTTATTTTTGTGATTAAACCCAGTTATTTTATAAATCTCGATTTCCTTATTCAATTTGTGTTTCGGCTATTTCCACCTGAACATTATCGCTGACGATCTGGCGCCCGCGATTAAAAAACCCTGAATTTGAGGTAAGTAATTAACCATTTACTATTCCGTGGCATTGTTTTTTCTTTTTATTCTTGCTTATTCGGTGAGCACGTTCCGTGCCGCTGTGGCATTCATAGGCAACATTTTAGTTTCAGATAACCTAACAACCACTGAAGCTCTGTCTACCCCACTAGGAATTTTAGATGTGAGTGCATGGATTGACGGTCATCAATGTTTTGACGTTTACTCATTAACCCCTCGAAGTACGACGGACCAGTTTTGGACTTTTTAACCCCTACGACGTACCGGTGTGACTTCGTGCCATATTTTAATTTTTTTTTGTGTCATGTGTTATTTAATGTAAATAAGAGTTTTATTCAGTATAAAACTCGTACTTATTTATTAAAAAAAAAGAATAATTGAACCCTTTCCCCTTTCCCGTAGTTAGTTGTTTAACGCAGTAAACAACGCGTTTAACTGTGTTTACCACGTGTTTAAAGTTTTTTTTTTTCACTTTCGTGTTTTACACTATTTCCCGTGTTAGGTATTTTTTCCACCCTAATTAGGTATTTTTCTTAGGGAATTTTCAGATAATACGACTTGTATTAACGATCTATTCACTTAACGGTATCGTTTTCCATGCCTTATTCTTAACAGCCGACTTCACTTTGTCTAAAAATGTCGCTGAATTAGGACACAATTATTGATGTTGAACCGGAAGAGGCCGCATACGAGCAAGATATTGGAGAGACACCTTATCGCGCTAGTCCTATTTTTCAGAGAATGAACAACCAGTCTGTTTCTGCTCATGAAGCTACGCGACTTAAACAGCTTTTCACCCGCGACGTTAGTTTGTCAAAATTGAATATTTGCTTTGATGGTCAAACGTGCGTGAAGGATTTCTTTCTGCTCATCGAAGAACGGATGTTCGCTTCTGACATCCCATCCTCGTATATCGGTATATCGTATATCGTATATCCTCGTATATCGTCGGTTCGACGAACTTGTATCTGGTTCGGCTCTTTTATATTTCAGGACAATTAGGGTACCTTCATTGACGTACGATGAGTTAAAGTCTTTTTCTAAAAAACTTATTTGAAAACCGACTATGACTACCACATAGAACAGCGTCTCCGTGATTTAAAACAAACGGCGACGCAATCTGCCCGCGATTTCATTATTATCATTCAAGACCTAAATCTGAAGCTTACAAACCCAATTCCAGATTTTGCGCTCTTACTTATCATAAAATATAAACTTCATTCGCGGTACAGGCCTTGTTTGTCCACAAACAGGATAGATAGCATTGAGGCTTTGTTAAATGTAGTCTCAAACTTTGAGAGTTACGAGTCGCCTCAGCAAGCTTCGGATAACGCTCAGTCTCGTAAAGTTGTTGCACCGATATTTGATTTGTCACGTTTTATTTGTATTAAGTGCTATCAATCAGGTCACGATTTCCGGGCGTGTCCTTCTATTCTTGGTGTTATTTGTTTCGTTTGTAGGTGTCCCGGTTTTACAACCAAGGATTGCCCCACGTGTAATGCCCGCGTCTTAAAGAAGCAGGTATGACGGTTAATCTCAAGAAGTGTGAGCTTTGCAAGAGTCAGCTTAAGTATCTTGGGTATATCATTAACGAAAATGGTCTTCAGACAGATCCTAAGAAACTAAGTTCCATCTGTGAGCTTCCGGTGCCAGAGAATGGTAGGTCTTTGCGTGGTTTTATTGTTCTTCGTTCTTATTGTTTAAACTATCTCTGTAAATGGTCAATATAAAATTATCTTTGTAAACGTAATCAATATGTCAAATAAGATAGTGCTGTCTCTTTCACTCTTTCTTCTATCTCTCACCCCCGAACTGTTTAGACGTCGAAAATTTGTACCTCTGTTAAATTAAAATAAAATATGTTTTAATCTTGCTTTCTCTTCTCTTATTTGCCCATAACCCATCAGGTTATCGGCCCAGGGTCGTTTGCTGCGCCCTGTAACGTAATTATTTTGTGGATTTACACTACACGTTAATTGAAAGAACCATAACCTCCCCGACATCGTGCTCGTCTTCAGGGACTTTGTTCATCGTATTTGAAAGGCAGCCTGGAGGCTCTTTCGAGATGGTTACGACGGCTCCGGTTGGGTTACCCGTGGAGAAACTCAAGGGTATTGAGGACTTCAATTCCTGGAAGTTTACCATGAAAATGATACTCATGTACGAGGTCTATATGACTGTATTTTACCGGATTTTGACGGCAAGGATGAAAAGAAGATGCGGAAAGCACTGGCAAAAATAAGCTTGTCGATCGGCGGCACTGCCTCACATTCGTAACGCGAAGACACCATTGTAGGCGTGGACTATGTTACAAAAGTCTTACGAAGATAAGGGCCTGTGCAGGAGGCTGGGGTTACTAAGATCTTTGTTTGGGGTGAAATTGGGCGAGATGGATGGCATGCCGAGTGACCTGTCGAAAATATCTGAACTGGGACAGTAGCTTGAAGACATCGGCTTAAAACTAGATGATGAATTCATAGCGGTGATTATGCTGAGATAAATTTTATTTATTACCAGAAATAAAATTTACAAATGTTTTAAGTGTAAGAAGGCTGGACACATGAAAAAGGACTATCCACTCTTAGCCAAGCGGAAACCAGAGACCAGACCTGACACGACGGGAGTTCAGGAACCAACAGCGCGGAGAAGACACTGTTGACTGCTCTGTCAGTAAATTTACAGGAAAATATGTGGTATATAGACTCTGGTGCAACTCATCATATGTGTAATGTGAAAAATTCTATGACTGAACTTTTGAGTACCTACTCAAAACCTTTAGAGGTTCACGTTGCTAATGGTAAGAAAGTGATGACAGAAGGACAAGGTAAAGTGCAGGTTAATCTAAAATCAGGTTTAAAGACTATAAGTAATGTTTACTATATTCCTAAACTTTCTGCAAATTTATTATCTGTTAGTGTATTGATCCATAGGGACACTGATTACGGGAATTTTAATTATTTAAGGGGAGTTAAATGATGTCGACAAGGATGATTCGATACGAGAGAATTTTATTTTTCTTGCACAAAAATGCATTCGACTTGCAGCTAGCGACGCATTTGCGTTATCAAAATGAGCAGGCGCTTGAACATGCCCCGGGCGTTGAAAGCAAAGCTTTCAACCACTACGATGCGACAGGCAGTGGACAAATCTTCGCAAAGGATCTTCTAACGACGCCAGCAGAAGTCTTGATATCCGCTACACGAGCGATGCCGTCTGCACTAGGATGGACAGCAACAACTCTGCCCAGCTTCTATTTTAACCGCGGCAGATTATCCTCCTTCACAACCACCAGAGAATTAATCTTCAGGCTATCCTTGCACGAGCGCCATTTCACTCGTTGCTGCAGCTCGCCGACAAACTCCTTGCTCCATCTGTCTCAAAAATGTTGGCGAAGCTGTTCGATCCGTTGAATCCGGGATAGGTGGCCCGTAGAACAGTGCCAATAATCTCTCTGTGGTAAGGATATAAGAGGCCGCCCGATGAGAAAATGCCCTGGTGTAAGTGGGGTGCAGTCAGCAGGATCCGACGAAAGTGGAGTAAGTGGCCGCGAGTTCAGTATTGCCTCTATTTGTACTAAAGTGGTGTTAAGCTGTTCAAAAGTTAAATTACAATTGCCCAACACTCTCTGTAAGTGATACTTAGAGGACTTAACACCTGCCTCCCAAAGACCGCCGAAATGAGGACTATACGCGGGTATGAAATGGAATCGAATTCCATCATTAGCCAACCTTTCACCTAAGAAATCGCAATTGCCCTTTAGAAACTTTGATAATTCATTGTACGCCCCAACAAACGAGGTACCGTTGTCGGAAAACAGTTGTGCAGGCCTTCCTCTTAGAGAAATGAACCTGTATAACGCTAATAGAAAATTATTGCTTGTTAAATCGCCTACCAACTCCAAGTGGACAGCTTTGGTGGTGAAGCAAATAAATAATCTCACGTACACCTTCACCAACCTACACCCGCGACCCTATCGACTGGCAGACATAATAGGGCCAGCGTAATCAACACCCACTGTCTCAAAGGGAAAACCACTAGGCGTCAGTGGTAAGTTACCCATTATAGGCGGTTCAACTTTGCTTTTCATACGCGTACATAAAACACATTTACGATAGCAAGCTTTGGCCAAATTCCGTCTTCCAATTGGCTAGTACTTTACTCTTATAGAGCCTAACAAAAGCTGCGGACCTGCATGCATTAATTTGTGATGCTCAAAATCAAATAATAATTTACTGAAATTGTGAGTGGACTGTATTATAATTGGGTGTTTTTTATCATAACAGAACTCTGAATTGGGGTTGGAAAATTTTTGGAATGGTATACAAATCCAAAACCATTTGGAGATATATGTATTTGCTACGATATTTTCATAATTTCAACTTAAAACTGTGAAAGATTGTATTTATTTTTAATAAAATGTGATAACCTTTATTTGACCCTTGTGACGTCACACAAGGAAGTAATAACGAAACTTGTGCCAATACTTCATTTTTTTAAAAAGTGTCAATCATATGCCAGACTGCTCAGTATTGCCAGAGTCAGAGGTTTTCCCTAAAGCCTAGGAGTTTTTGCAGATCAGATTTCTCCAGGTTTTGATATCACGAAATTGATCTTCTTATTTATCGCTGTAAGAATACTACTATTGTAAGAATACTGAAAAATAGCAAAATCCTTTTTAAATCTGTCAAGATATAATGAATTGAATCTTTAACCTATTAAAGTGTTCTTTGTCTAATGTTTTAATTGAATGTTTATTTCGTAAAATCATTGTACATAAAAGTAGACTTCGAGATCGCTTACTCAAATTTAAAGTTTTTATTGTTTATTTCAATAAAAACTTTTTAGTTTCTTAGTTTTTGATTGTCAGTGTTGTGTAGGTAGCTTGTATGTAATTCCTTTATATCTTTGTCAAATCTAATTTGCACGGGACATAACTAAAATAGAAGTTTTTTAATAGGTCATACGAGGCTTTTAAAATGTTTGTAAGGGGAAACAAGGTGAAATAATCTAGCAACACTGATATCAGTGTCATTCACGAGTGTTGACAGTTTGTTTTTTTTTTGGCTCACGGCAGGCAAAGACCCAACTGTCATACTTCATTATGTGACGTCATCGCCAATTTATTTTTAAAAATCGTAGCATTTTAATGGGGCTATTAAATAGAAAAATAATGAAAATGGTTTCTTATAATAGCCTTATCTATCGAAATAAATTATAAAATAAATATGTAAAAAAAATTTTACAACCCCAATTGTCAAGACATCCTCCTACGCGCATTATTTTATTATTGACTAAGAAGACGTTAAATTTCAACAGAGGGCTCTTTTTAGACAGTTGCTGCTTTTCTAACAAAATTTGATATTCCGGGAAGGATTCGTCTTGACACCTCCGCAAAATAACATTTACTGAGTCCTGTAGCTCCTCTTCACTCAAAAACTTTGTAGTAGGAGGTTGTTTCCTGCAGAGCCTAACAAAACGCAGGACGTAAGCTACTGAACGCACCAGTCGTGACAAATTTTAAAAACGACTAAAATCGATTAGGTCGTTGACGTCACTGGTGTCATTAGTAGTGACATTTAAGTATACTTCAGGTCGGGTTTCAGCTAAGTTCTCAACTTTCTGTGACTGAGAAGGCCACATAGAAAGTTCCTCTCTTAAAAAGATGGGACCAGACCACCACATATTAGCTTCTTTTAATGCACGAACATCAACACCGCAAGAAATGAAATCTGTTGGATTTTTATCAGTTGGAACATATTTCCAGATGCAACCACTGGTTGCTTCAGAAATCTCAGCAACATGGTTTCTCACGAATATTTTCAATCTAGAAGGCAACATTTGTAGCCATCCTAGCACGATAGTTAAGTCTGTCCAACAATACACCTCATCTATTTTTAAGCGAAGTGACTCCCTGACCCTATTATATGGGCGAGCGCCGATCAAGGCACCACACAAATCCAGCCTGGGTATGGTTGTGGGCTTGATTGGCGCAACCCGACTTTGCTATAAGCAAGTGACCCAACACATCACCCTTTTCATTGATGCTGCGTACGTAAACGCAGGCGCCATACGCACGCTCAAATGCGTCTGTGAAGATGTGCAGTTCGAATTTTTTATAAGAATTGCAAACAACAATTCTAGGAACTCTAATGTTGTTTAACAATGGCAAAGTAGCAATAATATCGCTCCAAAGTGTTTCAATTTCAGGAGATAATGGTTCATCCCATGACGCCTTATTCAGCCACATACTTTGCATCAGCATCTTCATCCTAATAACATACGGACCTAAAAGTCCTCGGGGGTCAAAGATGCGTGCTATCACCGAAAGCAAATCATACTTGGTATTGCCTTTGGGAATCGACAAACTGATTGGAAAGCAGAGTTCATCAGAACCTGCGTACCACCCAAGTCCTAGTAACTCTGGCTCTTGAAATCCAATATTCAAATCAAAAGATGTCTGATTTGCTGCTTCAGACAGCAATAAAGGTCCATTCGATTTCCACTTACGTAAGGGCATACAAGCAGATGCAAACGAATCGGTGATCTCTCTGCGAATAAAGGCAACTTCATCCAAACTGTCACCGCCAGTCAGCAGGTCGTCGACATACATGTCGTGTTTAATGATCTCAGCTATCTTAGAATTCTTACATTCAAGACCAATCTGCTTAATGCACCGAGTCGCAAGAAACGGAGCACTCGCAGTACCGTAGGTTACGGTGTTTAGTTGGTATATCTTGACGGGCTTACTAGGGTGATTTTCAACAACAGTACATTTTTGTCTAATTTTTGTGGAAATCTTTGTATGATCGAATTCTATATTAATAAATATTTCATATGTTAACCAACACAAAAAGCTTTTATAATTTGACAAAACAATTCAAATATCCTGTATATTTTATTACTAATTCAAGCCACAAAAATTGACAAGCCACAAAAATTTATATTAGGACACAAAAATTGATAGTAATGCCACAAAAATTGACGATTTCCACCAGGTTACTTAGGTTAGGTTACTTTGAAAAATCAAAACAACATTCTCCACAAAATTTATTGTCTGGCAACTATAAATCAAAAGAAGAGTGAAAAAAAACCTTTCCTCTTTTACTCCGACACCTGATAACCCACCCCTTTAAGAAACAAAAGCAATCATCTTAGTTATAAATCTTCTAACTGTCTTACTTCAATGAACAGTCTGTATTTAAGGTCACAATAACTTTTGGCAATTTTCTTTCTTATTAATCTATTAACTGTCTCATTTTAATAATCAGTCTATACTTGAAGTCACAATAAGTTTTAGTAATCATCTTAGTGATCAATCTTCTAACTGTCTTACATCAATAAACAGTCTGTATTTAAAGTCACAATAAGTTTTAGCAATCATCTTAGTTATAAATCTTCTAACTGTCTTACTTCAATTAACAGTATGTACTTAAAGTCACAATAACTTTTAGCAATTTTCTTTCTTATTTATCTATTAACTGTCTCATTTTAATAATCGGTCTATACTTAAAGTCACAATACGTTTTAGCAATCATCTTAGATATAAATCTTCTGATTGTCTTACTTCAGTGAACAATCTGTACTTAAAGTCACAATAAATTTTAGCAATTTTCTTTCTTATTAATCTATTAAATGTCTCATTTTAATAATCAGTCTACACTTGAAGTCACAATTAGTTTTAGCAATCATCTTAGTTATAAATCTTCTAACTGTTTTACTTGAATGAACAGTCTGTATTTAAAGTCACAATAACTTTTAGCAATTTTCTTTCTTATTATTCTCTTAAGTCTCATTTTAATAATCAGTCTATACTTGAAGTCACAATAAGTTTTATCAATCATCTTAGTTATAAATCTTCTGTCTTACTTCAATAAACAGTCTGTACTTAAAGTCACAATAATTTCTAGTAATTTTATTCCTTTTAATCTATTAACTATCTCATTTTAATAATCAGTCTATACTTGAAGTCACAATAACTTTGAGCAATCATCTTAGTTATAAATCTTCTGTCTTACTTCAATGAACAGTCTGTACTTAAAGACTCAATAACTTTTAGCAATTTTCTTTCTTATTAATCTATTAACTGTCTCATTTTAATAGTCAGTCTATACTTGAAGTCACAATAAGTTTTAGCAATCATCTTAGTTATAAATCTTCTAACTGTCTTACTTCAAAGAACAGTCTGTACTTAAAGTCACAATTACTTCTAGTAATTTTCTTTCTTATTAATCTATTAACTGTCTCATTTTAATAATCAGTCTATACTTGAAGTCACAATAAGTTTTAGCAATTATCTTAGTTATAAATCTTCTAACAGTTTTACTTGAATGAACAGTTTGTATTTAAAGTCACAATAACTTTTAGCAATTTTCTTTCTTATTAATCTTTTAAGTCTCATTTTAATAATCAGTCTATACTTGAAGTCACAATAACTTTGAGCAATTATCTTAGTTATAAATCTTCTAACTGTCTTACTTCAATGAATAGTCTGTACTTAAAGTCTTAATAACTTTTAGCAATTTTCTTTCATATTAATCTATTTACTGTCTCATTTTAATAATCAGTCTATACTTGAAGTCACAATAAGTTTTAGCAATCATCTTAGTTATAAATCTTCTAACTGTCTTACTTCAAAGAACAGTCTGTACTTAAAGTCACAATTACTTCTAGTAATTTTCTTTCTTATAAATCTATTAAATGTCTCATTTGAATAATCAGTCTATACTTGAAGTCACAATAAGTTTTAGCAATCATCTTAGTTATAAATCTTCTAACTGTCTTACTTCAATGAACAGTCTGTACTTAAAGTCACAATAACTTCTAGTAATTTTCTTTCTTATTAATCTATTAACTGTCTCATTTTAATAATCAGTCTGTATTTAAAGTCACAATAACTTTTAGCAATTTTATTTCTTATTAATATAGATTAACTGTCTCATTTTAATTATCAGTCTATACTTGAAGTCACAATAACTTAGCGATCACCTTAATTATAAATCTTCTGACTGTCTCACTTTAATAATCAAGAATTTTCTCTTCTTTTCCTTTCTACGACTCTTTCTTATTTAGTTTCTCGGTCTAATTTACGTATTTCTTTTCTTTGGACTCCTGAAACATTAATTTCTTTACTTGTGTATCAACTTAATAGAAAGACATGAAAAGCAAAGTCATTCTGCAGATTTGTATTTATTATGATGGTTTAGTACCTAGCTACTAAATACTCCACCAGAGCACCAGTATGATGACGATTCTTACCTTCATCGTGAATTTAGATCGTTTCGAAAGTAATTTAATATTAAGTTCTAATTTTTTTGTTCTCATTGCAATTTTGCTGGGTAAAAAATACCACAAAAACCACAAAAATTGACCCACAAAAATTGAAATTATGTAAACAAAAACAAATTCAACAAAAACTACAATAAATACAACAAATGAAATCTAATAGGTCTTTATGTATACCACAACTCTGTATTTTGAAAAACTTATAATATAGAAATTATTAAAGAGAGTATACATAATGAGACCACAAAAATTGAATTTTTTTTGTCCGATAAAATTTTTAGGTGTTACTTACATTTTTGGCGGGAAAACGTAGCAACTTCACACACTTTCTTATTCACATAGCGTTGGTTCCCGACTGACTCAAGCGATTGACATTAGTGTTGTGCTTTAGTGTTCAATACATTAGCTCGGAGTAATCTTTTCATCAAAACCACAAAAATTGATTGTTTTGCTGGGACACATATGTTTTATGCCATATCAAATTAACTGTGACACTAATTACAAAAAACAAAATGATATTGTCAAACTATGACTATATTGATTGAAATAAAACTATAAATTAAATTGATCTGAGAAAAATGTTAAAAATAGAAGCCAAAACATTTAATAAAACAGATTGGGGACAGGCCAGCAAAATTGAAAATACGGTTTAAATGATTATTTTATATTATAAAATAAATCTTTTTTGCTAATGTAAACTTGTCTTGACAAAATAGAAATTATCTATTTTATGTAGAAAAAATATCTAATTGATATCTTTCAAAGACAACACGATTTTCAGTAAAGACACTCAAAAATTTTGTCTGGGAAATTGACCCACTAACATTGTGACGCCAAAATATTTGTTGAAGATAGCGATCTGAATGATGTACGACTATTTGCCGATACATCTTCTCGACATCGGCGGACAGAACGTACTTATGCTGTCGAAACCTTAACAAAATGGATAGCAGGTCATCCTGAACCATCAGACCAACCATTTGGATGTCGTTGAAGGAGATACCTGAAGTTGTAGGATACTCGCGTTGTACACTACTCGCAATTTTGTAGTATTATTACTCTCTCGTAGTACTTCATGGTGTGGAATGAAGATCCACCAAGAGACGGTCATTTTGTTGACATTCGTACTCTGACATAAAGTCATAATACATTTTACTAAACTCTGGTTTAGTCTTAAGTCTGCGCTCTAAAGAAAAAAGGCATTGAGAAGCCCTTTTAAAAGAAATACCGAGTAGCTCGGGATTCTGTTTCAGAGGCACACGAACACAGAAGCGACCGTCATCAAGACAAGTCGTATTTTTAACAAAGTGATCCTCGCACTGTTTTTCCTCCAGTGAATAATGTGATGACTTAGGGCAAATTTCCTTAAGTTGCCAGAAACGTGGTACAGTGTTTCGAATGTCATCCATTTGAGAATCAGTGGTGCTAATATTACTAAAATTACACCTTAAATCGTGTGACAATAACGCATAGTTGTTATTCGAAACAGGGCCAGAAACTAACTATCCTAATTTAGTTTTACATAATACTGGCTTCCCGTCACCAAACTTAATTCTTTGCGACCCAAGTAAAAACATAGGGTCAGCTAAGCAAATATCACAAGGAATCTATAAGTCGGATAAATTAATCTCGCGTCCCGGCACGCAGTTTAAAATTGATGGCAAAACAAAGAATGAAAATCAGTAGAAAAACTATCATTCAATTACTTCAAATTAACACGGCAAGTTTTGCCTACGTGTGACACGACATTAGTAATGCCCAAAATCGACCTAGGTACTTACAGGATTCGTAGCTAAATTCAATCGCTGGCACAAGTCTTCGGTTATAAGACACGATGTACTATCGCTGTCTAATACGGCGCGAACAACATGTTCGCGATTATTATAATCGCATAGTTTAATTAATGCGGTTGACAACAAAACACCGTGATGAAGTTGGCCAGACGAATGAGTGTTAGCAGACAAAGCTACATTTTTAATTTCCGGGGAACTGGACGGCGGCGAGTTGGACGTCAAGGCAACATTTTTAGTATCTGTGTTGCCTTTATTTGAAAACAATTTTGTCTCGTCCACATGAACCAATGTGTGATGCCTACGCTTACATGTTTTGCAACCCGGCCTTTTGCAATGATTGGCATAATGACCTACTCGTAAGCATTTAAAATATACCTTTAAACTCGGTAGTATTTCCAATCGAGTAACATTACTCAAAGCTAGAAATTGCGGACAAACATTTAAATAATGGTCACCCTTACACTTGGGACAAGAAGGCTTTGAAGACGATTCTGTGTGTGAATTATCAGAATCACTGACTGAAACCATAGATTTTAACTTTGAACTGTTTTTATTATTATTTGAGTTCGACGTATTACGAGACACTTCTAAAGTTTCTAATAAATCGGCGTGGTTCCGTAGGAAAGAAAGGAACTTATCGAAAGTTATCGGTATGTCACTATCTTCTTGACTCTTTAATTCTTCCCACTCACGGTACGTTTTTTGATCTAATTTATTAGTGACGATATAGAACATCAAAGTATCCCACTTATTGTCAGGTTCCCTCAAAGACTTCAACGCTCGCAAATTTTTAATTAAAACATCAATTAATTTCTTAAGAGAAACGGATGACTCCTTTGTAATAGGTTCTAAATTAAATAAAGCTGAAACAAAGTTCTGAATCAATAATCGTTTATTGTTATATCTTTCACATAAATTCTTCCATGCGATTTCATAATTAGCCGCATAAAAACCAATTGACTGAATCACCAGAGCAGCGGAACCCTCCAGCGACGCACGTAAATAATGGAACTTATTTATGTCGTCGAAATCGTCGACCGTGTGTATTAGGCTGGTGAAGGTGTCGCGGAACCCAAGCCAATTGTCGTAAGACCCATTAAACTTCGGTAATTGAATCGTAGGCAATTTAACAAGCTTGTGACTACTGGTTCTACTGCCCCATTCGCTACAAGTTGAATCATCTCTAGTCTTACTGTAATCATTTAGCAAACCTTGAGCCCTAGCCAATGTTTTATTATATAAAGACTCAAAATCCGAACGCTCAGTGTACTATAACGTTACATTTTCAACTAAACATTCTAATTGCAACTGTACCTCGTCATATTGTTCATACATAGACTCAATCTAACCCATACGCAATTGCAATTCCGTGGCATTAGATTCGGATAATACTGATCTGCTAATACATCTAAATAGTTGATAAATGAAGTCAAACGACCTTTATAACTCCCTCGTCTCTTAATTAACTCCTTCTCCTCGGTCATCTTTGGTAAGCAGGTGAAATTAACCTAAAATTTGTAACAATACAAAATTAAACCCACTAACAACAATTAATGACCTAGTTAACAACCTATACCTAATTAACTGTATTAAATAGCATTGATGGATTCTACTATTAGTGGAAATAAAAATAAATAACTAGCAACTACTCTTAATAGGCCTATTTTAATGTAACAAACTTAGTATATAAGCAAATGTTCTTTTTAATGTAAATAAATGTAGCAAATAAGTCTCCTATTGTTTAATATTATCACTATCCTTTAATAATCTACTAATTACATATACTATATTACACATAGTTGAATCAATAACGAATTATTCGTTGAAACAAATAGAAGAGTACATAAAGTATAATGTATTTACCACAATTTCTCACTATTTGGCCTTATATACTAGGATAATAATTATTACCTGAGTAGTGCTGGGTTATATCTAATTAACACAAGACTTAACACCATTCTAAACACCATTTAATGTCCGGAACCACTTCAATTCCACTTAACACGTTGGCGATCAAATAACCTCCAAGATGTCCAATAGGTATTTGGTCGAAATAATCCCTAAGGTCCTTGATTTCTTCAGGATAATAATACTGCTGGTAAAACTTCAAAATCCGGTTACGTTAGGACCATGTATAGATCCATAGGGACACTGATTACGAGAATTCTAATTATTTAATGGAAGTTAAATGATGTCGACAAGGATGATTCGATACGAGAAAATTTTATTTTTCTTGCGCAAAAATGCATTCGACTTGCAGCTAGCGACGTAATTGCATTATCAAAATGAGCAGGCGCTTGAACAGTTAGTGAGTTGAATAGGAAAGGATATTCTGTGAAATTTCGTTCTTAATCTTGTGAAATTAGTGATGAATCAGGAATCATAGCGTCTGGTACCAATGTAAATGGGGTTTATCAACTTGATTGCAAGTCAGAGAAAGCCATGAACTCGGTTTCGGTGCAGGATAGGGACTCTGCATTGTCTGTTGGGGTTATCACAGCAGTTTCACAGGAGCAGTGGCACAAGCGACTTGGTCATCTCAACGCAAGAAGCATGAATCTGATGAAGAATGGATTAGTAACAGATATGAATTTTAAACATATTTCATTTAATCCTTGTATAGCTTGTATAAAGGGAAAGCAAACTAAATTACCTTTTCCTAAGAAAAATTTGAGTAGGGCAACAGAAATTTTGGGTTTAGTACACACAGATGTGTGTGGTCCAATGCAAGAACCGTCGATAAGTGGTACTAGGTATTTTGTAACCTTTATTGATGACCTCTCAAGGATATCTTTTATTTATTTTATGAATAACAAGAATGAAGTGTTTGAAAATTTTATTGGAAAAAGAAGAAAATTCTAACTGCAACTTTGAATACAAAAGTCTTATAGGTTATTTAATGTATTTGTCAGTTTGTTCCAGGCCTGATATAGCACATAGTGTTAGCTACTTGAGTCAGTTCAACAGCTGTTACTCTGAGACTCACTGCAAGGCTACTAAGAGAGTACTGCGCTACCTGAAGGGAACTGCAGACTGCTGTTTGAGCTTTGAAAGAGGAAGAATGGAAGTTGTAGGTTACACAGATGCAGATTGGAACGGAGATCAGCTGGACCCTAGGTATGTATTCAGTGTTGGTAACTCTATAATATCTTGGGAAAGTAGAAAACAGCGTACTGTCGCACTCTCAAGTACCGAGGCCGAGTACATGGCAATCTCTGACTCATGCAAGTAAGCTATGTTCTTGAGAACTTTTGTTTTTGAATGTACCCAGGATAGTTTTCGATCTCGAAATATAGAAACTTAGAAATTTTTGTGAATTAGTTTGCACTGAAGTATTGTTCAGTAGTTTTGTTCATTATTCAAAAAGCTACTCGATTTGCAAACTAATCACATATTAGTAAGCTTTCGGTTACTATAAAATTCACTATTTATAAGCCATTATGATTCAGCATAGAACCAAAACCATAAAACACAATCTCTAGTCATTCTCTAGTGCCTGAATGTTTTAGAATATTGAAACACAGTGATCATTGCTATGAACAATTTGTCAGGCTGTTGGAAAAATTGCGCATTAATCATTGTGGATTGTATATCTTCATGACTTACATAAGCTAATATGACGTCTTGTTTACGAAAATGTTGATGACTGAACTATAATAAATTGTTTTTGATAACATGTGTTTTTCCTTAACGCCTACTGTGTAGTCTTAAACAGTATTTTGGAATTTTCACGATATTTTCGCAGTAAAAAACAGTGCGCATGGTTACATTTTTTATTAGTCACACTAAATTTCCTGTCAAGATAAAAAACAGACCGATGAGTCAGTGGCAGTAGGTAAACTGACTATAGTCTATTGTAGACATACATATTCATCAAACTGCCTATAGTAGGGTAAAAAAAAACATTTTTTGGTACAGTATATTTACTATAATTTATTCTAAACTATACTTATATTTAACTTACAATGAACTCTATTGAAAATCACTATTTTCTAGCATGTTTACTTCTTATCTCCTGAACTCTGCTCCTAATGCTATTAATAACACTTTGCTTGTCATATGCAGCCCACTGTTTTTCACGCGCATAATCTTCAACATACGCCAACATCGTCGTTCTGGCATTTGCGTCCAACCCGGGCCTCACATACGTACCGTTGTTATGAAACGCATTTGCTTTCGCGCCAGTTAATGAGCAAACAGCCAACGCACTCTGTGAAAATATTTCCGCCAGTAATAATCTAGCTAGCGTTTTGCAATCTTTAGACACTCGCTTGCAGTGTGCGAGTTTTATAGCATTAACGAATACTTTACTTTCACGAACAAGCTCAACAAGACCAAGGTCCGAGTCATTTTCGCGGTACTTCAAAGTCCATCGCGTATCCTTTGGATCGTAGTCTGGTGGTAGACCAAAGTTGCGCAAACTTTTAGGGGATTTCTTCGGAGCTTCATCTTCTTCATCTTCACTATCATCATCTTCATCATCACTGCTACTGCTTTTGACATCATCACCCTTCATCTCTGTATAATGGGTTTCCACCTCAGGCTTCTTCTCTTTGTTCAGTTCCAATTTTTTAGAATTGTACGAATCCTTAATAAGTTTTAGCAACTCAATAGACCGCTCAAACGATTTGTAGACCTCTAAAATCCTCTCTGAAGAATGTAAGTGACTGTTTTCCATAGTTTCAAGTAGATTAGCTATAAAATTTGCTTGAGTGCGTATCTTGTCAATTGGATAATCAATTGGCTGGTCTATTTCTTCTGTAACTACTCCTGGTGAACTACTTTGAACACTATCATCATCTTGGCCCAATGACACCTCCGTATCTTCAGTTACTTCTGTTTCATCGACGACCATTGGCTGCATGTCTGAATCCTGGGAGGTTTTATTATCAAGCGAAAGTTGGGGGTCTCTGCTACTAAAGAATCTTCAGAGATTTTTTCAGCCACCTGATTTTGATTAGTCAATTGTTGTGATCCCAGAAGGTGTTGTTTCATGGAATTTAGAAGATCTCGAGAAATACAAGAACATTTTTCAATGTCTTCGCAGTCGTTATTAGGAGAGTTGTCTTTACAATAGTCAGGTATTTTCTGAAGATAAGGATATACAAATGTTTGATTTTTAGTTGGTACTCTAGAAGTATTTTCAGCTGAAATTATATTTTGAGAACCTTCATTAGTCACTTCTACAACCCTTAGTTTACTCATATTTAATTCTAATTGAGATTCCGATACTTGTGGACGTTTTACTGGATTTTTTCTCTCTGAAAAAAAAATAGCTTCATTAGTGTGTGCTTCAAGATCGTAAAATCTTATTTGGTTGCCAAAAATAACCACTCACTATTAACAGATGTGCACAAATCGTCAGCTGCGACACCATATTTCTTTTCCAAAATATAATACTTAGCATCTTCGTAAGTATCTGAAAAAAATAACAATTGACTCACCATTTTGCCAATAAGTGAATGCGTAAATTGATATTATGCAAAAGAGTAATTAGCTACTCACATGTTTCAAATTTAACAACAGCCAGATATAGGTTCCATTTTTCCGATGGCTGTTCTCCGTCTTCAATCCGTCTCTGTGTTACCGACGGTCGTTCATTAGGATACGCAACTATACTCTTATCCTCAGTAACTCTGCGTACTCGTATCCAAGAATGTGGTAAACAAACAAACTCACCAATATCATCCCGCGGTTGTTGTAAAAATTTTACCACTGCATACTGATACTCTTTGGAATCTAACTGGAAAATTCAAAAGACCAAATTAACAATAGTTCCGTATTAGCGGCGCGTAAAATTACTGACATAGCACTCAATTGATGAATAACCTTGAAATCCTTAAGGGCCTCATACTGATCTATAGTCAAATAATTTAAATATTAAACGTTATACACGCTTACCTTCATCCCGACGTAGTAGTATAGTTTCTATATTTACTCACGATAAACTAATGAATGCTATCATTAAAATGTTTAATTTCTCGTATAAACGCGTTTGGCTTGCACGAACATTGAACGTTGTCTACCGTCAGTCCGCAATTTTGTCCGTGTTTTTATATCAAGGGCAACCAACGCGTCATGGAAACAAGAATATATTATGAACGTCTATTCCCTTTGAGGTTATAATCAATAAAGGCCCGGGCCAATGTAATGAAATACACTGGACTATATATATACCTGAGGACTGTGGCGTGGTAAAATGTTACGCTGACAAAATTTTAGGTTATTTATGTCTTGGTATATTCAGTGCTATTGATTACGGAATGAAAAATAGTTCTTATCTTCAGCCGGTACAACAGTAAGCGAGCGATATGTTATCTGTTAATACAGTTTGGTCTGAAATGAGGTTACAAAATAACAGTCAACGTCAGAAATATAAATTATTTAACGAACAGAAGCATAGCGATTATACAGAATTAGTTTTTACAGATTTAATAAGTAGAACACATTTCCTTTACACTTTGATTCATTTTATTCTACCAGTCATTGTAAATACTGTCACTAAAAACGCACTCATCAGTTCGTGAATCATATTAACATTTTCTAGCATCAATTCATTCGTTGTTACAGATGGCATTTTCATTTTTGTAACAAGACAGTTAAGGTGATGGTCAATACTTTTGCCTAGAGAGTCAGCGAAGTTTTTTGAAAACATGGAAAATCTTCGCACTTCTTCAGCATCATCCTGGTCCATAATTTCAAGTTTCCGGTTCATTGTCGGATTGTTTCTGTTGACTGCAACTATTTTGTCGATACATTGATCAATCTCCAATATTATCGGCCGTATGGTCTCGAGCATTGTAACTATATTCGGTCTCTTAGTCACTCCAAAGCTTGTAGAAGATCTCTGGTGATTTCCCAGAAGAAGTTCAGCATTCAAGTCTTTAATAATTGAAACAAGCAATGCGTTACAGCCGTCGGTCACTGTCTTGGCGTCTTTCACATGATTATTCTTGAAATTAACTACCTGGATCGCTTCTTCGACACTGTCTAGAAGAAAAAAAGATTTTAGTACCTAGTGTCACAGAAGAAAGAAGAAATGAAAATTCTTACCAGTTTCGTAGACTATTGTTCCTTCGTACGACTGCCAATTGCATGATGGAATCCTGGTCAGATAATCTGGATCTGATACTGATAATTTTCTGGTATGACAACAGTGACACTTTTTCCACTACAAGCTATTATCCAAAGACACGGTACGTACATGTACACTTGATTTTCTATAGTGCCGAACTCTACCACGCAAATAGCTTTTGAAAGAAAGTGAGTCATTGATCTAAAAGTAGAACACGTACTTCTTGTTCGATCGCACAAGAATCACTGGTCTGTGAGAAATCTGCGGTCATACTGTAAGAGTTATCGCTTCTAGACTTATTCTGTCACCTTCTTATCGAAGGTTATCTGTTTCCATACATTAACAACAGAAAAGGTCAGAATAATCTGACTTAATAGGCAATCCCTGTAACATTTCGCTGATTTAAAATATAAAACGTAGCGAATATTTTCCATTGCGACCTTTTAAACTGTTCAAGACTGTACAAAATTATTCCGTTTCATAGATTACAGATGGCAGTGTCTTGAAAAACATGTTTTGCACATAATTTTATCTAGTTATGCGCATAAATTTTTAGTTTCTTTGATTTATGAATATCATTTGGTGTTATAAAAACTTGTTTGTTCAGATTATTCACAGTTCTAAGCTAGAACTTTAATTACATACCGAGAAGCTTATTCACTCTAACATCTGCCGGTTTTTTTTGCTAGTTTCCTGGTATGTACAGAGGAGGGACTTTTTATTGCGTTACTCATGAGTAATGAGGGTCCTTATCATTTTTTGTACTTGTCCAGGAAATAACAAAATACAGGATGCTATTGCACATAGTTTGTCCTTAATAAGCTGATAGTAATAGAGCTACTACATAAAATGACCGGTTTTGATCCAGTTGAGAGGAGAACTTTTACGATCAATTGAAAGGAATCAATTAAGAATACCAGGTCAAGAGTATAAGATTCAATTGAATGTCTGAAGTTTGCTGCTAGTGTCTAATTTGTCTGTTAGTCATGAATCAAAATATTCCTTGTATTTACAACTTTGTTTCTAAGGGGAAGTACTGAAGAATTTGAGGAAAACCAAACTACAATTATATAATACAGATTTAATTATTTAATAGTAAGCAAGAACTTCCTTTAATTTTGTATAAACAATGATAAACACGTGTTATTCATAAAAATGTAAACATTTGAAAAAAATACCTATCAGTCTTTACTACGAGGCGTGTTAGTTCTGAATTTAACTAAATTATAAACACAGAACTCGTTGACATAAAAATATAATCTAATTAAACTAATTAGTATACATAAAACCCGTAATCAGTTACATAATAATATTATCTCCAAACTCGGTAGTCTGGTGCCAAGTCCGAATTAAACAACTTTTGATTTTCCATATTTATTTCTCATTTCTTGAATTTTTGTACGAATACTACTCATGATTCCAGCAGTGTCTGAGGTATTCCAATTCCTTTCATTCCCGTACTCTTCAATGAACGCCAACAAGACCATCCTTGCATGCTCATCCAATCCAGGTCTTACATCAATGTCCACGGTATTGAATGCTCTGGCTTTTGTGCCTGTTGGAGAGCAGACACTTAGTGCGTTTCTGCTGAAGACTACAGTCAGTAACAATCTTGTAAGCATCTTGCAGTCATTAGATGACCGTATACATTTTTTGTATTCTGCTTTGTTGACGTAGACGCGACTTTGAGGTATCAGTTCGATCGGCCCTGGTCCAGGCTCTCGGTGCTTTAGTGTCCATCTAGAATCGTTTGGATCGTACTCTGTAGGAGAACAAACGTATATCTTCGTTTGTTTTTTTTCGGCGAGTTTTTGACACTAGAGTTGTTATTTTGGTCATTGTTAGAACTTTGGTCTGATGCTGGTGTTTCTGGAGCTGGTGTCTCTTGAACCTGTGGAACCTTTTGTGCGTTGGACGTAGGATTTGTAAAGGATTCTATCACATTTACTTTTTCGGCCTTGTTCAATAGTATTTCATATAATTTAAGACATCCCACAGTACTAACTCGCAAGTTATTATAATATTCTTCAGTATTGTGGAAAGTTTTGTACATTTTAGTGAGAAGAAGACCGTGAACCTCCAGCAATTCGTTTTCTACCATTTTAGAAAGCTTATGCTGGATATCTGGTACAAGATTATGAACATCCATCGATCTCTCATCTGTGATACACCCAGAAGTATCTTCTTCACTGTAATCCTCGTTCGCGTAATCTGAACCATCTAAAGAACCGTTGTCCAAAAGTTCTTCATCAGCAGATACCATTTCAGAATCAGTAACCTCTTGAGGCTCTTGTTCTTTTGTTAAATGCTTGTCTGTATTATACCCACTTTCCAATGATTCTTGAGAGTTTTGAGTTCCATCTATAAGTTGATCGTCTGCTTCCATTTCAGTAGTCTGATCAGCCACCAGTTTTCTAGACTCTGGGTGTTGATAAACATTATTTTCAGGGACCTCGAATTGCATTTCTTGCAATTCAGGTGTAGTCTGAGTCTCGGAGTCTTGGGAAATTTCAGGAGCTGAAATCTCAATATACCTCATGGGACCTAGACTTAGTTTTGCCAGTAGATCTTTGCGTGAATTCTTCTTTTGATCTATCGAAACCTGTTGGTTTGTTTCCGGCGAAGCAACTGGTCTTTCTTCAGAGACTTGAGGCTTAGGATTGCTTTGGGATTCAAGAAGCTTAGCTGTACGCGGATCTTGATAACTCGGTGGGTCTTGTCTTTGCGAATTTTCCAAATTTCTAGCTGGCTGGTTTTGAACTGCAACTGGAGGAGCTATAAGTTCACGTCTCAGCTCGGGCATTTGGTTTATACTCACTGTTCAGTAAATGAAAGGCAAGAAATAGTTGGATTGGCTAATTTATTAAATAAATTGCACAAAATATAATCAGGCGCACATTTCGCCATGACCTTTGAAAAAGAAGAAGGAAAAAATTGCCAGAGTAAAAAATATATTAAAGTTTTGAATTTACAGCCTTGAACAATGGCCTTTTGCCAGTTAAATAAAACTTGATTTTAAAACTAAAATAAATATATGTTCAGATACTGAACATGCTGGGGCCGGGGAAGATTGACTCTACCTCCTATCACCATGAAAGAAAATTTAAACTTGACTCTACAATTGCGGAAAAATAAAAACCAATCGATAAAACACGATTTTTTCAGACTGTAGACAAGATTGTGTTCTCTACCCATTAATAGGTAGGGGACACAACCTTGCTAGAGATCTTAAGTAAGTTTTATTATTAAATCTTACCTCGGCCACCCTTACAAAATTATCCTTTCCAGGAAACACCTTTACAACCCGGGCCAATGGCCATTCTAATGGAGGTGTATTTAAATGTTTAACAAGTACAATATCGCCTTCTTTAATATTTGGTAATGGATGTTTCCATTTGGGGCGGCTCTGAAGTTGAGTCAAATAATCATGAGACCATGACTTCCAGAAGTCTTGTTTTAATTTAGTTACAAGTTTCCAAAATTTTAAGCGATCTAGAGGAATTTCTGAAAGATCTATATCTGGATAACTGATCAAAGCCGCTCCAATTAAAAAATGTCCAGGCGTAAGGTACTTACCTTCGTTTGGATTTGTGGAAAGCAGAGGTCGAGAGTTAAGAACTGCTTCTATCTGTACAGTGACAGTATTTAATTCCTCATATGTCAAGCAAACATTACCGACGACTCTCTTGAGGTGAAACTTCACACTCTTTACCCCTGCTTCCCAAAGACCCCCGAACTCCGGTGAGTAACTAGGGATAAACATGAACTGTATAAAATTATTTTTACAAAAATTGTGAACAGAGTCTCTATGAGACTGTGAACCATACAAATTGAACAAGTCTTTCAGCTGATTTTCAGCACCTTTAAAGGTTTTAGCATTATCACAAAATATTTTGGTGGGCATGCCACGCCTTGAAATGAAGCGATTGAGACACGCCAAGAAGGCTTCTGTGGTGAGATCGGAGACTAACTCTACATGGATAGCTTTAGTGGCGAAACACACAAAGAGTGCAATGTAACTCTTCTTTACGATTGGTTTTCGAATTCGAGCCACTTTAGTATTGAAAGGGCCGCAAAAATCAATGCCCACATGCTGAAAGCGCCTTTTGGCGGTAACTCTGTCTGCAGGCAGCGAGCCCATCAACTGCCTGGCAGTTTCAGCCTTAAGTCGAACGCATTTAAGACAACCATGCAACACCTTTTTAACTTCACGAATGCCATTCAAAATCCAGTACCTCTGTGCAAGAGAACTTAGTACTAACCTGGGACCAGCGTGTAATAATCTCAAGTGCTCCCTTTTAATAATCAATGAAGTAACATTTGAGTTTTTTGGGAGTATAATAGGATGCATTTTATCCTGCGGGATTCCAGCGTTCTGGAGCCTTCCGCCTACACGAAGGACACCAAAGGAATCAAGAAATGGATGCAAATTACTCAGGCTTGACTTAATTTGATTTTTATTATTTATTAATGAAATTTCTTCTGAAAAATGTTGCTTTTGAATGGAACGAATGATTACTAATAAAGCATCCTGTAATTCCTTGGGACTCAAAGTAGAGTCTGTCAAACATTTACGTTTTGAGATATTATTAAAAAATCTGTACATATATGAAACAACACGAAGCAGTCTGTTAAAATCAGAGAACCTCTGTAATAAATTTGGTAGCAGGGAGTGCTCTACCTTTTTTACAAGGCAAGGAACCTCCTCCTGCAATTTCTCAATCATTCCAGAATTTTCTGAAATGCCCGAGAAATCACATTTTTGTCCGCCATGCTGGAAGTCCCCACGCAATAAATAAGGAGATCCATGCCACCAAAGAGCGTTGGACTTCAAATTGTGTGCATCAACACCACGTGACAGTAAGTCAGCGGGATTTTCAGAAGATCTTACATAAGACCATGATGATTTATCTGTAAGTTTCAGTATTTGCTGAACTCTATTATTTACAAAAATATTATTGTTCTTTGTTTTGCCGGCATTTATCCAAGCCAAAACAATTTGAGAATCACTGTACAAGAAAAGTAACAGAGTGAATCTAGGGGCAAGGATACTACTGACTCTACTAGCCAACTGTGCCAGCAACAAAGCACTGCTAAGTTCAAGCTGGGGTATAGTGTTTGTCTTAGCCAGAGGGGCCACGCGAGACTTCGAGCATAGCAAGTTCGATTGAATAGTCCCATCCTTACGAATAACTCTCAAATAGAGACAGCACCCATAGGCCTTTTGAGAAGCATCAGAATAACCTACCAGTTCTACTGACAGATAAGATTGACATATAATAAATCGGGGAACAGAAATACTACCCACTGACTTCAAGTTATTTAAAAATTTTTTCCACTGCTGGAGCTGTTTGGCGGGTAACTTGGAGTCCCACTCCAATTTCAAAGACCAAAGGTCCTGCATTATCAACTTGGCTACTACAACAATAGGGCCAATGATGCCCAAAGGGTCAAAAATTTTACCAATATAACTAAGCACCTGCCTTTTTGTGCTTAAGTCATTTTCTTCACATTGTGGAGTTTGAAAATAAAAAGAATCCAAAATAACATTATATTTTAGGCCCAAAGCCTTGATTATACTGTTTTCTTTATCAAAGTCAAGTTGATCAAAATATCTTTGAGTTTCAGGAACGTCCTGTAGAATCTCAGGGTGATTCGAACACCACTTGTGCAATTTAAAGTTGCCTAATTTTAACAACTCCACCAACTGTTGTTTTAAAGAGTGAAGCTGCTCTAAATCATCACAACCTGCAAGTACATCATCAATGTACGTATTCCTATTTAGAGCTTGAGCAGCAAGAGGAAATTTATTACCGTACCTATTAGCAAGCTCTATCAGGCATCGTGTAGCTAAAAAGGTAGAAGCTTTCAGGCCATATGTGACTGTTTGTAACTGCAGACACTTGATGGGCTCACTGGGATTTTCCCTCCAGAGGATGTTTTGCAAACTTCTATGATGCTCGTTGATGAAAATGCATCGAAACATCTTCTCAATGTCACAAATCAAAAGAATATCAAAAAGCTCACCCTGCACCACAGGCCCGTTCAGCATGACATCATTTAAAGATAGCTTACTTTTTGACTTCATGCTTCCATCGAAAACCACTCGTAACTTCGTAGTTTTACTATGTTCGTTGAAGACGGCGTGATGGGCTAAAAAATAAACAGGGCTGTTATATGCATCACAAGAAGCTATGTCTACCTCCTTGGCATGACCCATCGCTACATACTGGTCTATAAACTGTTTATATTGTTCACACAAGACATGATTTTGCTTTAATCTTTTTTCAAGAAATAAAAATCTCTGCAAGGCAACTGAAAAGGAATCCCCAAGCTGCAACTCCTCCTTAGGCGAACAAAGAGGCATGTCAACATGAAACTGGCTATTCTCAAGCTTAAGTGATTGTTGAAAAATGTCTTCAGACCTTTGGAATTCATTTGAGTGCTTAGATGCAGCCTGAGGCAACTTTTCACTAAGCCAGAAATTCTCCATGACATTTTCCAATTTTCTTTCATCACAAATTACAAAGTTGGATGATAAGGGGTATGACTTATTGTTATTAATCACAGCAACCCTGCCTGCAACAACATATCCAAATAAAGTGTTTTGTAATACAGGTCCATTTGAAATTTTCAAACAGCCATCCAATAAGGAATTGAAATAAATATCAGCTCCTAAAAGCAAAGAAATCTCAGAAGGTATATTAAAATGCTCATCTGATAATTGAATATCTTTGGGAAAAACAAATTTTGAAATGTCAACATATTGTTGCGGCAAGGGGCAGGTAATAGAATCAACCACCAAACAAGATACATCAAATTTAATGTTTTCATAATGACATGAATTTATTTTAATATTCACAGTCTTATTAACCACGGTGGGTTTATTGTCAATACCAATAATATTGGCAGATGTTTCAACAGGTTTCAAATTCAAACTTTTGACAAATGATTCAGTGGCAAACGACGCTTGGCTGCCACTGTCGAGCAATGCTCTTACAAAAATGTCACGACCAAATCTGTCAGTGACCTTGACTTTTACAGTAGGTAACATAACCTTAAGATTTGACACAGTATTACTGGACAACAATGAAACAGGAGTCTCTTTGGACTCTTCATCAAAATGCAAAAGTGTATTATGGGGTTTTTTACAAATTTTACATTTGAATTTGCATTTACAAACACTGTCCCCATGATTTCTCAAACAAATTGAACATAACTTATGTTCCTTTACAAAGGAAAGGCGAGCCTCAATAGGAGCCATCTTAAATTTAGGACAATTAAAAATTGCATGTTCTTTAGAATCACAAAAATTACAGGTTACCTTTAAATGTGTAGCAACATTTGCTACCCTAGGTGTAGCTGCAGACTTGGGTTTTGAATCGCTGAAATTATTGCCTTTGTTTGAGGTAGTATCCTCGAGCGCCATAGCACGCTTTTCCAAAAAAGAAATAAATTCAGCCATCGTTGGCAATTGGTTTGGGTCACGTTCGAGCAAGAGTTCTAAAATAGCTTGACTCAAAGGCATTAACATCATCATTATCATTCTCATCCTGGCTTAATATATCCAACTGTATACTCTCGTACGACTTCATTGCCGAGATTAGCTTCTCTTTCCGAGCTTCCAAAATAGACACAGTGGCCGATGCCAGGTTGTTAGGTTCACTTAAGAATGTTTCAATTCGGCTGACGGCCCCCTTGCACTGGGCACGCATAAGTTTCATTTTTTTTAATTCCGCCATTTTAAAACGCGCACTTCACTTTTATTTTTATTTATTTCTAGATAACGCACAGAATAGGCCGAAATTCACAAAAACGTTTTCACTTTTTGTTAGGTTATGTTCACGTCGAAGCTCTGATGACAATGACGTTTCGTAGACCATAGACAATATGGACTAGTATGGAGCAATGCCGCCAATCGCACGGCGCAATGCCGCCAACCACACAGCACGAACACGACCGGCGCAAGCCAAGCCAATTCGACGCACGCGGTGAAAAAATGACGTACCTTGCCGGTAGACACAAATCTACCTGTATTCTCCAAAAATGCTCGAAAATCGTACAAACTTTACGATCTCCTCCTCTTCTTTGGGCTGATGCTGGTGATGATGCCAGGGAACTTCAATATTCACCCAAACTATTAGCTGGGTGAAGCTTCCCCAGCGCAGCGGGCGCGGCAGCAAACACCAAAAAAACCCGCAAATATCACCCATGGCACTGATTTTACATAACTACAAAGGACCACTTTGCCTGTTCAGTAAATGAAAGGCAAGAAATAGTTGGATTGGCTAATTTATTAAATAAATTGCACAAAATATAATCAGGCGCACATTTCGCCATGACGTTTGAAAAAGAAGAAGGAAAAAATTGCCAGAGTAAAAAATATATTAAAGTTTTGAATTTACAGCCTTGAACAATGGCCTTTTGCCAGTTAAATAAAACTTAAATTTAAAACTAAAATAAATATATATTCAGATACTGAACACTCACCAATGGCTGTTGATTTTGACGTGGAAGAAACTGGTTGGGGTCGATTTGGTTAGATTTATGTGGAACATATATAGTCATAGGATTTGGGTGGTAGCTTCTCTGATTAATGTATGGATTAGGTCGATTGGCCATGTCTTGCATTCGTGTAAATTGCTGTATGTACTGCAATTGAGAGGGTTCATAGAAAAGAGCCTGGTAAGCCAAGTGTGAGAGATTTTGAGCAGCAGATGTGTTCATACTTTGAAGCTGATGTCTTTGGTCTCCAACATTACCAGCATAATTCGGTAGTTGCTTGTTGTACAAAGATTGCTGCGTTGTAGGTATATTTTTCGTTATGTTTTTTAAACGAGCTTTCTTTTCAATAGGTTTTTTAATCGCTGCCGAAGACTTTCTTCTGATGACGGGTATCTGTCGCTGAGAGGATAGGTCAATTGGAGTTGGTGTATAGTAAGTAGTCGATGGAATAGTTTTCGCAAGGCTTTGAAGTGGGTTTTGATAACTGTAGGTCACTTCAGAGCTTGTTCCAACAGTTCCTTGCAGTTTTGAAGATGGAGTACTGACTGATGGCTGGGCATAATCTTGTTGAGGAAGCTGGTTGACTCTACTGGGAGGCCTAGCAGTTGAGTTTTGTGCAAGCAAAGTTTTCTGGGTGTCATTGGCTTGTTTAGGTTGTCCAGTATGGATTTCATGCAGACGTGACTCTATAAGTGAATAATCATGATGATCTAAAACTGGATTAGGTTGAGCCTGTTCTGAACTTGGTGGTTTTTCTTCTTCGATAGGCTCAAATTCAATTTCAATCTCTACCTCTACATCAGAGTCATTGATATCCGGCATACTGAGCGGCTCATCTTGAACAGGTGAAGGTTGTCTTCCATCTGCTGGCTTTGGTGAAGGTTGTCTCTCATCTGCTGGCTTTGGTGAAGGTTGTCTCTCATCTGCAGGTTTTGGTGGAGACTGGGCTGATGTATCAACTGACTCCTGCTGGCTATGACCGTTAATGGCATTCTGAATTTCCTGATTGTCCACAATAACTGGTTGATCTTTCGAAGACGTGTTTGCAGAACTAACAGGGGGCTGAACAGGTTTATTCGTTTCTATTGGTTTCGGTTTCCAAGGTCTTTTTATTTGGATTTTAACCCGTGGAGATCACCCGTCCTGGACCTATGGCTTAAACAGTATCGTAGACACACCTTTTTAATAATTTACTTATATCTAGTACTACGATCCATAGTGTGGATAGGTTAACCCATTGGTCCCAATAAATTCCTCAGTGTTTTACTCTTGTTCATTTTATTTCTTTTCGCCTTCCTCTTCCACCTAAGTCGTTGCGTTTGCCTAGGATTCTAACCCTAAGGACCTAGAATCCTCGACGCAACGCCTAGGTACCCTAAACTTGCACCTAGGATTTAGTGACCTAAACTCCTAAAGCCTAGGTGTAATCCGACACTACTCTTACACTATTCCTTACTCTTAACTCGTGGTATCCACTTAGGACACTAAATCCTAGGTGTAATACTACACACTCTGCCCGACTACGACTACAAAGAGGTCCCATCCAACAAGCTAAACTATTTTCAACAACTCTAGAAGATGTAGCAACACTGCTGGCAACGATGGTCACGAGACTACATAGGCCAACTGCAGCAGCGAACAAAATGGCGGACTGCAAGAGGTCCTGCACTGACAACGGGTATCGTCGTGCTCCCGAAGGACAAGAGGTCGCCGCCGTGCCTGTGGACTCTCGGTCGAATAGTACAAGCACACACCGGACCAGCTGATGGAAAAGTTCGCGTCGCAAAGATCAACACGTCCAAAGGATTAATTACAAGAGCGTTCAATAATCTATGCCCCTTGCCTTTAAATTAAAAACACGATTTTAACTATTTTTCTTGCCCTTAAATTCAAATTAGCACGATTTTATGTAACTTATCTTTATTTTGTGTTATCTTTTGAAACTAAAAACAAAACATAATTTGATATTGTAAACAAAAACTTTCATTTCCTTGTGTTTGTACAACTTTATTTTACCTCTACCTATGTAAATAATCTAAAGTCTAGTACTTACCTAAAATCTTAGTACCTACCTAACTAGAGTACTATATCCTTAGAGTATACATTAAGCAAGCTAATGTATACTCTAAGACTATATCACTAACTATAATAAATTAAAAATACTTACACTTTTTATTTGTAACAGTCAGAAATAAATAGTAGAGACATTTACCTAGTATCTAGCTCTGTCTACCACACACCTACTTGTGTGAGTGCACACTCATTTGTTTAAATAGATGTATCCATGTATTTAAAAGTGGCAGTATGTTCTGTTCAATCTGTAAAGGCGCCATCTATTAGCCGTCTACCGAACTAGTTCCAATAAATGTAAGTTAACTTTCAATATGCTCATGCGCCTACCTATTATATTAGTTTTGAGCAACTTCTACTAGATGGCGCCTTAATCGTTAATCCAATAAAACCAGCTGTAGCTCGGTCAGAGACCTTTTTTCATCGTGCATCGCCACAGTTAACACATCAAGCAGCTCCTCGTGTTTCATTGTCCCCCAATTGGACAATACTCACGCTATTTTGAATAACCTGAATTTTAAAAACGAAATCTAGATGGCAATTGGCAGCACATGTAAAACAAAAATCAATTAGAGATATAATTGATTTATAAAATGTAGTGATAATATATCTAAAGGTTTTCATTTCAATAAACTACCTGACAAGGTATTTCATCAATATACTCATGTCACGCCCATAATCTCTTAATGGAGTTTTTTTGAAAATGGTGCTCATATTCTTGAAAATAAAAAAAGTTGAATATAATAAAATAAAAAAACAGACTTCATAAAGCGAAAAATAAAGACCGGCATTTAATGTCCTACGTACCTATTTATCTGTTTGAAGTAGTTTAGCATATCAAACTCATTCGACTTGGCACCGACTTCAAATAAATCAGTAGGTATTGTATCACATTAAACGCAACGTCTTTATTTTTAGCATTCAGAACTAAGTTTTTTTTTAGTGTTTCTTTATTTTTCTATTTTGAGTTAACATAATTAAAAGTATATTTGAGAAACAATGTAAGTGCCTATTAAATACAAGAGTTTCTCTCGATTTTCCTAGGATCCCATCATCAGATCCTGACATGATAACAGTGGGACCACCTCTCGAATAGTCTCTTTTGAAAAAAAAATGAAAAAATTGGTTCATAAATGGCGGAGAAGTTGATAAACATACATAAAAAGATACGTCTCCTCTTCTTCCTCTTCTTTTGAAGTCGGTTAAAAAAAGAAAAAATAAATTTCCTAGGCATTATTATCATCAAATTACGCGTACTATCATTACACTCGCGATACTTTGAAAAAACTTAATTTATAAAACAAAATCTAGATGGCATCACATGTATAACAAAAATAAATTATATCTCAATTCCCGGTGATGATACAAAAAACTTGCCCCCTTTACTTTTTGGTCACCTAAATATCCTCTATCGATCTGACTAGGTTTCAAACTGCGACATCACATTCGAGAAAATCAGCTGCCATCTTGGATCACAGGTCGTTTTTCTTCGAACCCCTTTGACATCCGTTTTTAAATTGAACATAGCGGACCTGCACTTAAAAAAGTTTCAAAAAACAAAATGAACGCGATTTTGACTCTGCAAAAAGGACACAACCGCCGCGCGTCCTGCTGCTTTAGCAGGTCGCGCCTTTGCAAAACCTAGTATACAATAATATATGTAAATATGTTCACAATTTATTTTATTTTTTAAAAGGTCTTTTAAAACTCAACCTGGGGCTGTTTACAAAAGAAAGAAATAAGCAAAGCTTTACTTACTCCCTGCAATATAAAAATTATGAAATTTGGTGAGCATCGAACTTTTTTGGATTATGATTTTACTGTTTTGTCAAGAGTTCTGGCTGTGGTAAAATAATATACTGAATCAAGATGCTGCATATTTTGCTGTTTATTTGCAATGAATACAATTACTGATTTTCTTGTATAGTCGATTTTTTTACCTATTTATTTGAACCACATAGCGTCACAATATCGTGTTGTTTGTAAAATAGGTATCCCAATCACAGGTTGAGGTGGTTTTAAAAAAAAAACTGTGTTACTTCGGAATAATGGAAGAGAACTGTCCAAGTAACATAAATGACTATTTGCTTATACAAAACTAATGTGGCTATAAAATGAAAAAATTATCTAGTACATGGTAAACATAAATAAAGGAAAAACAATATTTTATTAGCTTAAAATTAAAAAAGGCTTCTAAATGTGCGATATTTATGAAGAAAATTTTAAACTTGACTGTATTTTTATAGACAAAGTCAGTAAGGTAAAAGAATTTTCAAAATGAATTCAGACATCAATAGATAGTGTAAGGTTTCGTTACATATTTTAGCAATTTTTGCACTTTTTAAAATATTTTTAAATGTTTAACTTAAATTAAATAGTTCGATGAATGACTTTTTCCGGTACAACTACTGACAGACAAAACAGTAGCAAAATTTAGTGGCTAACTTCATGCGAAATTCAAAAAGGGAAGGGAAGTTTGGCTGACGGGGACATTCGTTGCCTGGCAGTTGAGGAGAGTAGTCGTGTCCTTAGAAAGGGTAGTTTACGGAAGTGTCCGTTAAAATAGTGAGATCTAAAATATAATTAAATTGTACATTACCATGAAGTGGAAATATACGTTTAAAAGAGGACTGGTGTTTCCTTTGGATTGATGCACGTTCTACAATAGTAAAAAAACTTTAGTTAAAGATGTTCTCAAAGTAGAACCATTTGATAATTTTAACCCGGCAGTACTCGCTACTAGGTAAAAAATACCACAGAGTACTTTAATTTTACTGTATTTTTCTTATTGAGCGCTCTGGCAACCGAAGATTTCAGGTGCCTTCAAGTCGGGAGTTAACAAACCCGTACCCCTCGGGGCAGTCAATTCGCGTGGAGCGCTTGGTGATGACGGACGTGTAAAGTGAAAATGGGTAAGAAATACCCGGTTGATTATCTCAATGTTGATCGTCTCAATGATCCTTATATAGTATCTATCATTATTTGTTGCATATACTAATATACCAGTCGTCTTAAACATTCTAGGTCGCAAAAAATAGCCCCGTTCTGATTTTTTGATATGTTGTTAGGATAGATACCAATAGTGTAAAACCAAATTTGCAAACTCGAAAGACATGTGCTAACTTTGTGGTGCTCTAAAAACCAATGAATTTTCGGCCTTTTTTTAGTTTTTCACTTACAACATCTAAAATATGCATTTTACAGCAAAATTTTAAAGAAGATAAAATGATCAACAATTAAAGTGCAATTTTTTTATTTACAAGCAGGTTTTCTGGCGATGGTTCTTAGATACGTTTTATCAAAATCGGTTCAGCCGTTTCAAGGTCATCAGCTCTTTTGTTAGCTGCGGTAGGGTTCTTAGACTCTTAATGTGTATTTACTTTACTTTCAAACATACATTTGACCTAAAACTTGAAACACTCATGTATGCTTAATAACTATGCAGGATTATGGAAATCTTGGTCTGATGCTGCAGCCAGGATATCCAGAACACTAGCACACTCTTAAAAAAATAATAGCAGATATGTCGTGTTTGGACTCGTTTTGTTCAGTATTTGATTCTGCATACAATGCAATGGTGGCAACACGGTGAGCTGATGCTGCGGCCAGGATATCCAGAACACTAGTACATCCTTGAAAAAATAATAGCAGATATGTCGTGTTTGGACTCGTTTTGATCAGTATTTGATTCTGCATACAACGCAATGGTGGCAACACGGTGAGCTGATGCTGCGGCCAGGATATCCATAACACTAGCACATCCTTGAAAAAATAATAGCAGATATGTCGTGTTTGGACTCGTTTTGATCAGTATTTGATTCTGCATACAAAGCAATGGTGGCAACACGGTGATCTGATGCTACGGCCAGGATATCCAGCACAGTAGTACACTCTTAATTATTTTGAAAATAAGTTAAAAATTTTGAAATAAAAATTAAATTAAAAATTTAAAACCCCCCCCCCCGCAAAAACGTAAAGCGGACATTTAAAAAGTAAAAAATAATACCTTTCATTGAGCCATCAAATTCATTTCAGAAATCCCTACTAATATTATAAATGCGAAAGTAACTCTGTCTGTCTGTCTGTCTGTCTGTTACCTTTTCACGCCTAAACCGCTGAACCGATTTTGATGAATTTTGGTACAGAGATAGATTAGAGCCTGGGAAAGGACATAGGCTACATTTTATCCCACAGTTGGGCACGATATAACCTGTAGTCCACGCGGGCGGAGCCGCGGGCGGAAAGCTAGTACCTATATATATTTTAATTATCGAAATCGATGGATGGCACGATAGGGTTTGCTCATTAAAATGGCGCTATAATGTCGCGTCGGGGTACCGCTAAGTTTAAAGCAATAACTAGTATTTTGTGAATGAGGCTGCTAACTTCCCAAATATAATAAAATACATAGCTAAAATAGAGAACTTTCAAACTCATAACGCTCCCAGACTCATAACACCCAATGTTACTAGATTTGTCACAAAAGTTGATCGTCATCGTAAGTTGGTCGAAAATTCTAGTAAATAATAGATAGTCAATCAAATGAAGGGTCTGATTCACTAAAGCGGTACCCCGACGCGACATTATAGCGCCATTTTAATGAGCAAACCCTATCGTGCCATCCATCGATTTCGATAATTAAAATATATATAGGTATTTCTGAAATGAATTTGATGGCTCAACGAAAGGTATTATTTTTTACTTTTTAAATGTCCGCTTTACTTTTTTGCGGGGGGGGGGGTTTAAATTTTTAATTTAATTTTTATTTCAAAATTTTTAACTTAATTTCGAAATAATTAATAAGAAAAAAAATTATAAGGTTTTTCTAAGATTACTGAGGAATTACTGAGGAGCAGGGTTTCGCAAAGGCTTTAGTACCGTAGACCATATCCACACAGTAAGGCAGGTTATGCAGAAGTGCGAAGAGTATAACCAGCCACTGTGTCTAGCTTTTGTGGACTACGAGAAAGCCTTCGACTCAGTCGAGACCTGGGTAGTTCTGGAGTCCTTGCAGCGTTGCCAAGTCGATTGGCGATACGTGGAGGTGCTGAGAAGCCTATACTTAGTCGGGTCATAAGTATTGTCACATACATTTATTGTAATAAATAATTTAACTTCTTATCTATCAGTATATTTTATACACCAAATGAAAGCCTAGAAAATACTGTTTTAAATAACATTTTATTTATTCAAAATGACCGCCCTTATTTTTTATAACCGCCTTTAACCTGCGTGGCCAGTCGTCAACAGCGGCACGCACCACTTCCATGTCTATCTCTGCCACTGCCTTAAGAAGGGATGCCTTCAGAGACTCCAGATTGGGATGAGATTTAGAGCAGACCTTCGCCTCTAAGTGCTGCCATATTTTATAATCCAATGGATTAAAATCCGGACTAGCAGACGGCCACTCCTCGTGCCTGATGAAATCGATTCCGCGCGCCGCGAGCCAGTCTTGTGTGCTCTTTGCTTTATGTGCTGGCGCAGAGTCCTGCTGGAATACCCAATGCCAGTTTTGAAACATTGTGCATGAGAGAGGTTCCACAACGTTTGTCAGGACAGTGTTTTAATAAACAGTAGCACTGGTTTTCACACTTTTTTCGCAAAAAAACATCTCAATGAGACCCGAATACGAGACTCCCAGCCAAACCATGATTGAAGAAGGATGATGACCTCGCTGAACTCGTGGAATACGCCTGCTTGCTTCTTCACTGCTGTGCGCATACACCTTATCATTTTGCTTATTGAAGCTTTCCTCGATATGGAAAATTTTTTCATCCGAAAAGAGGATTTCTCTGTACTTTTTTCCCGCGTACCGCTTAAACAACACTCGCGATCTGTCTAGCCTGATCTTCTTCAGACGTGCATTAAGGAGATGTGCTGTTCTTTTTCAATAGGCGCGTAGTCCAAGGTCTTCATTTAATAACCTTTTGACTGTCGTCTTACTTATTCCCATCTGCAGGGCCATCAGCTTTTGCTTCCGGACGGGATTTCTCTCAATTCGCGCCTTCACAGCTTTGATGACCGCTAGGGTCCGAACTGTACGAGGACGACCGTTTTTCTTTCTATCATCTATACTGCAATCCTCACTGAATCGTTTTATGGTATGATAAACAAACCTCAACGTTATTTTCAAATTTTGAAGCAGTTTGAAAATCACCTTTGGCGCGTAACTGCAGCGGTGCAACGCGATTACTGCGACTTTATTTCCTTTCGCGTCCACTCCATGTTGGAAAATAAAGAAAATTCCAGAAATTCTGTGCTTTTAATATCGTCAAATATTCAAATTTCGAAAATGTGTTTTAGTTTTTTTTTACCCGTTCTAAATTTGAAATTAAAATCTTGTGACAGTACTTATGGACTGACTAAGTATAATATGGCAACGATGACAGTCCAAGTACAAAACCACCGTACAAGACCAATCCAATTGCTCAGAGGTGTTAGACAGGGGGATGTCATATCCCCGAAACTGTTTAACAATGCTCTAGAGGACGTCTTTAAGACGCTAGATTGGAATGGACTGGGCATCAATGTCAACGGCAAATTTCTATCGCACCTCCGCTTCGCTGACGACATAACAATATTGGCAGAAACACCACCAGTCCTGCAAGAAATGCTGCACAGCCTTAACGCTGCCTCGAGACGTGTCGGCCTTGGGATGAACTTGGACAAGACCAAGGTCATGTTCAATGATAATGTCGTGTCCAGGCCGATCTCTGTTGACGGTGTTACGCTCGATGTTGTTCAGGAATACATATACCTCGGGCAAGCGTTGCAGTTAGGTAGAGACAACTTCGAGCGGGAAATCACCAGAAGAGTTTAGCTTGGCTGGGCAGCATTTGGGAAGCTGCGTCATATCTTTTCGTCGCCACTCCCGCAGTGTCTAAAGACCAAGGTCTTTAATCAATGCGTCCTACCAGTCATGACCTACGGAGCCGAAACGTGGAACATGACAGTGAAGTTGGCCCACCGATTGCACGTCGCTCAGCGAGCAATGGAGCACTCCATGCTCGGGATCTCGCTAAGGGATAGAATCCGAAACGAGGTCATCCGACAGAAAACCGGAGTGATGGATATTATCCAAAAGTGTAGCAAGCTGAAGTGTCAGTGGGCTGGCCATGTCTGTCGCAGAACCGACGAGCGTTGGAGTAGACAGGTTCTCGAATGGAGACCTCGTCTTGGCAAACGTAGTGTAGGACGCCCCCCAGCCAGATGGTCAGATGACCTAAAGAAGATAGCGGGTAGTGGCTGGATGAAAACAGCGGAGGATCGTGCAAAGTGGCGCACCTTGGGGGAGGCCTATGTTCAGCAGTGGACTGCAATAGGCTGATATGATATGATGACTGAGGAAAAGTAATTTTTTTGTTGATTTTTTAGGATAAGCTTAGATGATAATAAAATTAACATTACAACTTGCATTTGTGGTTTTATTTATGGACAACTAGCTTTCCGCCCGCGGCTTCGCCCGCGTGGACTTCAGGTTATATCGTGCCCAACTGTGGGATAAAATGTAGCCTATGACCGTTCCTAGGCTCTAATCTACCTTTGTACTAAATTTCATCAAAATCGGTTGAGTAGTTAAGGCGTGAAAGACGGACAGACAGAGAGAATAACTTTCGCATTTATAATTTAGCTAATAATACGAATGCTTTGTCAAACACTGAAAAACAAACTTATTTTCTTAGATATTGTCGATTAAAATCCGTGGTATTTTTTATCCGGTAGCGAGCATTCAGGTTTATAAACACCTAGCGAGTACCGCCGGGTTAAGTTAAAAGCTCTTACTTCGACATCAGGACCCAATATTGTGTTTGTAATATAACCCATTGGCCAACACATAGGTGAATTATTGGACCTGATCAAAATTAAAAAGCCTACATAAATATTCGGCAATTATTTTCACTACCTAAGATGACTCCGCAATAGAGTTAAAAATGTGACCAAGCTTGCAAAAAAACACCAATTGAAAATGTTATCCCGCATTTAATAAAGCCCAGGCGGTTAAAAATCGCTATCTTTTCAAAAGTTTTCACGTAAGATAACTTTTTACGACTGGAGAAGTTCTTTTACAAAAAAGAAACTAAAATTAATTTACAATATTTTATTATGTCCACTTCTTGTTCTTCTTATCGTGTAGGTGTAATCAAGTATGTTGCAAACTTGACAAACCCTGGTGTCAGAGTTTTCAAACCACACAACGGCCTCTGACTTAGTTTTAACGACTGTAATCAATCGACAACAGCCGGGACCGACAGCTTATGTCCGCTTATTTGGACTTACTCCACATGACTGAGCTTACAATCTAAATACAGAGGCATAGACAACATAGACTAACTTAGCTATTAAAATGCATAGTTTGTCTATTTAGACTTATGATAGGACGTATGCACCTGCCTAGTCTAAATAGACAAACTATGTATTTTAATAAATTTAACACGTCCAATCATAATGGGCACTACCACTTTATGATAGGACGTGTGAACCTACCTAGTCTAAATAGACAAACTATGCATTTAAATAGCTAAGTTAGTCTATGTTATAAAAGCCTTTATAAGATTGTAAGCGCCGGACCGCCTTACGATGTTAATGCGAATTTTTATTCGCATCTTTAATTACATTTTAATTGAATCAAATTCAATTAAAAAAAATAGGAATACATAAACAGTAAAGGAGTTTCTTGTGCGCCGAGCTGCAACGAGTCAACAAGAAAACAGGTTTCACGCAAACCACGTCGAGCTCCTGTACACTAAGGAAGCGCGCAACATCGTTGCCCCCACGGACCGCCTCAGAAGTGTATGAAAAGATTAACAAGGTATTTTTGAGTGATATCGTTTCAGATACTGGGAGTGCAGAAAACAAGAACAGCTATCATGCTTCGCAGCCCCCAGTACTGAACTTTCAATTTGAATCCGAACCAATCAGCGCTTTTAACGTAATCGCTCTATCAGTTGTCCAGTTCGCTTTCGCTTTTGTTCTCGTCACTTGCTATTGAATAGACTTAAGCGCACAAAGGAGTGTGTGCGTTCAGTTCACCTCGGAGATACGATATGTGCCCGGCTAGTTCACCTCTGTTTTTATTAAAACAAAATGCCACTTAAACGCACTCCATCCAAAAAAGGAGCAATTTACGACTCCTTTTTTGACAGCCCTTATCACATATTTTATCTTCCGAGACAAATTGAATCGAAGCCAGACATACGCGGTGATATGGATGACAGCAAAGTAAATAGTATCAAACGCAAAGCTCTGGGGACTCCTTCACAAGCAGAACAGTCACGCAATATGGACGACCACATGAAAAAGATGCGCGAACTTATCACCGCACTATCTATGCGGCAAGAAGCGCGTTTCCATGAGTTGCAAACTTCAATTCAGGCACAAAACGCCGAAATAAAAGAAAGCATTAATTTTCTTTCTACCAAATACGATGAAGCAATTTCTGAAGTTAGAACCCTGCAGACAGAAAAAAATAGGATGAGAAACGCATAGCAGCTTTAGAAGAAAAAAAAGATTTCTTAGAAAAGAAACACTGTTCCACTTTCCTGGAGATACGAAATGTGCCCAGTCTCTCAACAGAGACGAAGAAAGAAATAAAAAAAGATCTGTGCAAGCTTTTGCAGGACATTGAAAATACAATAAACATGAAATCACTAAAGAAAACATCAAAGAAATCTTTCGAACTAAATCGCCGAACCCGTTTAAAAGAACAATCATTACAAAATTCATGACAGTTCTAATAAAAGAAAAAGTCTTGACCGCTTTAAAGCAATCTAACAAGGGAAAAAAAGTTTCAGAAAAACTGCATACGGGACATTTGAATATGGCTGTAAAAACACAACCTATTTATATAACAGAAAGTCTAACCAAAAAGACCTCGAAACTTTTCTACAGCGTGCGAGTCTTTGCAAAGAGCCGATTGTGGGGTGCTGGACATCACATGGTACAATCCTATCTTTGGTCTCGCTGAAAACAAGCACATAAAAATCAGCACGGAATCTGACCTCGAGAAAATAAGGCTTCATTTTGACTAGACTTACAAATCTGTTTCAGCTTGTATATTAAAATGCTATTCTTCCACTCAATTTTTATTTTTATTATTAATTTATTTTCCTGCTTTTATGCCTGTAACAATATTAATATTTTAATGAAGTATACTTACATCATGACGTACACCACTCATACAAGAACTCCCACCACAATCGCACAAACACACGTAGATACCACCACAGTTACGCAGACTACTCATACTTTCAATTTTCTAACAAACAAAGAAACACATTCATACAGGTATTAGAACAATCACAAATTTCAATCATGCCAAATCACAAGAATATTTAATACATCGAACTCTGGGATATAAATAATGTTAGCAGCACTGAAGCGGTGACGACGCCTTTCCACCACCGCCGCTAGCCCCACGTATAATTCTGTATAAAACGGTCCGACGGCGATTGCTCGGGCTCACTTTTTCGTTGTCAGCGTAAAGTTCGCGTACATACTTTGCGTCTTTATTTCGTAAAAAAATTGGAGTTTAAATTTTATCATATTATAATATTGTGAACTATTAAAATAAATTTTGTGATTCTAGTTATAATCTTTTCTTACATCAAAAGTGCTAAGCGTTTTTTAACCTACGCGCCATGGGCAAACATAAGCGTAAAGGAAGTAAGAGGAAGCGTGTTCGATCGCCATTGTCAACATCATCGTCATCGAGCAGTGCAAGGACGCCGTCTCCTGCGCCTGCTGCGGAAGCGCAGCAGAGTACCATAAGACGCCGAAACCGTGAGTACGAGTTTATTTCATAATGCGAGTACGATTTTACATAGTATGATTTCCGAATTCGATCCCTTGACGGATAATGTGTCTGCTTGGCTGAATGTTATCGAATCTTACGATAAAACTTTTTTATGGAACGACAGTATGATTTGCTACCAGGCTTTGAATAAATTAAAAGGTTCTGCAAAATCATGGTACGATTTGTTATTACGCAACCATTTTTCGTGGACAATGTGGTCATGGAAAGATTGGAAGGAAAAAATTTCTACTACCTTCCAAGTGAAAAGAAACATGTTCAAATTGTTAAAGGAAATTATAGATAAAAAACCGTCAGAAAATCAATCTCTCTACGCCTTCTATTTCGAACAAAAGGCTAATATCGATAGTTTTAAATGCTTGAATTTTTTGGAAGGTGATGTAATCTCAATTATCTCAGGGAACATTGGCGACAACAATATTACTGCATCTATTGAAGCTAGTGTCATGATTCCTAATTTTAAAGGTGTTTCGTGACATATTTGTCCAAACAAAGGCACAGTTCTTGGCTTGTGATTGGTTAAACGTCGACCAAACACGTGCTAAAAACGCCTTTTGAAGTAGGGAGTAAAAAGGGAGAGGGAACACGGCCACTGGCCGAGCCCAAGCAGTCACTTTTTAGCGAGTGCTCGAATCAAACAGTTGTCTGGAAGGAAATTATATTGAAAATTGTTTATTTTAGTAAAAAGTTCATAAATATAAAAATAATGCTGTTAACTTCAATTGCTGTAGTGCCTATACTAATAATATGCTCGAACTAGGTATGAAAAACCTGTATCTCGGGCTTCTTATGCACTAAATAAAAACTTTGTGACTTATTTCATATTACAAAAGGGAAAAATTATAAAGCAACAATAAAATAGTTCATAGTCACTGAAGTCTATCTAAAGATAAGTTTAAATTTACTTAAGATTAGTTAAGATTAACTTAAAATTAGCATTAAATTTTCTGATTTGTCATAGGAAAAGGTAAGAAAGTAATTATTAACAAGTTTTTTACAATAAAAGGAATCATGGTGGTATTTTTATCGACAGAAGCGGGAAATTATTAAAAAAAAACAAATTTTGTTAACAAAAATATTAACTTCTAATCTTTAATTCAATTAAACAAACAAAATCATTTATGGAACAAAATTATTGACAAAATTAAAGAGAAAATGTGGGTAATCGAACCGTCCGGAATACAGAACTCGCCGAGCACGATGTGACCGCAGTGATGTTCGCCAAAGAAGATAACCCGAGCTATACGGCGAATCGGCTTATATAGTGGCGCAGCTGTCAGTTGGGTTTGTTAGGTAAACAACCCTCTTTTACGACAACACGGCCTCTCCTGACCCGCCGTCGTCCCCGATCGCTTCTTCTCCTAATAGAGCTTCCATCGCGTCAGGCCCGAGGAGATCTATTGCCGTTACGTTTGAAGCAGTCTCATCTTCACTATTGGTCCCCAGCTCTGGCATCTGATCAACGTCATCACTGCCCTGTGAAGGCGCGATCACAGGTGCCGTTGAAGGTCCCGGTACTGAGGGTGACGGTGGATCAGCTTCCGGAACATTTGTCTCATCATCTGAAAATGACACTTTAAACACTTGAACTTAACTCTTTCTTACTTTCCACATACATTCCTCTATCAACACAGGTTAGTAAAGATGCGGTCGAGGATGTAGCAAGCTCACCCAGAAGGAGCCTATTCACTCGAACTTTAAAGAGATTCGGGTTATATGAACTCGGAAATACAGACGCAGGCAGGGAATTCCATTCCCTAGCAGTGCGCAATACGAAAGATGATGAAAAGCGCTCAGTGCGAATCCGTGGGATATCAACAAGATAGGGATAGTACCCCGCGGTGCGTCTGGACGTCCGATAGAAGAATGGGGCAGGCGGAATGAGCTCATGCAGCTCCTGAGCACACTTCCCAAAGTACATCTTATAAAAAATACATAGGCAAGCTACTTTGCGTCTATGAGCTAGGGTTTGGAGCTTATCTTTTACTAGCTTCCTGTCACCGATGAGTCTCCTGGCTCTGCGGTCCACCGAGTCCAGTGTGGCTAGATGGTACTTGGCCGAACCATCCCAGAGGTGGCTGCAATACTCCACGCACGATCGGACCTGTGCCTTATAAAGGGAAAGGAGTTGATCGGGCGTAAAGTAGCGCTTAACTCTGTTGAGGATGCCCAGCTTTTTAGCCGCTGTTTGTGCTTTGGACTCGATAGAGATGCCGAAGTTAAGGTTGGCAGATAAGTTCATGCCAAGGAGCTCAAGCTCATTGGTGATAGGTATAGATGCACCCCGGAAAGTAGGAGTCAGATTAAAGGGACTCCGTTTCACGGAAAACAGACACGCTTGAGTTTTGGTGGCGTTGAAACTAACCAGATTTTTGACACCCCAATGGGAGACAAGACTTAAGGTCGTGTTTACCCGCTCAACCAAAGCTCTCCTCTCAGATAGAATATCAACCCCCCCGGCTCCCGATCTGGACAGGTACCTCTGCATGACTGTACTGTCATCTGCATACGCAACAACTCCAGGCAAAAGCATGTCGTTGATGTGCAGCAGGAAAAGAGTCGCAGAGAGAACGGACCCCTGAGGAACTCCGGCGTCGATCGCCGTAAGATCAGAGGAGCAGCCATCGATGACCACCCGGATCGATCGTTAACTCAGAAAGTCAGCAAAAAGAAAGTTAAATATAAATATCCTTCAGCATTCCATCATTCAATCACTCATTTAAACTATCTCACATACATAAATGGCACATCAATTGACTAGCATGAATAGAGGCATCACTGAATCACGTGTTTATACTAGGCAATCGTTTTCAAAGGGCAGAGGCAGCGCTGACTCACAAAAGGAAAGATAGGAACCGCAGAACCTATCCTGGCTTAATCCTGACCGCAGCCAAGATTGAAATGCATTCAGCGTTGACCGCAGCCAAACGCTTCACCAGAATGCATTCACACACGGTACCGCAGTACCATGCTATCATCTTATGCTCATATCAATCGCAGTTGACAAAGCACACTTAAAATACAGACCGCAGTCATGTACAAACATGGAAAGTGCAAGATATGTTTGTAATTCACATTGTCATAAAAGTATAAGTGTTTGTCGTGTTTGTCGATTTCATATGGGGATTACCTAAGGTATAACCAGAATCGGATGAATGTATTACAGCAAAGAGCAGAGTCAAAAAGGGAAAATGGATGGCTACAGATAAAATTACAATTTAAATTACAAACGTTTTAGTCTCACAACAGCCGAATTAAAAACTTACTTTCAAAGAAAGTGGCACAGGATTCAGGACACCATTCTCCTCGCCAAGGCACCATACACTCGGCAGCCGCTTGAGTCCTTTTCCCATAGGACCCACTTAAGAGTTTCAATTCATAGCGGCCGCTCCGTAAGGCCTTCAGAACCCGATAAGGGCCCTGCATGCCAGCATCACGCTTTCCTGTGGACTGGGAGTACTTGATTACAAACACGAGGTCGCCGATCTGAAAGACACGTGCAGGGCGGCGCTTCTCATTAACGTAATCATCCTGTTGAGTACGGTTACGCCTCAATAACTCGCTGGCCCTAGTTCTGGTCATTTCACGCCATGCCTCACGGTTAGGACGTCCGTTGTCAGCAACAGCTAGGTCTTGAATTAAGCTGCGAATAATGGGAGTTGCGCCATCAGTGCCTACTAGAAGGTTCAGAGGTGAGGCTTGCGTAGTCTTTTGCTTCGTGATATTCAATATTAGCTGCAGCCGCCATAAATCCTCTGACCACGATGATTCTTTATTGCTAGCCTCGATCCGAATCATGTTAAGGACGGTTCTCGCGTATCGCTCCACTTGTCCATTTGAGTGATGCACCTCGGGAGTGATGTAGTGGATCTCACAGCCGATTTCCTTAATCCAGGTGACAAATGTGTTTGCCTCAAACATACGGCCTCGGTCAGTCACTAATAATTTTGGGACTCCAAACAATGATACTGCGTTGGAAACAACGCGCTTAAGTTCATCGGTGTCTTGACTTCTAATGGGATACAATAAACAGTACTTGGTGAACGCATCCACCATTATTAGGACAAACTTGTTCCCATTAGAAACAGGCAGGGGGCCTAGTGCGTCAACGTGGACCATTTCAAAAGGCAGCTCTGGTTTTCGCCACGAGGTGATGTACTGATGAGGAGCTCTAGGAATACGCTTTTTTGAAATACACGTGAGACAGTGGCCAATATACTTTACCACAAATTGGCGCAGGCCCGGAAACCAAAAGTGCTTCAAAATCAAATCCAGCGTCTTTTCGACACCAATATGCCCGTGTTCGTCATGGAAAATCCGTAATAGGCTCAGTCGGTGTCCTTTGGGTATAAAGCACAAAAACTTGGGTTCTTTGCCAACAGTCGAATAGCGGTAGTAGAGCAGATTGTTATGGAAAACGTACCGTCTAGAATCCAGCTGACCATCTTGTAATTTACGGATCAATTCTTGTGTCTCACCATCTGCAGCTTGCGCCATTTCGGCCCAGGTTTTAGGGCGCGTAATGTTGTGAACATCTGCTGCTGGGTTGCGACTTAAATAATCAGCATGACCCATTTGGGTGCCTTTCCTATATTCAATTTTGAACGTGAAATCCTGAAGATACACCCACCAACGAGCCACACGTGGAAGCAAGTCCTTTTTCTTTTCAGTTGCTTTGAGGGCATTACAATCAGTAATTATCTTGAATTTGAGACCCACTACATAGTGGCGAAAGTGTTGTAGTGCCTTGACAACCGCTAAGGTGTCCAACTCATATGAGTGGTACTTGCTTTCCGTACCTTGTTTTGTCTTACTGAAATATGCAACTACACGTTTCTTTCCGTTTTTGTGGGTTTGCATCAGAATAGCGCCGTATCCGATGCTACTGGCATCTGTATGAACTTCTGTAAGCAGTTCTGGGTCAAATATTGAAAGGACTGGTTCAGAAGTCAGTTGAGATATAATTTCCTGACGCACTCTCTCCTGCTCTTGACCCCAACTAAAAGAGACGTCCTTTTTGGTCAGGCGTGAGATACATGCAGTCTTCGATGCGTATCCTTCAATGTGTCGCCTAAAATATCCCGCCAAGCCCAGAAATTGCCTTACTTGCTTCACATTCGTTGGAGGCGTGTATTTCATAAGTATTTCAACTTTACTGGGATTCGTCTTTACCTGACCTTGATTAACTACTCTCCCTAAATACTCTACTTCGGTAGTGAGGAACGAGCACTTGCGCATATTTATAGAAAAGCCCGCCTCCGTAAGGGTTTTGAGCACCTGATTCAATAGCTCGATTCCAGCTTCAACTGTAGAGCTCAAGAGGAGAACATCATCTACGTAAACCAATACTGACCCCTCTTCTATGAATTTGCGTAGTGTTTCATTGATAATACGCTGATAAACGATCGGAGAATTGGTCAGACCGAAGGGCATTTTCAAAAATTCATAATGCCCCTCAGGTGTATCGAAGGCTGTATTATGAATTGACTCTTCACTAAACGGGATCTGGTGGAACCCAGTCGCCATATCAAGACTCGAAATAATTTAATTTACCTAGCCGATCAATGTGGTCATCAATGAGTGGCATTGGGTAGCGGTCCCTAACGGTTAGTCGATTTAATGCGCGGTAATCCACACACATGCGGTCCGAGCCGTCCTTCTTTTTCACTAATATAATGGGACTCGCATATTGGGACTGTGATTCCCTGATGATTCCCTTCTCCTGAAGATCGCATATCATTTCGCGCACTTTAAGTTTCTCCTGATGTGACAGTTTATAAGGACGGTATGCTACAGGTGCGTCGTCAGTAAGGTTGATATTCATCTTACCGGTTTTCACTGTGGTGGTCGCGGTATCAGTAATTAAAAATTTGGAAAACTCATTAAGGACGAACATGAGTGAATCGCGTTCGGTACCCTGAAAGGGTGTATTTATGGGGATCTGTTCGCTAACTACAGCGTCGATATGCTTCGGGCATTCAGTAGCACGCGTCAATTACTGCCTATCTTTCGTGTGCACATATGTCACACCGTCACGATTCAATACGTCTGTCCCGATTATGATAGGGGTGTTCATGCATGAGGCCGGCACAACGACAAGGTCAACTTCGAGAGAAACCTCACTAAACTCGATGGTAAGAGTAACGTAGCTATCTGCTTTAATTTCCTGATTACCTATCCCTTTATGGTGCAATTTATAGGCTTCAACTGGCATGAAAAGAATTTAAGCACGTCCGACGAAATCTGGGAAATATTGAACGCGCCACCATCTATGAGTACATCCACAGGAATACCCTGCACGACCGCTACCGTTAAATCGTTGTTGTCGCGTTTGGCGCGTGGACATTCCGAACACAGATTAACCTTATGCTTATTACGTTTCTCCGACCTGTTCTTAGCAAAACAATTTTGTTCGGTGTGTCCAGTTTTTTTACAAAATGAACAAACGTCCATATTAGGTTTAGCTTTAGATTCACTAGCACTATCGTTCAGTTTAGGGTTTGTATCAACTTTTTGCTTTTTTGGACAACGGTAACTCTTGTGTCCAGTCTGGCCGCAAAGGAAGCGTTTTATATTTGACAGAGATTCATTTGGACCTCGTTTCTTATTGTTCCTTGTGTCTTGTTTACTGCGCCCAGGCTTGACATAGAGTGACATAAACGAAACCAAATTGTCGGGAGTAAGGTTCGCGTTAGCAGCGGCAGCCCTAACTTGCGAATCTAAAATGCCTCTTATAACGATAAGGATCATCAACTCTTCGCTGAGTCCTTTTACAACGCGTAGACGCATCAAAGTTTGCCGGGCGTATTCGGCATAAGTAGTAAAGGACAATGGGCAAAAGTGGTCCAAGAGCCTCCACTGATGAGACTTGTAAGAAATAAAAGTACATACCTGTCATATGATTCTGGCAAAATATTATGAAAATCCGTTCTGGGAATCTTTTTTTATGATCAAGTTAATCTCATTATAAAAAAATATAATTTTACGTTTAGCTTGGTGTTTATTTGTATGGAATGTATGGAACTTATATGGAACTATGGAACAATAATGTATGGAACTTGATCTTGGTCCAAAGCCTCCACTGATAAGACTTGTAGGAAATAAAAGTACATACCTAACATATGATTCTGGCAAAATATTATCAAAATCCGTTCTTGGAATCTTTTTTCATGATCAAATTAACCTGATTATAAAACAAAAATATGATTTTATTAGCGTGGTGTTTATTTGTTACGGTCATATTAATGTTGAGTGTCTCTCGAATGCAAAACTTCTCCAGCTTTGTTTTAACCTTCCCATACCCTCCCCCCCTCTTATCCAGTATTTATTTGCCCGTGATATTGTTTTTTTTTAACTATAAACTAGGAGCCACACACGCGGCGTCGCCCGGTCCCCCCTTAAAAAACCTGCAATGAATTATATACCTAAACCATCTTTACGGATCATTTAGTCAGTTAATAAAAACTGTATGAAAATCCGTTTAGTAGTTTTTGAGATCATCGCGAACATACATATAGACAGACTAATGCGGCAGGGGACTTTTTTTATAATAAGTTTAGATAATGCATCCTCCACAGTAGAAGCGGGCACGCGGGGCGGACGCTTTTTTTCCGCTCCGCAAAAGCGTCCGCCCCGCGTGCGCGCTTCCACTCTATACATATTATTAAAAAAGTCCCCTGCCGCATCTGTCTGTCTATGTGTATGTCCGCGATGATCTCAAAAACTACTGAACGGATTTTCATACAGTTTTTACCAATGAACTGAATGATCCGTAAATATGGTTTAGGTATATAATTAATTGCAGGTTTTTTAAGGGGGGACCGGGCGACATCGCGTGCGTGGCTCCTAGTTTATCCTCCTCCTCCTCCTATTATCAGCCCGTATAACGTCCCCACCGAGAGGCACGGGCCTCCCTTCAAAACACGAAGGGGATTTAGGCCATAGTCCACCACGCTGGCCCAATGCGGGTTGGTGGACCGCTCGTCTTTCGAAAATGAATTTTCTTGGACCCCCACCCGATTTCATCACGATGTTTTCCTTCACCGTTGAGCAAGTGATAATTAGAAATCCGTACATAAATCCGAAAAGACGAATACAAACAATACCACTAGTTTATAGTAAAAAAAAAACAATATCACTAGCAAATAAATCCTGGATAAGAGGGGGGGAGGGTATGGGAAGGTTTAAACAAAGCTGGAGAAGTTTTGCAATCGAGAGACATGCAACGTTAATGTGACCGTGACAAATAAACACCACGCTAGTAAAATCATATTTTTTTTAATAATCAGGCTAACTTGATCGTGAAAAAAGATTCCCAGAACGGATTTTGATGATCTATCTATTTATCTATCTATCTATGGAGGGGACTCCCGTCAGGCACAGGCGGGTGATCAGTCCACTCATATGGGACCATTTCACCCAGTTCCCCACAACAGCGCATGAGTTTTACCTCTGCACTGACAGTTCCACCTCTTTGAACCTACCCGAAGCTTTAGCAAACCCGATTATATCCTTTATGTTAAGCTCTTGTATTTGTCCTTCTTTTACCTCACCTTACCAGCGCGTACATTGGACACTCAGTCAGGAAATGGAGACTTGTTTCCTCCTTGTCGCATTCTGGGCATGTGGGATCACTTTTTAGGCCCATTATTGCTAGGTGTCGGTTCAAAGGACAGTGTCCCGTGAGCAGACCCACTACAATCCTGATGTCCTTTCTATTTAGCTTTAGAAGTAGCTTCGACTTTCTTTTTTTATATGTCTTTAGGAAGATTTTTGCCTGGCGGCACTGTTTGTTGTGCTTCCATCTTAAACTGGCTTCTTCTGTTATGATCTTGCTTATTATTCCTTTGCTGATTTTACTTGATATAGGTAGCCTGGGTTCCGGGCCGATGAATGTCTCATCGGCCCCTTTCCTTGCTAGCTCGTCTGCAATCTCATTACCTATATGTCCTTCATGCCCCGGCACCCAGGCAATGGTAACTTTTACTTTTTGGCTAAGGCGTTAATAGCCTCCTTACATTCTGTTACTAAGGCCGAGTTAGTTTTCGCTCTGTTTAGTGCCTTCAAAGCAGCCTGGCTATCACTGTATATTATGATGTTCTCTTTGTTTTCAGTGATCATGCTGTCTATGATTATGACTCCCTCTGTAATAGCAAGCACCTCAGCCTGGAAAACGCTAGCGCATCTTCCCAGGTGCATGGTAACTTGGCAATCTACCTGGTTCATGATGTGTATTCCCAGTCCTGATAGTTTTGTTGTTTCTTTCCTGGAGCCGTCAGTGTAGCAAACTAACTTTGGATCTTGTATGTCCAAGCTCCAGCTTTCTCTAGCTCCTATATTGATCCTGTATTTTTTGTCAAAGATTACTTTTTTCCTGATGAGGTCATTATTAGAAAGTATCATTGACAACTTCTCTCCATACCTTCCATCTAATATGGTGTGTCCTTTATCCATGAAATTCCCTTTCCATTCAAGGCTTGACTTCATCCTATACCATTGCTCCATAGCTCTCTTTTTAACTTCCAAGTCCAGAGGATGCAATCCCAATAATACATCTAAGGCAGCTGATGGAGTGGTTCTCATCGCTCCTGTGATCATTAGGGTTGCAAGTCTTTGTACTTGTGCTAGTTCATTCCTGTTTGCTTGTATGGTGGTTTTATGCCACCAGACAATTGCTCCGTATGTTACTTTGGAATTATGATTGCTTTGTATATCCACATCATGACATGCGGCTTGGTACCCCAGGTTTTGCCTACAGCTCTTTTGCATTGCATGAGTGTGATTTTTGTTTTATCGCATTGTTCCTTTATGTGTGTGTTGAATTTAAGAGAGTTATCAATAGTTACTCCAAGGTATCTTATTTCGTTTGATACCTCTAATTCAATACCATCTATCGTAAGTGGTTTAAACTCTTTGTTTTTCCTAGTTTTTGAGAACAGGATTTTGATGATATTTTGCATGAATCATATCGATACTTCGGGGAAGAAAGGTCGTAAAAGCCATTTTGGCCAAAATGAGTTAATAATGCAGTTTTGTTCAGAATTTCAAGCTCTATCGATCTGTATATTTAAAAAATCGATATTCGCAAAAATGATGGCTTTTACTACCAAAATTTTTAGAATGAAATGGCTTTTACTTCCAGGATTTTTCAGTCTAATCTACATTTTTTTAATAATATTGGTGTATGAGATAACTTAGTTTCTCCTTTGATTAAGTAAAGGACGTATAAGCCAACAATTTCAACACACCGGGTCGTAACTCACAACATCATTGTAATCTCGGCTTTTACAACCCTCTGAATAAACTTATTTGAACAGAATGTGACTTTTACACCATTCATTTGCTTTCATTTATAAACAGAAGTGCGAGTTACGTCCCGGTTATTTGATTGTTGTAATTGATTTTTAAGAATCTCTTTTGTTTTTGTGATAAGGTATAGTTTCCTTTTGATAACTTAAGATAGTTTGAGTGAGTATAGCTCTCTTTAACACAAATTTAAAATGAATAGTCACGAGAGAGATAGATATATTTTCCTCGCATTCGCAATTTTTAAGCGGTACATGTTGTTGCCTGCTGCTGTTTTACTATCTGATAGTCAAATTTTTGATTACGAAAATGAACAGAAAAAAGAAGAAGCTCAGAAAAGGAAAAATATAGTACAGTCATTGGAACAACGCCACCGATGATCTCCTCAAAGATAAGGTTAATTAAAAATATAATATAATAAACCATAATATACCATATAATATAATAATCATAATAAACAGTAAGTTCCTGTTACTTAAATAATCATTATTTTGTGGAATATTTATAATAGGTGCTATAATAACATTACAAAAGAAAGAAGAAAATCACTGTTCACTTTCTTTTGGAGCATAAACTATCAACGTTGCAGATATAAGTTATACTTCTATGACTGACAGGAGAATCGGTTCTCTTTCTGGCTTATAATAAAGATATAAGCCAGAAAGAGAACCGATTCTCCTGTCAGTCATAGAAGTATAACTTACATATAACTTTTGTTTCTTACGTTTTTGATTTGCTACTAAATGCCTATACATTGAATTGAACATAATAGCTCTATGGCGCAATAATAAGATGTGTGGGTGACGTTTTACAGCTACTATGGGGAAGCCAAAACGAACTTGAGAAGAAATTTTGGAGCAAGAGAAGCTTAGACAGCGAATGATCGTGATCTATACACATTTTTATTTAAACATGGCATAAACCATGCACATGCCATGTTTAAAGACTTAGGTACTGTGGTCGAGTTGTCTCCTGTACTGACACGCCTGTACCATCTCTCCCTCAAGACAAAAACCGTACTTAAGTCCTAGAAGCTTGCTAACGTGTAACCAGTGCCCAAAAAGGGTAGCCTTTCCGACCCCTTTAATTATCAACCTATCGCCATCACCTATAGCTGACATTCTGAGTGACTGGTCGATTCAAGTAGTTATAGATAGCTGCTCTTCGACCTGATGGCTATTGATGCCGGAGTTTCTCAGGGGTCCGTTCTCTCTGCGACCCTTTTCCTGCTGTGTGGATGAAATTGTTTTAGAGAGGAGAGCAGTAGTAGAGCGAAGAAACTCAACCTTAAGTCTTGTCTCCCAATGGGGTGACAAAAATCAGATTAGTTTGAACGCCACCAAAACACAGGCGTGTCTGTTCTCTGCTCAACGGAGTCCGTTTAATCTGACTCCTACTTTACGAGGTGTATCTGTTCCTACAACGACCTATCATCTATGATCTATCAATTTCAACTTCGGCACCTCCATAAAGTCCAGAGCCAGGCATTCTTAGATAAGGTTGAGCGGTACTTCACGCCTGATCAACTCCTGTCCCTTTATAAGGCACAAGTACCATGATTTTTGGAGTATTGCCTTTGGGATGATTCAGCCAAATACCAAATAGACGCATTGGACTCGGTGGATCGCAGAGCCAGAAGACTCATCTGTGATTAAAAGCTGGTTGAAAATAAACTACAAATCCTATCTCATAAACGCAAAGTACTTTGCCTGTGTATTTTTTACAAAATTTACTTTGGAGAGTGTGCACAAGAGCTCCGTGAGGAAATTCTTCTATCGGATTTCCAGATACTGCAGTGCAGGGTACATGATACTTACCTTGTCGAGATGCCGCGGATCCACACTGAGCGCTTTTCATCATCTTTTATATTGCACACTGCCAAGGAATGGAATTCCCTAACTGTTTCTGTATTTCCGAGCTCATATAACCTTTAAAGTTCGAGTGAATCTCTTAAAAGATCGAATGAATAGGCATTTTCGGGGTGAAGTTGCTACACTCTCAACCGCATCTTCACCTTTGTGCTAGATTGTGGCCAAGAGCAAATCCCTTAGCAAATCTTTGCGCGCTTCTTAACTAAATATAAAATCTTTATAAAACATAATTTAATAGAAGTACGTTTAATTAGTCCAGTGTTTTCTTGTAGTTAAAATGATAAATGTAAAAATCTTATATGATTATAAAATAAATCTAAGATAGGGCAGCATTTTTCTCATTCTTGTCGCGGTTAATCTAATTATCTTGACGGCCATAACTTTGATCCTTAATAAATCCCTAATAAAAAAGTTGTTTGAAGGCCAAATACATATATTTGTGTAATTTTAAGTCTTTTCTAAGTTTTTTGCCTATACGAAGAAAAATATGAAAAACAAACATCGTGCCTGTAATTATATGGAAAACACCTTGCCGCGAGAATGACCGATTTATAACAAACATTTGTTGAAAGTCACTATATTTACAATTTGCCTTTATTTTCATAAAAAAATAATTAAATAACACCTAAAATATTACAGTTATATGAATAAATAACGAAAATTCAATGTTTACATTTATAAATTATGTCTAAATATAATGTTTTACGACATTCTAAAATCACATAGGGGTTTTTACGCCCGAATTCACACCATACCACTTCCGTAATGTCAAACGTAAAGGACATTTTGTCAGAAATTTTGGGGCGTAACTCAAACCTAACTTTTAAACCACAAGGATATTTTAAATTTATTCTTTATGTAGCTAAAGAATATCACAACTAAAGGATATTTCACTTTATAAAATTACAATGGCTATAAAAACCAAAAAGATATGTGGATTTTTCAAAAAAAAAAATTGATTTTTGCCTCTCCTGTATAATGGCATTTTGGCTTTTACGACCTTTCTTCCCCGAAGTATCGATATGTCAGATTTGTACTTTTTTTTCCTACAAGTCTCATCAGTGGAGGCTTTGGACCAAGACCAAGTTCCATACATTTTTGTTCCATAGTTCCATATAAGTTCCATACATTCCATACAAATAAAAAACACGCTAAACGTAAAATCATATTTTTTTTATAATCAGGTTAACTTGATCATTAAAAAAGATCCCCAGAACGGATTTTGATAATATTTTGCCAGAATCATACGACAGGTATGTACTTTTATTTCCTACAAGTCTCATCAGTGGAGGCTCTTGGATCAAGTTCCATACATTTTTGCCCATTGTCCGATCCTTTGTCCGAGTTCAAACTCATGATATCATACAGGATATTCGCATAATCAAGTTTACGAGGGCACAACGATTTGAACTCTTGCACAAAGTTTTTCCAAGAACGATCATTTGACGTCCATTCATTCAATCAGGTGTGCGCATCCCCTTTGAGACAACCAGCAACTCGCCACAAACATTCGTAGTCATCCCAACCGTTCGAAAGTGTCGCCCGTTTGACTTCCTGGCACCAAGCGTTAATATCGTGGATTGACGGATCGAAATTCGATACAAAATAATCTTGGGTGCGAGTAGGCCGTAACGACTTAATTGCGTTCACTAGATCTTGCGCGGTTGTGGTCTGTGACGTTTCAATCTGGCGAGTAGATTGGGTACCCTCACTTAAATTATTTGAATTATTTTGTACCGGATTCTCACTATCTCTGTTTTTGACATTGTCGGCATTTAAAGAGGAAATATGACATGGAGTTTGAGCATCTTGCAAAGCAATGTTTTCTAGCCGTGGCTCATATGAGACGTTTTCCCTAACCGGTGTGCTAGTCGGAGCAGCACAACAAATGTTGTCATTATTATTCACGCCGTTATTCTCTAAAGCACTAGTTTGCGACATAATCGAATTTAAAATCGAATTCAACCGGTCGAGGAATTCCGTTCGCGGTGGGGTACGCGTACGCGGTCGACTGCGAGTGCAAGCCCTATAACCATCGTCGTGTCGACGGGTTCTGCTCCTCGAGCGTCTTCTTCGATCGCGATCACGATCAGACATAATGAAAACAACAAGTAAATCGGCACAGCCGAAACACAAAAATAAAAAAGTAAACAGTCAAAAGTTTACTTTTTTATTTCTTTGAATTCGTATCCCACTTTTGATTTTATCGACAGAAGCGGGAAATTATTAAAAAAAACTAATTTAATTAACAAAAATATTAACTTCTAATCTTTAATTCAATTAAACAAACAAAATCATTTATGGAACAAAATTAAAGAGAAATGTGAGTATTCGAACCGTCCAGAACACAGAACTCGCCGAGCACGATGTGACCGCAGTGATGTTCGCCGAAGAAGTGAACCCGAGCTAGTAGTCATGTCTTCTCGTGCGCCGGAGGGGCGCACGGGGAAACCGCATCGGGGAGAACCCCATGACGGTGAAGTTCTACCGCGGCCTATCAAAATAGGCCGGTCATCGGGACTGCCTCTGACCCTACATGCGTGTAGAGTGAGGGGACTATTCTGCTCCCCCCGACAGGGAAGGCAAGAGCACACCTTCGGCTGTCGTAGGGAGCATTTTGAGGGACGCGGGCGGGCGGGAAGAGGCGACGCTACCATACAATGGCTACGCCGACAGTTCCCGCCCATCCGCTGTCTGTCAAGTAGGTCTCACACGGCCCTGTGGTTGGAACACAACGCGTAACGTGTGAGAGTGATCCATTCATCGGTCATGCAACTATCAGCGGCCATCGGCCCGCTACAGTTATATGACCAAGTTGGAATATCGAGGAGAGACTTAGGGAGAGTGCAATTTGATTTTAGACCGCAGGTGATAGCCGATTGGCCAATTCTGGGCAAAACCAGAGAGCGGGGAAATAGAAATGGGACACAAGTTGAGGGTGCGGTAAGGGTATCCTCTTACCGCTGTGAAGCAAGCCTCCCTATGTTTTTTTTTTAACCCATTAAGAGAGGGAGGGACACGATTGTGGCTACTTATTCTGCTTCCCATGACCCACTACCGCGTTAGCGGTTTGGTCACCGTCATGGAAAGCAATATGGGACGGGTGGAAGCCTGGTGGAGCCTTGCAGCCGTCCCGCCACAAGGCTAAGAGACGAGCTGCCCAGCTCCACCTCGCCCACCTTAATCTACTGTGGAGGGATCTAAGGTGAAAGAAGATGCGGCGCTCTCCCGCCGCCTCGACCCTTGGGGAGGTCAAGCGGGGTGGTGTCGTGTTAGGTGCTGGTGGTGCGGCTGCCTCGAGCCCTTGACCCTAAAAAGGGGTCGGGCGAGGCAGCGTTGTGTCTTGCTTGGGAGTTTGTCAAATCCAGTGGGGGCTGCCTCACGCCCTCGACCCTAGAAAAGGTCGAGCAAGGCAACGTGGCGTCTTGATTAGTGGGGTCGTCGTCATGTGGGATGAGCTCTCGAGGGAAAGCTCTGCAGCTTCGGTCCGGGGGCGGTGGAGGGGTGCGATGTCGCGCAGATGTTCAAACGCGGAGTTATCCGTGCGGTCGAACATCTTCCTCGCGAGGCGGACGATGAATTCGTCCAGGCTGTCGATTTTTAGGTCGCACCGGATCACGTCGTTGCGCATGTAGCAGCCGGCGTTGACAATCCTGCGTATGCATTCGTTCTCCTGTGCTCGAAGGCGGCGTCTCTGCGACTCGCAGACCAATGCATACCATGCCGGTGCTGCGTACGTGAGACGTGATCGGATGTATGTCTTGTACACCATAAGTTTGGTGCAAAGAGGAAGCTTTGAGGTGAAGAACGGGCGCAACCTAGCGCTCGCAACTTTGGCCTGGACGACGGTGTTGTTGACGTGGGCGCGCATGGTAAGTCGGCGGTCAATTGTGACCCCCAGGTACTTTACCTGCTCGGCCCACGGAACGGGCTGTCCTTGTAGGGTAAGTAGGGGCGGCGGGGATTTCCACAGACCGGTGGCCATGGCCTGCATTTTGGCGACGTTCACGGACATCCGCCATCGCGCCAGCCACTGTGGTAGGGAGTCAAGAGTGGGCTGCATCTTTTTCACAGCGTGGCCTAGACGGTATGACGACGCAAGGTACGCCGTGTCGTCTGCGAAGAGAGCGACCCTGACGTCACCTACCACGGGGATGTCATCCGTTAAGAGTGCGTAACAGGCCGGGGAAAGACAGCTTCCTTGGGGGACACCCGCTCGGACAGGGCGCTCGGAGGAGACCGCATCCTCAACAGCCACCTGAATTCTGCGGTCCTTCAAAAAGGAGGAGATCACCTGGATGATGCGGCGTGGCGCGTGCGACCGCGGCAGCTTGTACAGTAGCCCCTCGTGCCATACGTGGTCGAACGCTTTCTCCATATCCAGCATCACCACGACCGTGAATTCCCGCTTGTTGTGGCAGGTGGCCAAGTGGTGGAGGACACGGGTGAGCTGTAGAGTGGTAGAATGGCCCTGCCTGAAGCCGAACTGCTCCGGGCGGGGGGTAATGTGTGGAGCCAAATGACCGAGAAACAGTCTCTCGAACACCTTGGACAGTGTGTCGAGGAGGGTGATGGGTTTTGGGGGCGTTTCGGGTCCTTGCCCGGTTTTGGTCACATTATGACGCGGCCTAACTTCCAAGGGGACGGAAAGCTACCTGTGCGAAGGATGCCGGTGTACAAACGCGCGACTGCAGCCACCGTTTTGGGCGACAGGTGGCGCAGCGCTGCGTTTGTGATGCGGTCGGGGCCAGGTGCTTTCTGTTAGAATTATTTTATGTTATGAAACGAAGTAACCTTTTTGATTAATTAAACGAACGTACCCTTACCTTGTTATGTAGTCTGTGGAAAAATGGCTAAGAAAAAGATATTTGTAATATTACGATTAAAACTAAAATAAAAGATTTAGTACAGATTGAAGAAGTTTATTATAGTCAAAATCCATCCCCCTCTGACCTTAATCTATTAGGTTATGGGCGGCACCCAGAAGAGAAGAAATAAAAGTAAAAATTAATCAGAAATATGGGCAAGGAAGACGACAAGAATGTGGCGGGCGGCTGCGGGACTCATAATCCAGCTTTTATCGGATTGCCCCAGCTATTGGCAGAAAATTTTAATAGTTGGAAGTTTCGAATTAAAGGCATTCTAGAAGAAAGACAGTTATTGGAAGCTTTAACAAAAAGATCAGCGAGCATTAACAAAATGGCCGACGCTCGTGCGAAATCAATAACTGTGCAGGGAATTCCAGACAAATTCTTAGATCTGGTAAAGGACGCGACCACAGCCCACGAAATGTTCGAAATACTAACAAAAAAATTTGAAAGGAAAACAATTACATCAAGAATCAACAAACGAAGAAAATTAATACAATTAAAATTACAAAATAACGAAAAAATTGAGGAGTATTTCATTCGGTTTGACAATTCAACTAGGGAATTAGAAACTGCAGAAAGAAAATTGGAAGAAGAAGAAAATGTAACATATTTGTTACAAGGTCTTACAGAAAGATACAACTCAATTACAACAGCACTGGAAACACTAAATGAAAATCTCACTGTGGAATTTGTTAAATCAAAATTGCTGGATGAGGAATTGAGGACCACTACTACTGCCACACCAAACGATACTACAGCATTCCGTTCGTCATCATTTAAAATAATTTGTTATATAATATGTAAAAAGCCAGGCAACAAAAGCAACCAATGCCACTACAGAGGAAGAGGAAACAGAGGACAGAGAGGCGTTTATAGTGGGCAAAGAGGATCTCACAGAGGACGAGGACACTCTTATGAGGCAATAGAAAACCAGGACTCATCATTCAACTTCGTCGTTCTCAACACACTAAATGACCATTACAGCAATAGAAACTTGTTCATACTCGACTCGGGAGCTTCGGATCATTATGTGAAGGGTAAGTTGGAAGAGTATATGAGGAATGTTGAAAAATTAGACAAGAAAATCACAATTTATATAGCCAATAATGAAACAATGGTCGCAGAGAAAAAAGGAATATTACACACAATTTGTCAAGGGCACAAAATAAATATAGAAGCGTACATAGTACAAAACATCAGCCACAACTTATTATCGGTTAAAAAACTTGCAGATAAAGGCTACACAATTAATACTGATAAAACAGGATTTAAAATACAAAAATACGGAATGATTCTCTACGCTCAAGAATACAACAATAAATTATACATTTTATACTTGCAAATACAGGGAAGTGAGCAAGCACATATTACAGAAAATAATATAACTGAGGCCGAACTATGGCATAAAAGATTGGGCCATCTTAGTTATGAAAATTTTAAACTTACCTACTGATAACGCACCATGTTCAGAATGCATACAGAGTAAAGCAACAAGACCAAGATTCTATAGAAACGAAAAGAAAATAATAAAAATAGGTGAGCTTATTCATTCGGATTTAAGCGGACCAATTGAACCACCTACTACAGAAGAATACAGGTACTTTCAAGTAATAATAGATGATTTTTCACACTTCACAGTCGTAAAGTTGTTAATTAATAAAAATGAAGCAGAAAATATTCTAATAAACTATATAAAAGAATTAAATACACAAAAAGATAACAATACAAAAAGAATAAGATTAGATAACGGAGGAGAATTTACTTTTAATTTTTTCAAGGACTGGTGTAAACAAAAAGGAATTATTTTAGAATATACAAAACCATACACTCCCCAGCAAAATAGCAAAGCAGAGAGAATGAACCGGACATCAATGAATAAAACAAGAACTAAATTTGCAGAAACGAAACTACCTAAACATCTATGGGGACATGCCATTCAAACATCAGCTTTTGAACTGAACAGATGCCCTACTGTAGCTCTGGATGGAGACATACCGGCTAGACTATTTCATGGATATACAGACATAAAGAAACTCAAAGTATTTGGTTGTAGAGCCTGGAAAGTATTAATACCTAAAGGAAACAAACTAAGTCCAAGAGCACAACAAATGACTTTTATTGGATATTGTTCAGGAGGCTACAAGCTGTGGGATTCACAAACTAATACAATACATACTACAAGAGATGCTGTATTTGATAAAAAGAATTATAAATATAAAGAAGAACAAAAACTACAAGAAAATGACAAAAGAAGACTTATACAAATAGAAAAACCAAAAAGCTACTACAGAGAAGAAGAAAGAGAAGAAAGAAGAAAAGAAGAAAAGAAGAAGAAAAAGGAAAAGAAGAGGAAGAAAGAATAAAAAGAAAAGAAAATGAAAGAACATACAACAGATATGAAAGGGAAGAAGATAGATCTGAAGAATTAAGAACAAGATCAGGAAGAATTAGAAAACAACCAGAATACCTTAAAGACTATGAAACTAATATATCATTTTGTTTACTTACCCAGATTGAAGAATTCACATTTGAAGAAGCTGTACAAGACCCAGAATGGAAAGTAGCTATCCAGAAAGAATTGACATCATTAGAGAAAGTGAAAACATGGACATTAGAAGAGTTACCAGCTAATAAAAAAGCCATAGATGTGAAATGGATATTCCGAGAAAAAGCAGACAATACAAAGAAAGCTAGACTAGTAGCGAAGGGCTTCCAGGTGAGGGGCGATGGATATGAGAATAATTATGCACCTGTTGCCCGAATTTCAACTGTTAGAATGTTAATGGCTCAAGCAGTACAGAATAATTGGAATATAAAACAGTTGGATATTCCATCAGCTTTCCTCAATGGAAAATTAGAAAGAGAGATGTACATAAATAAACCAGAAGGGTTACCAAAACAAGAAGGAAAAGTATTAAAATTGCAGAGAGAACCATATGGTTTAAAAGACAGCCCAAAATGTTGGAACAAAAGATTTAATGAGTTCGCAGAAACTAATGGAATGTACAGATCAAAGAATGATTTTTGTATGTATACTGGTAGTGACACAGATATATATATATATGGTTGTTTTTGTAGATGACATATTACTTACTGGAAATGACATGGAAATTGACAGAATGACTAAAAGGCTGAAACAAGAATTTGAAGCTAAAGATTTAGGAAAAATAAAAAACTTCTTGGGAATGGAAATAGAAAGAGATGAGCAAAAGCTAAAGATAAAACAAACTAAGCAAATAGAGAAGACATTAAGAAAATTCAATATGGAAGAATTCTCTAATGACCTCTACTCCAATGACAAAAGGTTTTCAAGGGTTAATTGATGAAGAAATACTAAATGTACCTTACAGAGAATTAATTGGCAGCCTGATGTTCATTAGCACAGTGTCAAGACCAGATATCACCTATGCTACATCCTATTTGAGTAGATTCCTCGATAAACCTAACAAAAGTGTATGGACAGAAGGAAAAAGAGTATTAAGATACCTACAACGGACTAAAGATCAAGGAATTACATACATAAAGAATGAGACAGAAAATGAAATAGAAACTTACTCAGATGCCGATTGGGCTACAAACCAGATGGACAGCAGAAGTACAAGCGGATCCGTCACATTTTATTGTGGAAACCCAATCTCATGGTTTCCCAGACGTCAAGGCTGTGTGGCCTTATCAACTGCTGAGGCGGAATACATAGCGGCAGCAACCAGTGTGTGTGATTTGATAAATAGTGAAGGACTGTATAAAGATTTTAAAATGAAGAAGGTGAAAAGTGTTTTATATGTGGACAATAAAGGTGCAATTGATATGACAAACTCTTATGAAAATAGTAAGCGTACTAAGCATATTGACACTCGCTATAATTTTATAAAAGAATTGGTTATCAGTGGTAAATTACAAATTTTGTATGTCGATTCAAAGAATAACATAGCTGATATTTTCACAAAGAGTTTGCCATCAGAAAATTTTGATTATTTACGTGCTAAGCTTAATATTTGTTAACTTTTTCTTTTCGAGTTTGCTAAAATTTGTAAGTAGTGAGTTTAAAATGTTATTACAATTTCAAGTTTCTTAAACTTTAAATTGAGGAAGGGTGTTAGAATTATTTTATGTTATGAAACGAAGTAACCTTTTTGATTAATTAAACGAACGTACCCTTACCTTGTTATGTAGTCTGTGGAAAAATAGCTAAGAAAAAGATATTTGTAATATTACGATTAAAACTAAAATAAAAGATTTAGTAAAGATTGAAGAAGTTTATTATAGTCAAAATCCATCCCCCTCTGACCTAAATCTATTACTTTCCGTGGCTTTGTCTTGAGAAGGGCGCGTTGCACCTTACTGGGCGAGAACACGACCGGGTCTTCTCCCGTGGCTACATGCTTCGATAGGTACTCACGCAAGTGGTTGCGTACTTCCTCCTCGTGTGCGGGGTCGCCGCAGGGGTTTGGTGTGTACTGTTTCTCGAGGCATTCGGCAAACAGCTCCGCCCTGTCCGTCGCCTTGTACTGGGGCTGGTCGTTATTGTCAAGCAGTGGCCTTACCGGAGTGGGTTCGGAAGACAACTGCTTGCAGAGCCGGTGGACGGATGGGACGCCTCCTTCCTCTAACTCCAGTAGGTGTTGCTCCCATCTAGATGCAGCGTTGTCAGTGAGCTCTGCTTTCACCCTCTCCACCAAGGAATTGAGCTTGGTTTTGAGGGTTGGGTATCGAGTGCGCTGCCAGTCGCGTCTCAGGGCGCGCTTCTCAGCAAGCAGGGATTTGAGGCGCTGCGGGAGAGGGTTAATCCTCTCTCCGGAGCGGGTGGGCTGAGAGGCAGTTTGAAGTGCGCCCTGAATCGCCGTGGTCAGCTCCTCCGTGGCTGCATCGACGTCTGCCGGGGTGGAAATTGTGCAGCTTGGGGTGTACTCTGTCAGTGCTTTCGAGAACTTCTCCCAGTCCGTGCGCATGCGCGGGGTAGGAGGGGCAGCGTGGACCGGACGGAGGTCCAGGACGCACTGGACAGGTCGGTGATCTGAGGGCAGGTCAGGCATTACCTCCAGAGATGGTGTGGTAAGCAGACCGCGGTAAACCATTATGTCCAGGACCTCGCCTTTCCCGCTGACTGGATCGTAGCGGGTCGGCTCATCTGGTCCCAGACAGTCATAGTGGTGGTCCACGGCGTCCTGAATAAGGCGGCGTCCATTGGGGCAGGTTGTGGTTAAATTCCAAGCGGTGTGTTTGGAATTTAAGTCACCTGCCAGCAGTGTGGGTTGGGAGGGAGGTAGGACCTCTACGGACCTCACCGGGCTGCAGAGCGACGACCGGAGGCTTGTATGCGGCGTACAGACGGAGGTCATCACCGCCTGTGTACACGTCGATCCCCAGCGTGTATAGTGTCGTGGTCTGGGAGAGGGAGACCGGTTGATGAACTACCCGGCGGTGGACTAGTATCAACAGCCCTCGATAAGCCTTGCCGAGGTGGGATACTTTGTCCTTACGGTAGGCCAGGTAGTTCGGGATTTTAAATGGCTCCTGGGGGCTCAGGTGGGTCTCATTGATTAGGGCGGGACAGGCGTAGTCTCATGTTGGGCGAGTGGCGCTTGGGCGGGCGGCGCTCGCGTAGTTAGCCGGGTGGACTGCGCCTGGGCGGGCTGCGGCTGGGTAGGCGGCGCCTAGGCGGACGACACTTGGGCGGGATGCGTCTGGGCGGCCGGGCGGGCGGCGCCTGGGCTGGCAGCACTTGGGCGGATTGGGCCTGGGCGGGCTGCACCTGGGCGGGCTGTTTGTTGTTCCTGCCCCCGCGCTTCCTCTTCCTGCGGGGGGCGGTAGGCTGCGGGGCGGCTGTTGTGTTGCGTCTCGGCGGGTCGTTGGCCGGCGCCATCAGCGATGACGGCGCTGCCTCCTCAACTTGAGGGCGACTTACCGAGGCGCGGGACGTAGGGCCTAGGCGAGCCACAGTTCCGGCCATCTTGTAGCGCGACTCGCGCTTGAAGACCGGACATGAGGCGTGATTCACCGAGTGTGCGCCTCCGCAGTTCGCGCAGGTCGGCGGGTCCTCTCGGGGGTGCGGGCAGTCGGCGGCGGCGTGCGGGCTTCCGCAGCGCACGCACGTGATGGGGCGGTGGCACCGCTGCGAGGAGTGCCGAAAGGCCTGGCAGCGGTGGCACTTCTTCCCCCTCCACGCCTCGATCTTGATCCCCGGCATATAAAGAAGCTCCGTGATGGAGTATATGCCGAGGATCAGGTTGGGGGTTTTAGCGAGGGACACATGGAAGAGACATCCGGGGCAGCCAGCGCGGGCCCGGATGTGTCTCACATGTGTCGGAGCGAAGCTCTTACCTTCAAGGGCTTTCTTGATTTCCTCGGGGTCGGTGGTTGCGGGGAGGCCACGAATGGCCACTTTGAACCCGAGCTGTACGGCAAATCGGCTTATATAGTGGCGCAGCTGTCAGTTAGGTTTGTTAGGTAAACAACCCTCTTTTACGACAACAGTATATACTTAATGTCCTGTTTAACTTATTATATAGAAACGGGCCAAGAAAAGTGAAAAATTTATTATTAAAAATGAATTTTGAGGTTGAATGGGATCGGCAAACGATATCTTCTCGTCTTTTGTTAGTGTTATCAGAGGTGTATTTAATCATTTTGTGCTGTTTTTTTAATATAGTGCTCGAAATAAAAAGTTGTCTAACAGTCAACACGTCACATGATTCGTACAGTTGCCGAGTGGGATACAGAAAAGGGCGGAAAGTGGACACTTTTAGCACAGCTCTCTGAGCTCTTTTTGAGCTTTTTATGGTCAATATTGAGGTCAAAAGTTAACCCATTTTATAATAATAATAATATCTAATTCCACCTATTATTCGAATATCTTGAATATCATTTATTATATGAATAATTACACCAGCACACATAAATAATAAAGCTTTAAATATTGCATGAGTTAATAAATGAAAAAAAGCTAAATCAGATATTCCTATTCTTAAAATTCTTATTATTAAACCTAATTGTCTTAAAGTAGATAAAGCAATAATTTTTTTTAAATCAAATTCATAATTAGCCGTCATACCTGATATAAATATTGTTAATACAGATAATAATAATAAAATTTTAATAAAAATAGTATCAATTAATAATATATTAAAACGAATTAATAAATAAACACCAGCAGTTACTAAAGTAGATGAATGAACTAAAGCAGAAACTGGAGTAGGAGCTGCTATAGCAGCAGGTAATCAAGATCTAAAAGGAATTTGAGCTCTCTTTTACTGGGTCATGTGGGATGATTATAAAGGTCTTGCACGTTTAGAGAACATATTCATAAATTAAATTTTATAATTTCACTTCTAAATTATTATTAAGGGATATTGTTCAATAATGTTGAAACTTAATGGGTTTTAAAATCGTCGTTGCAATAAATATATTGAAAGTTTGAAAACACCGCAGGTTTCTAACCTAACCTAACACTAACATGTAATACGTATGGTTGTAGAGTGATTTCAGTTTGTCCCGAAGTTATTATATCCTAGACTCGTAAAAAAAGGAATAATTATGACATTGTAATACGCAATCAGTAACTCATCGAACAAGTAACACATTCCCAACGTGGCAAGGACAGAAATTTTATAATAGTTTTAGTAAAATCTTACTAAAACTATTATAATAAACTAGGTTTTATTTTGTGTTAAACTATTCAGACAAATTATGAAAGACAAATTACGAAAATCATTAATCTCATCCAAAAGTGATTTTAAGTGAAGTTTTAATACAGTTTAGTATGCGTTATTGGAGGTCGCAAAAATGTAGTTTAAATGAGTGGTGCATCGGTTTGATCTGACAATATCACATTAGACTCTTGTCTTCTAGATTTATTGAGAAAATAAATTTTCGACTTGTGCTATGCCCGGTATACTTACTCCATGAACTTCCTTCATTCTACGTAAATCCTATATTCTACTGTAATAATTGACTTCAATAGCAGCTCAAGCACAACGTGCATCGCAGTGTAATGCGTCGCAGTAAAAATATTGAATTTATAACGCCAGAGGGCGAGCAAGCCTTAGGCAGCGCCATAGGTAATATTTATTACCTGTGACCCTAGTGTAGTATCACCGTAATGAAAGGAACGTGAGTGTGAGTTTGTCGCGGGCTAAGCTAATTATGCAGTACTACTACTACTAACTCAGTAAAGTGTTGTACAAAACTATTGTGGAACGTCAGATATACTGATTTTCAACTCAAATGAAACTCTAAATGTTTATACGGCTAAAACTGCAAACTACAAGTCTTCACCAAAGATGAATGTTGTCGCAACTAGTAAACAATGAAATAGAAAAAAATGGTCGCAAAATCAATTTTTAACATATTTAATTCACAATGCTACAAATAAACAAAGCTTAGTAAACAAAATGTTGTGACTTATCGTTGAAATCACAATTTATCTGCTTTGTTTAAAATTGAACTATCAAAGATAAATATAAAAATCATAATTCTACCAATTTCGTATTTCTATGAAATTTATTTAAGTAAATATATGAGATAGACGACAAGAAACCAACTTAATAAACTAAACTAACATACAACTCTTCTATTAAATAACTTTGTTAAGCTAGATCTTATTATATAAGTTTTTTTTCTTTAATGAACAAAATTGGGCAAGAAACTTAGTCTATTTCTTTGATTCTGATTACATATTACCAAAACTCTGATACAATGATAATTTCCGCTAGTTTTCTTCAAAGTAGGCCAATGACTGCACATGTTTCCTCCCTTGCATGCTTTCTTCATTGGATACATTATTTAGAAACCTCCATTCCTGATTGATATATCGTCATTGCCGCGTTTCATCTCTCCTTACATTGGGCAGCATTATACTCTGAAATTACACACTCCTCTGAGTAGATATCTATTTCAATAGCTGACCTGAAGACTTTTAAGATCTTGTAGGCCTAAAAACGCACCTAAACTCGTTCAAACAGTAAACAAGTACGAGTAACATAGCTGCTTATAACAATCCTATTATTTTTTTCTATAATGTTTTATACTGCGGGTATGATACTAAAGTAACTACTCATTCTGTTTGCAAGAGAAAGAATACTCGTAACGAGGACATCATTTAAATCGTACAATCTCAATCAAGCTAAGTATAAGTTTATTGACCAAGATTCGCTGATATTACTTTTCTTGTCACTAACGATATATCTGTCAGTACGTAGTTTATTGTATAATGTAGTGAAAACAAATTCTGTGACAGCATGAAATTATTGTGATTAATGTAATAAGTATCGTTAAATTGCGCGTCGTTTTTAAAGTCTTGAGGACAAACTGAGTCTTTAATCAACTAAAAAACTGACTGTTTTCACTGGCGCGCGTGGCCAATCTTAAATGGCACAGGGCCAACTTCATTTAACTAACTGAGCTTACCCCAGCATAGAGAGCTGGTTAAACTTAAAGTACTACTTCCCCTTTCTATATACTGATTACGTAATTTCACTGCTTATTTGGCTATATTTATCGGGTAAATAAGAGACATACGTAACTCTTTAAAAAAAAATCAACTAACTAACTAACATCAAACCAGCAACATCTAGCTCCGTGAAATAAATTGCTAAAAAATAGTAATTTATGAGCTACGTGCCCGAAAGTGCTGTGTAGTGAATTAAAGTGTGTGTCTCGTAAGGATTGTTGTTGGTAGCGCTCTATCCCGATCCGTTCCCGAAATAATTGGCGCTAAACATCTGGAGGATAAAACATCGCAGAGGTCAGTGTCATCGTTTTGATTTTTTCACCGTCATACAGATCTCGTGCAGGACGATCTCCCTACGTAAAAATTTCCAGGATCGGGAAATAAGGAACAGAGCTACAGAGCCCGAAAAATACGAAATAACAACAATTAAACAAAAGAATTCGCCTTCGAATCGAGTCGCCGTGACGTCATTCCCATCTCGGACGTGCTTCGCGCGTATGAAGCCGGATTCCGCATTTTGAACGTGACATTTGCTAGCTCGACCGGCCTGACCCTTTCGCCGTCGGCTCTAATACCGCACCTTAAGTTTTGGACCAGAGCTGACGCCTGCGGATGAGGAGTAAGGGAACTCATCAGAGGAATCTCTTAGACCCCGTGAGTTTGGTCTCACTCTAATCAAGATACCAGGACCTTCCATCAGGACAAGTGAAGACCTTACTCTTAACACTTTAACCCATCAAACGCCGGCATCACTACAACGCACCACCACCTCGAGTTCATAACATCGAACTTCGGCACGACCTGCATACTCCATCCATTGCAGAGTTTACAACCTGTATAATTAGTATATAAATATATTCTTTTATTTAGATATTTGCAACGTATGTAAATTTTTGACTTTATAACTGTTATTATCAGTTATCAGTACATAGATATATTATTTTATTTATATCTTTATTTTTAATGTGTGTAAATTGTTGACTTCATAACTGTTTTCAGTTATTAGTATATATATATATATAATTTTATTTATATATCTATTTTTTATATATGTAAATTGCTGACCTTGTAACTGTTTCCAGTTATATTGTTTATTTTTTATTTTAATTTTTTCTTCTTTATATTGTATACAGACCCTATAACTATTTTAGTTATAAATTTAATAACTATTGTTAACATTGTTCTTGAGATATACATAACAAGTTATAAGCACAAACAGTAGCATATTATCTTTAAGTCTTACTTAGAGCATCCACAAATCTAATATGTCAATGTTACTCAGATCTAAAAACCAAAAGCCAGTGATGGAAACTGTAAAAGCTGGCAAGACCAAAACATTGTCATCACGTCCTACCATAACATCCAGGGTAACAAGAGCATTACGAGAAAAGGTCTTAGCAAAGTCTTCAACCGCACGATCGTCCACAAGCGAGGAGTCGACACAATCAACGTCCAGCACACCCAGCACAGCAGGGGAGACTCTTGAAAGGGTCGAACCCTGGGAGAAATTGGAGCTGCCACCGCGTCCAATAATATCCGATGACGAGGTTTCTGACACATCAGTTGCTTCAACACCCGGTCACCCAGGGAGATCAAGCATGCTGGTGACAACTACCAAGCGTAGCGGAGTCCAAATGGACATGGCGAACAAACTCGCAAACGAGTTGCTCCAAAAAGGAAAGGATGCGCTGGAAATGGCAGGAAACATGAAGACAGAACACAAACTAACCACTCAGGAATGCATTCAGAGCCTTTATGAAACTGTGCTTGCCCTGTCAGACTCCAGGTCAATACTATTCACACCAATTGGACGAGCTGCGCAGAAGCCTCGAAAATATCGGAGAAAAAACTGACGTAATACTAGAATCCAACGCTAAAACATTGGCTCAAGTATCAAACGTGCCACTGAAAGCTGCCGACACGAACCCTAACGCTACAATGGAGAAGGAGCTAGCGGGTGTGAAAGATAAAATCGAGAAACTGGACAATAACATCAATCTTTCTATGAAGGCGATTAGCAAGCCAGCACCACCGTCACCAACTATGGAGGATCACCTGCAGCCACTCAAAGAACACCTTGAGGCCGTTTCTTCGGAATTGCGAACAATGAGGAAACTCAAAGAAAAAAAAGTGTCTTCTGGAGTCACTCTCGGAGAGGAACTCGCAGCAGCTGACAAACTAAAAAAAATCCACCTAGGACTAAAATCGCCTACACAGAAGCTCTGAAAAAACCACCCCCACCTAAACCTAATCATACTCTAATCATTTCCTCCACGGATCCAAAAAACACTGAAGAGAAGGTTATTAAAAACATCAGGGAGGCTCTTGATATCACCAGAACAGGAGCCAAAGGTTGACAGACTAAGAAAGGCGAAAAATCAAAAGATTGTCCTTAGCTGCTGCACAAAGGAGGATCTTAATCTCATCCAAACTAGAGTGGGAAAGAGCAAACTCCTAAAGGCAGAAGTAGCGAAGGCGAAAAACCCTCTGGTGATCATAAAAAATGTGCTCTCCTACCACACTGACACCGAAATTGTTGCTCTGCTACTAGCACAAAACAAGCAACTATTGACAGAGGTTGACATGAAAGAGAACACAATTAGAGTGCGTTACAGGAAAAGAGCCAGAAACCCACATGAATGTCACCCGGTGCTGGAGCTCTCTTCGGAAGTTCATAAACGTTTCGTGGAAGCCGGCCACATCTACGTGGGCCTCCAAAAAAGAATTGTAGAAGACCATTCCCCTCTGGTACAATGCACGAGATGTCTAGAGTTTGGGCACTCCAAAAGAATCTGTAAGGAGAAAGAAGATCTCTGTAGCTATTGTGGAGGAGTCCACTCCTGGGACAAATGCCGTAGCAGGCTTGAGGGAAAGTCACCAACCTGCAAAAACTGCCTTAAAGCGTATGGTGAGGGATCACACCTATCACATAATGCATTTAGTGCGGAATGCCCAGAAAAACAAAAGTGGGATGCCATAGCGCGGTCTCGAATAGCGTTTTGCTAAAGGCACCCAGGTTGATCAAGGCTCCACCCCTATTGAGAAGGAAAAGAGTAGGCTTAACATCATTCAAGCCAATTTACACCGCAGCAAACTAGCTACAGCTGAGCTGTTTCAGGCAGCCAAAGACAAAGGAGTATCGATCGCAATTGTTCAAGAACCCTATGTAGGTGGAAAAGGCGTCTTAAAAGAATACCCAGGTACGCAAGTCATCCAATGCACACTGAACCGAATGAAACCTGTTAAAGCCGCAGTAATTGTATTTGGTGACAAGCTGGAGGTAATTCATGACCACCAACTGGTGACCGAAACAGAAGCTGCAGTACTATTGATAGCAGGTAGCCTGAAACTAGGAGTAGTCTCTTTATACCTCGAAGGGGATCAAGACATTGAGCCATATCTTGAAAGAACAAAGGCTGTAATGCAGAAGTTACAAACAAGAAACTTAATAGTGGCGGGAGATGTCAATGCCTGGAGCCACTGGTGGGGAAGCAGTAAGGAAGATGAGAGAGGCGCAAAATACAACACCTTCTTGAATGAAATGGAACTCGAAATCCTTAACACGGGAGATATTCCAACTTTTGAGACCTACAGAAATGGCAAGCTCTACTCTAGCAGAGTAGACGTCACTGCTTGCAGCTTGCCTCTGGTAGGGAAAGTCGACAACTGGAGGGTGGACAGAAAACTCACGACATCAGACCACAATGCCATTGTGTTTAACTTGCACTTGGAAAATGCCCTGAAATCTCTAAGGCCAATAACCACTCGCAGGTATAACACAAGAAAGGCTAACTGGATGAGTTTTCGTGCCCACTTTAGGACAGCCCTAACAGAGAAAAACATTTCTCCCGTGCACATAGGCACAATAGAATCTCCCGGGGATTTAGAGACCATAGTGCAAACCTACGTAAATTCCATCCAGGAATCTTGTGAGAGATCTGTTCCACTATTAGGGTCAAGAAAGGTGAAAGCTATACCTCCATGGTGGTCCGACTCTCTTCGACTTCTTAAAGAAGACGTTCTTAGAAAAAGAGAAGGATCAGAAATGCTGCACCATCACGAAAAAAATATGTTATAGAAGAATACGTGTCTGCCATGCAGGAATACAAAACTGCGGCAGAGACTAAGCAAATAGAGAGTTGGAAGGAATTCTGCACCACACAGGACAAGGAAAGCATGTGGGACAGCGTATACAGAGTCATCAGAAAAACGGCAAAAAGACAGGAAGACATGCTCCTTAGGGATGCTAACGGAGATACTCTGAGCCCAGAGCTATCGGCAGAGCTTCTGGCCAAGACTTTTTATCCAGATGACTCTGTGGAGACTGACCTTCCAGTCCACAGCCCAATTAGACAGTTCACAGATGGTAAACAACTGAATGAAATCGTTGGCTTGTCCGAAGATGATCCACCATTCACATCAGCGGAGCTGGAATTAGTGCTTAAATCGCTGAACCCTAAGAAAGCCCCTGGACACGATGGTTTAACAGCCGACATATGCACAGAAGCAATCCAAAGTGACAGGGAAGTATTTATGGCACTTGCAAATAAATGCATGTCATTGGCATACTTTCCCAAGCCATGGAAAACAGCGCACGTAATTATCATACGGAAACCAGGTAAAGAAGACTACACTCAACCAAAGTCTTATAGACCTATCGGTCTCTTATCAGTTCTGGGCAAGATTATAGAGAAACTGATGGTGAACCGTCTTCAATGGCATATACTTCCAACTCTCAACATAAAACAGTACGGTTTTATGCCGCAGCAGAGCACTGAAGATGCCCTCTGTGACTTAATAAAAATAAATAAAAATAAATAAATAAAAATCTTTATTAATAAAACTGTAAAACAAATTATTTTAAAACTAAACACATAAAAAATAAAGGTCAATATAATTACAAACGTGCCTGAACTAGGATATACCTGTGTCTCAGGCGAAGGAGGGCTTAATACAAAGTTATTAATATCACAAGCAAAACATTATTCTTATTAGTTATTACACTACACCTACAAAAATTTGACAATAACATATAAATAGATATTTTTGACTTAATTAATACTAACTTACCTATTCAATAACCTATTTTACAACAGTTAATAATTTCTCGGTATCTTCGTAGCATAGTTCTTAAGTACGTCTGTAATTATTTTCTTAGTGCTACTGTACGTAAGAGAATATAACCACGTCAAAGAAGAAGTGGCACTTAAAAAGATCGTCCTTGTGGTTTCTCTTGACATAGAAGGCGCCTTTGATAATGCGTGGTGGCCTGCCTTGAAACAACAATTAGTGTCCAAAAAATGTCCAAGGAATTTATACGCCATGGTGAACTCGTACCTAAATGACCGCAAAATCAAGGTCAACTATGCCAGAGCATCGTTTGAGAAGGATACCACAAAAGGCTGCGTCCAGGGTTCCATTGGAGGACCGACTTTCTGGAATATTATCCTAGACTCGTTGTTGCAGACACTAACTGGCGAGGGAGTATACTGTCAAGCTTTTGCGGATGACGTGGTCTTGGTCTTCTCCGGCCACCTAGTCAATACCTTAGAGCAATCTGTAAATTCCACTCTAGATACTGTAATGCAATGGGGGATTCGTAACAAGCTTAACTTTGCACCACATAAAACCAACGTGATGCTTACCACAAGGAGGTTAAAGTACAAAAACCCCGAACTCTATATGTCTGGCAGAAAACTAAACATAGTTAAGGAAATGAAGCTCTTGAGCCTCACAATAGACCACAACTTCACCTTCAAATCACATGTAACAGCAATATGCAAGAAAGCAGCGGATTTATACAAACAGCTTGCACGTACCGCAAAGGTGAGTTGGGGTCTCAACGGAGAGATCATAAGAACCATTTATGTCGCCGTCATTGAGCCAATTGTGATGTACGCCGCTGCAGCATGGTCTTCTGCCACAGACTTTCAGATGATCACAAATCAGCTGAATGCGCTCCAAAGGGGATTTGCACAAAAGATATGCAAGGCGTACCGCACAGTCTCGCTCACATCGGCACTCGTCCTTTCAGGCCTTCTCCCATTAGATCTGAGGATACAGGAAGCTGCCACCCTCTATAGAATGAAAAAGGGTCTCTCGCAAGACTATCTGCCGACGGGACTGGAGTTGGAACACACTGTAAGCCACAAACACTTACCCCACCCATCAAAACTTGTAGTAATCAAGTATGAACTGCTCGAAACATCAGATCCCGAAACCCTTGCCACTTATCAAATCACCGGACCCCAGATTTACACGGACGGCAGCAAAATGAAAGACAAGGTGGGAGCTGCACTAACTTGGTGGGAGGATGGCAAAGAAACAGAGAACTCCACCTTTAGTTTGCATTCATCATGCACTGTCTTCCAATCCGAGCTCTATGCCCTTCATAAAGCAGTCCAGATGGCCAAAAACAGCAGTGACTCAACCGTTAATATTTTGAGTGACTCTAGATCTTCGCTCGAACTACTCAATAACCCTAAGCTGAAACATCCTCTGGCAAAGTGCATTAAGGACAACATACAGGAGATCAGAGATGACAGGCGAGAGGTTCGGTTTTTCTGGTTGAGAGCTCACATTGGCACTGCCGGGAATGAACGGGCAGATGAGCTTGCAAAGGCGGGTGCACTAAAATTGGTAAGCGCTCCAGATTACGACAAAGTCCCCCTGTCATACGTCAAGAAAAAGATCCGAGAAGAATCAGTCCGCAAATGGCAGGACAGATATGAAACATCGAGCACAGGGTCGGTCACAAAAACGTTCCTCCCGTATATCAATGAGGCATACCGTATAGTGAGGTCTACGAAACTGACACCCATACAAGTGCAGGTTTTGACAGGTCACGGAGGGATTGCAGAGTACTTACATCGGTTCAAATTAGTGAGTCTGTGTGGCACATATTACTAGATTGCCCACGATTCGCAGCTGCCAGAATGGACGTTGAAATCATCATGGATACTACACTAAATAAATCAGCTTTGCACGACATCGTAGCTAATGCTGTAAAAAGACACCATTTCCTCGCGCACGCAGAGACAATATTCCGTGTTGCCACCAAACGCAACAGCACTATAACTCAAATAGCACCGAGACACCCCCCTATTCAAGCGCCACTCTCAAGTGTTCAAGTTACACAAACCAATTTTATCCCTACAGGGGAAATGACAGTCAGCCGAGGCGACAACGCAAGCCAGCTGCTTACGTACGGAGAGCACGGTGTACCCGGGCTAAAAATTCGTGGAGTGGCTCTTTTCATGGACAATAACACTGAAAGGCTGGGTATAAGCTTTTGCTGCGCCACAGCTCGAGGGAATGTCACGCTATCACCAGGCCTCGCAGCTCTATTAAACGGCAGTAATTTCAAAACGAGCATGAAACGAAAGGCATTTACTGCGCTGCCCGAAATAAAAGTAGCGAACCATTCATGCCGACTTGTGCGATCACGCAATAAGACGGTAGCGCTATTTGAAGGAAGCGCAGAAGAAACTCAGTTTGCTCAGGCATGCTCAGTGCTTACAAAACTAAGAGAAGAGAGCAACAATATCTTGGTAACATCCCGAAAGATAAGTGTTGACGCAATGGCGGTTGGACACGTCAAAGGCGAAGTGTCTGATTATATGGGATGTGTTAAAGCCTCAGAAGTACACGAGGTAGTTGTTTACGAAGATAGAGGGGAAAACCTCAACTGTCTCTTACCTTACACACCCAATAACGAGACAACTACCAATGCCACCGATAGCTGGGGCCATCCCATTGCGGGAACACTTAGTGGATCAGAAAGGCTACAACAAAAGATAGCCGTAGCAAACCGCACAACGCAGCAGAAGCATAAAGGGGAAAGTCAAAGTCAAACCAAAGGCAAAGGCAAGGTCAGTGCAATTTTTGATGCATTAAATGCCGCTGCAGCCAGAATATCAGGCATTCTGAAGAAGAAAACTAACAAAGTAATCGCTGCAGAAGAACAGCAAGCAGCTGTTAAGAGTTTCACGAAAGGTATTCCTAAAAGGCAGCCACCAAACGCCCCATCCAACCGAACAAAAGCTGACATGGGGCAAGTAGAACCGCCCTCTCTAAGGCAAGCAGTGACTCCTCTTGACCACATGGTAAACGCATTTCTTGAGTTCCTAGCAATAACAAAAGCGACCAGAGAAGTCAATGTTAAGACTTGCGAGAATATCTTGCAATCTTTCATGATAGAAAATGAAGGTCTGCTAAAGGTGAGACTCGAGGAAGCGGATGCAACTGTTGACGACAATGACACCTCCCAAGTTCTAAAAGGTATAAAAATGAGTCCACACATGGCCGCATACAACAAAACAAGTGGCTTTGTTACTCTCAATGAGGAAGTAACTCGCCGCACGGGTACAATAACGTTCGAAACCCCTTCAGATGATCCTATATTTACCTGGGAGGTAAATCAATTTGGATTCACACGGGGTCGCTCTACAACCGATGCTGGTGTTGAGCTCATTCGTCATATTTTTGCGGCCTGGGAGGACTCGCAGGACGCTCTTGGAGTCTTCTGTGATTTGTCCAAGGCTTTCGATTGTGTTCATTATGAAACTCTGATCAGAAAATTACATCATTATGGCATAAGAGGAGACGCACTTAAGCTTCTGGAATCTTACCTGATTAATAGGATCAAGAAGGTTGAGGTTAACGGCACTAGGTCACCTGGGTCCGCAGTCTGTATGGGCGTCCCACAGGGTTCAATCCTAGGACCATTCCTGTTTCTCGTTTACATTAATGACTTACCGTCTCTTGTTAAAGACGCCCGTGAGATCGTACTATTTGCAGATGACACATCACTCATATTTAAAGTGAAGAGGTACGACTCTGATTATGACGATGTGAATACTGCGATCTCAAAGGTAGTTGAATGGTTCACTGTAAATAACCTTCTTTTGAACGAGAAAAAAACCAAATGTGTTAAATTTACCTTGCCCAATGTTAAACAGGTTAATACCAATGTACAGGTTAGGAATGAAAAACTGGGCATTGTGGAATCTACTGTATTCTTAGGAATAACTCTTGATGCAAAGCTTCAATGGGGTCCTCATATTGATAAGTTAGCGAGCAGACTCAGTTCAGCAGCCTACGCAGTTAAAAAAATCCGTCAATTATCGGACGTTGAAACCGCTAGAACCGTATATTTCAGTTACTTCCACAGCCTAATGTAATATGGCATTTTACTGTGGGGTAATGCTGCGGATATCAATAAGATCTTTGTTCTGCAGAAAAGGGCTGTTCGCGCGATTTATCAAATGAGACCTAGAATGTCTCTTAGACAAATGTTCAAAGAAATAGATATTTTGACTTTTGCATCCCAATATATATGTGACAATCTTTTATATGTGAAGAAAAATGAAAATTTGTTTAAGAAAAATAGCGATAGGCACAATGTTAATACAAGGACCAAGCATAAACTGGATGTACTAGACAGTCGTCTCCACAAGGTCACGAACTCTTTTATGGGTCAATGTATACGTTTCTATAATAAGATTCCCATGTGTATTCAAAATTTACCTTTGGATAAATTTAAGACAGTGATTAAACAAAAACTTTGCAAAAAGGGCTATTACAAAATTTCTGATTATCTATCAGACAGGCAGCCATGGGAATGAACTGCTCAGCTCTAGAGTTATTCCAGATTTAGTTAAAATTAGTAAATAAGAAAATTTGTAATGCGATTTAAAAGAGCAACCTCAGAGTATCTTGCCTGTTCTTCTCTGAGGAAGACTGCACCTTTGCGAATAGGCGTAGAGTCAGTAGGATCAGAGGTACGAATGCGTATGTATGTATTTAAATCGTTTAATGTATGTTTGTATGTATTTCATTGTAATCTTGACTTGTTTTAAGTGACATCCTGAATGTCCTATAAAATAAATATTTTTCTATTCTATTCTATTCTATTCTATTCACAGCCCGATGCACGAAAGTCATGCTAGATGACAGGATCCTCCGAATGGCTGAAGCGGTTTCGAGGGATGTTTTGGGCGGCGAAAGCTTGGATTCCTGGGAGGTGCCAAAAATATCGTGGATAAATGGAGTTCCTGGATGTGTAAAAACAACTTGGATCGTAAACCGCTTTGATGCCGAATTAGACCTGGTAGTTACAAACACAACCGAAGCAGCGAAAGACCTGAGGGACAAACTTGCGAGTCGTATAGGGGCTGACGTGAAAACCAAGGTGCGCACCCTTGCATCAGTTCTTGTAAATGGCCTCAAAGAGCCGAACAGGAAGAGATGCAAGAGACTCATGGTAGATGAAGCACTCATGAGCCATTTTGGAGCTGTCATAATGGCGGCAGTTATCACGAAAGCAAGCGAGTTGTTTCTCATCGGTGATATAAACCAGCTACCATATATTGACCGCAACAATCTCTTTCCTTTGAAATACACCCGTCCTGACTTAATGAGTAACATCACGCAAGAGCTCCTGTGCACCCATAGAAACCCACTCGACGTAGTATTTGCGCTTAGAGAAGTCTACAGCGGCATCTACTCGTCAAAACTTAGTGCACACTCCCTGAGACATGAAAGGTTTACGGGCGCGCAGATCAATGGAACCAAACCCGAGACGTTGTACCTTATCCATACACAGGCAGAAAAGGAAGCCCTGAAATGTGAAGGATACGGGTCGGGAACTGGATCACGCGTCCTCACCATACATGAAGCACAGGGCCTAACGTACGAAAACGTGGTAATTGTTCGTACTATAACAACCAGGCAGGAGCTACACAACAGCATCCCACATGCAGTGGTTGCCGTATCGCGCCATACCGTCAGCTGTGTATATTACGCGGATGACGGTAATGATGCGATAGGCAGTTTTATCAAAGAAGCAGAAGCGGCGGGCCGAGGAAAAGTGATTGATTATAACCTTAAAATGGCAATCAAAAATCGGGATACGGTTGTTATCGATGCTTTAAGGACTGGAGACAATAGACAGAAACCACCGCTGGCTTAGGTAAATAAACAGAATAAAAATGTATTTAAGTATTACTCAATATGGCGAATGGCGATTTCGGATGGCGGTCGGCGGGTAAGATGCTTGGTGACGCTTCGGGCTTCGCCCTACGCGGAGCTCGGCCTTCGACCTCGCCCTATACGCAGCTCGGCTCGGCCTTCGGCCTTGCCTTGCGCGTTCGGCTTGGTCAACGACCTCTCCTCACCTTTAGAATCTAAACTTAAATGGCGGCCATCTTGGATTGGGAGGGGGACGCTCCGGGCTTCGGCCTCGCCTCGCGCGTTCGGCTCCTTAAAAATCTAAACTTGAATGGCTGTCATCTATGATTGGGGGGGGACGTAACGTTTCAGACTTCACCCTACGCGGAGCTCGGCCTTTGGCCTAGCCTCACCACTCCTGGTATAGCGGCCATCTTGGAAAATGGCGGAATAAAAAAAATTACCAGATATTCAGATTCAGCGACCCCTAAAACCCCCGGATACCGAATTTAGTCCGAATCAGAGGAGATACAAAAATCTTGTCTTAGTATGGCGGCCATCGATATTTTAGTAAATGATTACGACCTAATTATATTTACAGAAACTAATCTGACGAATGATTTTCATACGAACGAGCTGTTTGATAGTCGGTACTGTGTATTCAGGTGTGATAGGGACCTTACGAGTACTTCGAAACGGAGTGGAGGTGGGGTTTTGGTAGCGGTGCGCCAAGAACTGAGGGCGCAGGCGGTACGGGCACCGGCGCTGCCACCGGGCGTCGAGTCAGTCGTCGTGTGGCTGCCGCTGCGTGCTGCGTCCCGCGCTCCGCCCGGGTCTGCACCCCCTCAACTACTCATTGTAGCCACGTATATACCTCCAAACACCCCGATCACGACTTATTCTACTTATTTTGACGGATTAAGTGATTTATACTTACAACAAATTCCCTTTCATGTATGTATTATCGGAGATTTTAATATATTTTACATAACCTGGCACGCATCTACTATAAATAATATTAACGTTATGACACCTACCCAAGACAGTATGTCAAAATTATTGTATCCACTCTTAAACACTATGTCACTTTTAGGCTTACAATAGTTCAATAGTTTTTACAACGATAATAATAGAATCCTCGATTTGTTATTATGCAATTTCAATGTGTCTATGAGCAATGATATCCGACCTTTAGTAAAAGTAGATAGACACCATCCCGTTATAGTATTTCACGTGTTGAATAGCCCGGATCGTGGCCTTTTAAAAGCACCTCGTACGAGGTTTTGTTTTCACAGTGCGGACTACGATGTAATTAATAAATGCATAGCTGCACTTGATTGGGTTTCAATTTTAAGTAGTGACTCCGTTGATAAATGTGTGGATTCTTTTTATCAACACATAAATGATATTATCGCAAATCACGTTCCTCGGAAACAAATAAATTTATCTTCGTACCCCATCTGGTTCACGCATGATCTAATTAAACTGCAAAAGCTTAAACATAAGGCTTGGGTTAATCACAAACGGGACCCCCACTCTAAAGATAAATATACATTGTTCTCTTTCTACAGGAGAAATTTTAAGACAACTTTGACATCTTCTCATAAACAGTACCTTTATAACTTGGAGTGTCAAATCCAAAGAAACATTAAGTTCTTCTGGCAGTACGTTTCAAGTAAGAAGAATAACCATAGTGCTTACCCCGAAAGTATGTCTCTTGGAAACATCTCTGCAAATAATCCCACTGACGTATGTTCCTTATTCTCCCACTTTTTTGAGTCAGTTTACGAGCCATCGCAATTAAATTTAGTTGATTTTGAACCAACTAATGAAGTAGGCGATGCATTTGACGCTATAGCCGAATTACCAATATCACTCACCCTTATTGAAAAAGAACTTAAAAAACTGGATTCAAACAAGGGAGCTGGACCGGACGGACTGCATCCATGCTTTTTGAAGCGTACTTCCACAGCACTATCCTTGCCTTTATATATAATAATTAATAAAAGTTTAGAGTCAGTAGTATTTCCCTCGCCGTGGAAGATAGCAAATATTACACCAGTACATAAGAGTGACAGCAAAGATGTAGTTACGAACTACCGGCCAATTTCAATTTTGTCGACTTTGTCAAAGGTCTTCGAAAAGTTAGTACACGGATCATTATATCCACTACTTGATAGGCATATAATAAATAACCAACATGGTTTCGTAAGAAACCGCTCTACTACGACTAACTTATTATTATACACCTCCTACTTATTTGATGCCCTAGATAAGGGGACATAAGTTGATGCCGTGTACACAGACTTCAAGAAAGCCTTTGACAAAGTTGATCATTTAATACTACTACATAAGCTTGAATACAATGGAATTAAGGGTTCTCTACTCAGGTGGTTTGCATCTTACATAGATAACCGAAAACAGCGTGTCGTAGTGAATGGGTATGAATCAAGGCTTGTATTCAGTCATGTTCTGGAATTCCACAAGGGTCGATTTTAGGACCTTTCTTATTCGTCTTATACATTAACGATGTTTTCGAACACATTAAATACTCAAATTTTATCATTTACGCTGATGATTTAAAAATATTCAAAGAAATTAAGACCTTGGATGACTGTGAATTACGGCAACGGGACCTTATAACTTGTTGGCAACACCAACAAAACTCACTCAGCATTCGCTCATTCATTCAGCATTCATTCTCTTCCTTTGCTTCGATAGCTAAAATTGTACAATCGTGTCTCTCTGCCGAAATATAAATTTTTCCCCTAAAAGTGCCGTGGTTTCAATCAAGAACGCCTGCTTCAACTACCAGCCGAGTACGCTACAAGTGGTCCTTCGAGCCGGATATATCCTACGCAATTCAAAATTCAACGCGTGTCGACTTACCACGAGCGCCATTCTGGTCACCGCTGAAGGCAAAAAACGTGACCCGTGTGGTTTAACAGAGGTGCGCAGGATATTCCAGATAAAATTTTCAAGCAGTGCGCAAGATTCCCATCGGCCGCCTACAAACGCAAAAAGGTGTGCAAAACGACCCAGGTGCAATTTCCCGCCATCGTCGCCCCAGTGCGCAAGATTTTCGACGGTCCACCTACGATTCAAGAAACACACCTACAGTTTCAAGAAAGGGGGACAGTCATACGGTATTTCCGTCATTTTTGCAGCGAATTCAAGACACGCAATTTATTTCCATTTTCATACAATTTTAGCAAGACTCCATTTTGCGTGGAAGGTTGAATCATTTATTTCCATTCCACGTTCTACAATCTACAATCATTCATTCAACGCTGCGATTCGTTCGACTTACGACATCGGCTTCCATGCAACGCGACGTGATTGGACGCCGCACGAACCCCTGCATGCAACAGCCAATCAGCGTTCAACGACATTTCTCCCATTGGTTTGGACAATTATTTTTAATTTTAAGTTAGCATTCCATTGATTCCATTGATTACATATTGGATTCCAAATTGGAATCGCCAGCGCAGCGCCATATCAGCCATTTTGTTTTTACAAAACGCGTTGTTTCTAACGAACGAATTTGTATTGTGTAGTGTCTGACAAAATAAGTACATACGATTTCCAGTTTTTCTTATTATTTAACGATTAAGCCAGTGTTAAAGTACAAGTTTTTAATGTTTGTAAGTCAGTGCAATGGCTGACCCTAAGCTAAAACAATTGAAGGCCTCACGGGGTTATGTCAAATCTTCGATTACGAGACTTTATAACTTTATCTCCAATATTCACGACGTTAAACTGTCCAATTTACACACGTTACAAACAAAAAGGTCTAGAATTGTTGAACTATTCAATGAGTATGAGACTCAAAACAAAGAAATACTGTCCTACGACGAAAATGACACGGAAGAAGTTGACGAATTTGAATCCAAATACTACAAAATTTTAACAGTTTTAAATGAGGCTATAAAAGAAAACCGGCCAAGAGCGTGTCGGGCCACGCGCATTGTAGGGTTCCGTAGCAGCATGGTTCAAATATGCAGCTGGTTTCTTAATTCTACGAGCATATTGTCATAGTCGATGTTAAAATCCCCAAATACTATAGTATCAAAAAGAAATGTATTAAAAAGTTTGTAGTTTCAGAAATAATTGTAGTTTTGGTCTAAATATAACAGAATGGAAGTACTTAATGCGCGAGCGAAGCGAGCGCGAATTTTTTGTTTTTTTAATAGTTTTTTTTTTTTTGCGATAATATAATAATATCGAGCTGCTGCTAAAGCAGGTCGCGTGGTGATCTTGTATAAATTTGATATCATTTTCGAACTTAGCACCCCCAAAAACCTATTAAACGACACCTGAAATGTCAATATGTTACAGCTTGGCTATCGGCTCGCCTCACTTTAAGCGTGGAACCTTGTATGGCGGTCATTTTGGATTAGTGTACACTTCGTCGTGAATTATTCCACATTTTATTTTTATAAAAATTAATGTTTCCCAAACGGATTGCTGAATCGAAAAACGTTCGTAGTAAACCCCATCTATCTTGAAAAAAGCTATCTTATGATAACCCACTCGATGATATCGGCGAGAAAAAAAATCCCTCGCGCTTTCACGTGTATGGAAAACACCCGAAAAACAATTTTTTTCCACCATTTTATTTTTTAGATCTGTCGGCGCAATCAATATTACGACCATGCCAAATTTTAGCTCTGTAGTATCAAGGATCTAATATTAGTAAATATATTCTTATTAATCCTAACAACGTTTGGCACTTGGTCGACTATTACTCACAAGCTTGAAGGGCCAACTTATGTGTGATAGTTTTCCTTTTAACTTTGTTGTATATTCTATCACCGTGAATTTTTCCACATTTTAAAAACAATCGTTTTGCTTGTAGTGTGGGACACTTGTTTTTAATAAAAATTTTCACTTTAAAAATTATTTTTTCGCAAAGGGAATGCTGAATCGAAAGACGTTCTTAGTAAACCTCTTCTATCTTTTAAAAAGCTGTCCTATGACATCTCACTCGATGATATCAACGAGAAAAAAAAATGAAATGGAAGTATTTAATGCGCGAGCGAAGCGTGCGCGAATTTTTTTTTTGTTTTTTTTTTAATTTTTTTTTTGTTTTTGTTTTTTGCGATAATATTATTGTTAGGCATAATATAATAATATCGAGCTGCTGCTAAAGTAGGTCGCGTGGTGATCGTGTATAATTTTGATGTCATTTTCGTAATTAGCACCCCCACAAACCTATTAAACGACACCTGAAATGTCAATATGTTACAGCTTGGCTTTCGGCTCGCCTCACTTTTAGCGTGGAGCCTTGTATGGCAGCCATTTTGGATTGGGGTACACTTCGTCGTAAATGCTACCCTCGAGAATTATTTCACAATTTTTTCATTATAAAAATTAATGTTTCTCAAACGGATTGCTGAATCGAAAAACGTTCATAGTAAACCCCTTCTATCTTTTAAAAAGCTATCTTATGATAACCCACTCGATGATATCGGCGAGAAAAAAATCCCTCGCGCTTTCACGTGTATGGAAAACACCCGAAAAACAATTTTTTTCCACCATTTTATTTTGTAGATCTGTCAGGGCAATCAATAAGTATGACCATGCCAAATTTTAGCTCTGTAGTATCAAGGATCTAATATTAGTAAATATATTCTTATTAATCCTAACAACGTTTGGCACTTGGTCGACTATTACTCACAAGCTTGAAGGGCCAACTTATGTGTGATAGTTTTCCTTTTAACTTTGTTGTATATTCTATCACCGTGAATTTTTCCACATTTTAAAAACAATCGTTTTGCTTGTAGTGTGGGACACTTGTTTTTAATAAAAATTTTCACTTTAAAAATTATTTTTTCGCAAAGGGAATGCTGAATCGAAAGACGTTCTTAGTAAACCTCTTCTATCTTTTAAAAAGCTTTCCTATTGTTTGGGCCAGATGGCAATCTGATGCGATTTTAGCTTTTAAGTCACGGATCCCTAAAAGGAAATTAATCCGCGGCTGAACTTTTGAACGTCTTAAGAAACGTCATCATTTACCGCCTTCAGTTGACGTTTGACCGCCGCCGCGTGCGTCGCAATATTTGCACCCCTATGTGAAATTCTATAAAATTGGGATTTATCGAGATACTTTCTTATTTGTGAGCTGCATAATTTAAGTGTATGGATGTGAGCTACCGAATTTGTGAACTGTTTTCAAGAAATATTGATTTACCAGTGACTGAACTCTGATTCTCGTGCAAGCCTGTCTACTCAGCGGCCGCTGCTACTGCACCAACAAAAACCATCGAGATATGTGAGTTTCCTATTATTTCGTGGTTTATTATCTAATATTTCATCACGATTGTAATGCCAGTGTTCTGAACCAGCTAACCAACGTCGTGGAAGGTCATTATAGAATACCCCTTTCTAGTTGGCCATACCATAAAATGGTCCTTCGAACCCTATTATCCCTTATTTTGGGCTTAAAGCCTTTTTTTCCGCTCCTAATGTAAAGTGCTAGATAGGTACAATTTGGATTTACCAGTAAAATTAAAAGTGCTGTTCTAGGTTTCACACAGACGTATTACTTATAGGTTATAAATACGACATGTTAGTCATTCATTCGTTTATTATGCTTATGTGTTTTCTGACATACAAACAAAGTAGGATTGTTTCTAACTGGAATTATTTAAAATTAGGCGAAAAACGATAGTTTAATGTCCTATTAAAACCGCATGCAAATACTATAAGTCGATAGACTTTACTTGCATAATATTCCAGATACTCGTACATACCTACTTGGGTGAACACGTAGATATAATTTAGCGGAGCGTTTTGTGTGCCTGTATTAGTTCTGAATATTATAATCTGTATCTTGGGAAATTCGCATTTAGTTAAATGTTGCGTCATCTTTGCAATTTATTGAGTTGAGGGTGTATCGTAAACTATCTTTTGTATTATCGAACGAGATTCCGTGAGTTAGTCGTATCGTATGCAGGCTCGCCTGTGTCGAGACCGCGTATTTGAATTTGAACCTTTTGCCCTAGTGATAAGGTTCTATTTAGCTTGGTTGTATTGCATTTTTGTACTGGTTTATTTTTTATTCGTTTCGCTCATTGTAATTCTCTTTAGTTAAGTTTTGGGAATCGATTTAAAATGGCTCACAAAAGGAACGAGAAATATGAAAAACCCGATCCAGTTCCGCATTCAATTATTTTGTTGGAAGCTAAGGAAAGGGCATATTTTGCGAAGTTTCAGACATACTTGGAATTATCGAGGGATATTGGAACTGTAGAAAAACTAAATATCTTCTTATCCAGAACTTCTAATATCGAAACACTTCGAACTGAATTTCTTAATATAGTTGAAGAGTTAAATCTGGAGCAAATGAGGTACAACGAGAATTATGTACCTAAATATAGTACTTGGGAGGCCTTTGAAGATATTTATTCACAGATTCAAGGCGTTATACGAGAAAGCAAACAGGGTACTGATTCTACTAAAAGTTCGTTAACTTTACAAAAAGTAAAGCTGCCACCAATTAAACTGCCTCAGTTTGATGGAGATCGCAACGCATGGACTACATTTTTTGAGTGTTATAATCGTCTTATACATAATAATTGTTCATTACAAGACTCGGAACGCGTATTTTACTTGTGCGGTCAGCTGACCGGCAAAGCGTTAGCGGCCGTAGCCGGCATCGAACCCACTGGGGAGAATTATAAGTTCATTTATTCAGTTTTAGTTGAAAAATATCAAGACGTACGTTTATTGGGTACTTCTTATTTAAATCAACTGTTTAATCTTAAAACGTTGTCTTCCGCTTCCGCAGACGGTCTTAGCAGTTTTATCGATCACTTCGCCACTTCAGTGTCAGCATTTGAGAAACTCAATATTCCCAATAAACTAGATTTTGTGTTTTTATTCTTGGCATTAAAAAAGTTAGATAACGAAACTATTCGTCTTTTTGAAAATAATGTCCGCGCGGAAAAAATACCTACGTACTCTCAGCTCGTTAAGTTCTTACGGGAACAGAGCAAAATATTAGAGCGAACTAACCCAGTCACATCTCCAGTACCAAAAAAACCTCAAACAACAAAAAATGTTAAGTCCTTTGTAACATCAAATGATACGCCTTCTTGTGTATTGTGTCAAAATGTAGGGCACGATCAGTTTTATCGCTGTCCTGATTTCATGAAACTCACCCCTAAAGAGCGCTTTAATACAGTTAAAAAATTTAATTGTTGCGTTCAATGTCTTAGCATGCAACACCAAGCTTCAAGGTGCAATTCAAACAAGACTTGCAGCTTATGTCAATCGAAAACTCATCATACTTTATTACACTTCCCGCGTTCAAATAATGGACAAAACAATTCGGTTATGTTGACCGTACCTAATGTAGTGCCGCCGACGTCAGTGGAACCCACGATCGATGGATCGATGTACACTGTTTACTCGCCGCCGCCGCCGGAGCAGTCGAATCCCGACGTCTCTAGTGGTGCCTCCCCGCCCGTCGCGCCCGGCACTCAACCCGCCGCCGCCGCCGCTGCTGCGCTCGAGTGTGATTCACCCGACGACACACCGGTTTCTTTATGTTCTATGCAGAACTATTCCGCACCGCAGCCTTCTACGGTTTTACTCGCTACCGCGCGTGTGTGTATTTATGACACATGTGGCAAACCGCATTTAATTCGTTGTCTAATAGATAACGGTTCACAGAATCATTTCATCACAACTGAATGCTGTGAACGTTTGTCTATTGATTATCAGAAATTTATGGAACCTCTCATCGTAAATGGGTTCGGGGGTTCTTCTAATGAGATCAAAGGTGAAACAAACGTTGTCATCTCCTCTCGCTTTGATAAGAAAATAACTTATCCGATTAAAACTTTGGTAGTACACAGTATTACTAACCATTTACCTACTTCAAATATAGACATATCTAAATTGAAGTACTTAGCTAACATACCATTAGCTGATAATAATTTTCACGTGCCCGGAGGAGTAGACATGCTCATCGGTGCTCAATTGTTTCCGCGGTTACTTCAACAGGGTCGTATTCAGGGTGCACCTGGTACACCTGATGCCATTAAAACCTCTTTGGGATTTATTCTTTTAGGAGACGCCCCTATAATGACTCAGGTAAGATCGCCATCATACGCATTATGTTGTCTTTCCGGAGCCCCACTAGATACCGTGATGAGACGGTTTTGGGAGATTGAGGACTCGCCTTCCGGACCTTCTGCTGATTGGAGCAGCGAAGAGGAGGAATGCGAGAAGATTTATAAAGACTCGACCACTCGAGACTCTTCGGGACACTACATAGTAGCGCTACCTTTTAAAGTGAATCCTAACACTTTAGGATCTTCGGTCTCTACTGCTCAGAAGAGGTTTATGTCTTTGGAGCGTAAGCTTCAGTCTTCTCAATCTTATCGATTTGCTTATGACAATATTGTAGAGGAGTATTTAGAGAAAGATTATATCTCACCTGTGGACAACAATCAAAGGGACACTACTGGATACGTTATACCGCATCATGGCGTTTTCCGTGATTCCTCCGTGTCCACTAAAGTGAGGCTTGTGCTTGATGGCAGCGCGGTGACTGATACCGGCGTGTCGATAAACGATATTCTTCATGTAGGACCTAACCTGCAATCGGACCTGTACGCTGTTCTGCTGCGCTTTCGTCTGTTTCCGATTGCTTGTTGCGCCGACGTAAAGCAGATGTATCTGCAAATAAGGACCTTTCCTGAATTCCATAAGTTCCAAAGAATATTATATCGTTTTGACCCAAGTGATCCGCTTCAATTATTTGAATTTAAACGCGTATGTTTCGGATTCTCTTCAAGCCCATATCTCGCCCTACGTACCTTGAGGCAACTCGCTGAGGATGAACGGTCTAGATTCCCTTTGGCCGCCGATGTTATCGAACATGGAGACTGTTACATGGACGATGTGTGCTTCAGCTCCTCGTCTCTTGCAGAAGCCCAAGCGGTAACCTCTCAGCTCATCGGTATGTTTGCAGCTGGTGGATTTGACCTCCTGAAATGGACTAGCAATTCGAAGGAGTTGCTTTCCACTATACCTCTAGATCACTTACATCCCAAAGTCATTGAGTTCGAGGGTAAAAACGTAGAACAAAAGGTTTTAGGAATACAATGGGACTCTTGTTCGGATGAATTTCGATTTTGTGTTATTCCCGCGAAGAATTTCACACCAACAAAGCGTAATATGCTTTCAGTGATTGCAAGGTTATGGGATGTACTCGGATTCGCCGCACCGCTCATTTTATACGCCAAGCTTCTTATAAAGGAGCTTTGGCTTCTTAAATCGGATTGGGATGATATCCCACCCACACACGTGCTAAAAGCTTGGAAAAAGTTCTATGACGAACTTCCTCTTTTATCAGACCTGTGCATTCCGCGTTATCTGGGAGCCACGGAGGGCTGTTCAGCAACTTTACTTGCCTTTGCTGACGCGAGCGAAAGGGCTTATGGCGCGGTTCTTTACTTGTGCATTGAACAACCAGAAGGCAATATAGTCCGTCTCTTGTATGCGAAATCTAAAGTATCACCAATCAAAGTCATTTCAGTTGCTCGTTTGGAGCTTTGTGCAGCACACATAATGACAAAACTGATTGCTGCGGTTCTTCGCACTTATGAACTACGGTTTCCGTTAAATCACGTGTACGCCTTTTCTGACTCCACTGTCGCCTTAAGCTGGATACATTCAAGTCCTCATAAACTAAAGACTTTTGTCGCAAACAGAGTGACAAAAATTCAAAACACTTTATCACCAAAACATTTCTACCACATCTCTGGAAAGGACAATCCTGCGGACTGTTTGTCGCGAGGTCTAACTCCAGCTCAGTTTATGGCTCACCCGTTGTGGATGAAGGGACCCTCTTGGGTCAGTTTACCTAAAACTCACTGGCCGATAGAGCCTTTTACGTTGAACGAGACTTCAAAACTGCCAGAAATAAAAATTATTGCATTACCAACAACCTCGGCTTCAGAAAACTCTGGCATCTTATCGATTGTCGACAGGTTCTCTAGTTGGTCTCGCTGTATTCGTGTTTGTACCTACGTCCTACGTTTCACTGGAAAGTTGAAGTCTCGTGGGGAAATATCTCCAGCTGATCTTGATTTCACTGAATCGATTATTCTTCAGGCTGTACAGCGGAAACATTTCCACAAAGATCTACGTGCCGTGACAGCTGGAAAGACTTGTCAAAACTCTTTGCGAAAATTGCGTCCATTTATCTTGAACGGAACGCTACGCGTTGGTGGTCGCCTGTCAAATACAAATTTAGACTTCGATCATAAGTATCCTGTGCTTTTACCCGCTAAGGATCATGTAGTCAATATTATTATTGACTACATGCATCGTAATACATGTCACGCCGGACCTCAACATCTTCTGTCATTACTTAGACAGAAATACTGGATCCTATCCGCTAGACGGATCGTGCGTTCTCGAGTATATAGATGTATCCCATGTTTCAAGTTGCGACCTAAACCCACTGAACCCCCAATTATGGCTGATTTACCTCAATGTAGATTAAACGTTTCTAAGCCTTTCACCCACGTGGGTGTAGATTATGGCGGTCCACTTCTTGTTACTCCAGTTCGCAAACGCGGTACTAAGAGTCAGAAGATGTATATTTGCGTTTTTATATGTCTAGTAACGAGAGCTATACATATAGAAACTGCTTTGGACCTAAGTACAGATTGTTTCCTTAACGCATTCAAACGTTTCCTTTCGCGCCGAGGGCCAGTGCAGGCTGTTTACTCTGATAATGCAACAAATTTTGTTGGCGCGCGTTCATATTTAAATGAGGTTCAGGAATTTATATTCTCTAGCACATTCGCTAAAAATCACCGTTCTTTCTTTAATGAGAATAGAATAGTGTGGCATATGATCCCACCGAACGCACCCCATTTTGGTGGTAGTTGGGAATCGGCGATGAAGTGCATTAAAACGCATTTATACCGCGTTATTGGCAATCAGCTTTTGTCATATGAGGAAATCTTGACTGTTTTATGCCAGGTTGAAGCTGTCTTGAACTCACGGCCTCTAGGCATTTTGAGCGAGGATCCTTCTGAGCCTTTGCCACTTACGCCTGCTCATTTCTTAAATTCGAAACCTCTAAATTTTTTGCCAGCCTCCGACGTTACAGAGGAACGTGCACATCTCCTTTCACGGTACCTTTTACTAGACAAATTAGTACAGTCCTATTGGATAAGATGGCGAAACGAATATTTGCATACTCTTCAAACACGTCAAAAATGGAATACAGAAAGCAATCCTGTAAAGGAAGGCACTATTGTTCTGGTAATGGAAAATAATTCACCTCCGTTACATTGGCCATTAGGAATAATAGAAAGGACTTATCAAGGCAAAGATCACCGCACACGGGTAGCAATAGTTAGAATGAAATCTGGCACATTAAAACGTCCCGTTATTCGACTTTGCCCACTGCCAAACTTTTCTTCTTAGATATATATTAGGGTTAATGAGTAATTAGTTTTTTGTTAGTTATATATTTCATTCTCGCATTACTTACTTCCTTTAGTTTGTAGAATACTCTTTTATCTTAATTTTAATTTCAAGCTTTAGTTATAGTTAGTATTTCTGCTTGTTAGGTTTGAAAGATGACCTTTCAAGGCGGGGGCTGTGTTTGGGCCAGATGGCAATCTGATGCGATTTTAGCTTTTAAGTCACGGATCCCTAAAAGGAAATTAATCCGCGGCTGAACTTTTGAACGTCTTAAGAAACGTCATCATTTACCGCCTTCAGTTGACGTTTGACCGCCGCCGCGTGCGTCGCAATATTTGCACCCCTATGTGAAATTCTATAAAATTGGGATTTATCGAGATACTTTCTTATTTGTGAGCTGCATAATTTAAGTGTATGGATGTGAGCTACCGAATTTGTGAACTGTTTTCAAGAAATATTGATTTACCAGTGACTGAACTCTGATTCTCGTGCAAGCCTGTCTACTCAGCGGCCGCTGCTACTGCACCAACAAAAACCATCGAGATATGTGAGTTTCCTATTATTTCGTGGTTTATTATCTAATATTTCATCACGATTGTAATGCCAGTGTTCTGAACCAGCTAACCAACGTCGTGGAAGGTCATTATAGAATACCCCTTTCTAGTTGGCCATACCACCTATGACACTCATGATATCAACGAGAAAAAAAAAATGAAATGGAAGTATTTAATACGCGAGCGAAGCGAGCGCGAATTTTGTTTTTGTTTTTTTTTTAATTTTTTTTTTTGTTTTTGTTTTTTGCGATAATATTATTGTTAGGCATAATATAATAATATCGAGCTGCTGCTAAAGTAGGTCGCGTGGTGATCGTGTATAATTTTGATGTCATTTTCGTAATTAGCACCCCCACAAACCTATTAAACGACACCTGAAATGTCAATATGTTACAGCTTGGCTTTCGGCTCGCCTCACTTTTAGCGTGGAACCTTGTATGGCAGCCATTTTGGATTGGGGTACACTTCGTCGTAAATGCTACCCTCGAGAATTATTCCACAATTTTTTCATTATAAAAATTAATGTTTCTCAAACGGATTGCTGAATCGAAAAACGTTCATAGTAAACCCCTTCTATCTTTTAAAAAGCTATCCTATGATAACCTACTCGATGATATCGGCGAGAAAAAAATCCATCGCCCTTTCACGTGTATGGGAAACACCCGAAAAACTTTTTTTTTTCCACCATTTTATTTTGTAGATCTGTCAGGGCAATCAATATGTATGACCATGCCAAATTTTAGCTCTATAGTACCAAGGATTTAATATTAGTGAATATATTCTTATTAATCCCAACAACGTTTAGCACTTGGTCGACTATTACTCACAAGCTTGAAGGGCCAACTTATGTGTGATAGTTTTCCTTTTAACTTTGTTGTATATTCTATCACCGTGAATTTTTCCACATTTTAAAAACAATCGTTTTGCTTGTAGTTGGGACACTTGTTTTTAATAAAAAATTTCACTTTAAAAATTAATTTTTCGCAAAGGGAATGCTGAATCGAAAAATGTTCTTAGTAAACCCCTTCTATCTTTTAAAAATCTATCCTATGACATCTATTTCGATGATATTGGCGAGAAAAAAAAACCATTGCCCTTTCACGTGTATGGAAAACATCCGAAAAATTGTTTTTTCCAAAATTTTATTTTTTCAATCTGTTGGCGAAATCAATATGTATGACCATGCCAAATTTTAGCTCTGTAGTATCAAGGATCTAATATTAGTAAATATATTCTTATTAATCCTAACAACGTTTGGCACTTGGTCGACTATTACTCACAAGCTTGAAGGGCCAACTTATGTGTGATAGTTTTCCTTTTAACTTTGTTGTATATTCTATCACCGTGAATTTTTCCACATTTTAAAAACAATCGTTTTGCTTGTAGTGTGGGACACTTGTTTTTAATAAAAAATTTCACTTTAAAAATTATTTTTTCGCAAAGGGAATGCTGAATCGAAAGACGTTCTTAGTAAACCTCTTCTATCTTTTAAAAAGCTGTCCTATGACATCTCACTCGATGATATCAACGAGAAAAAAAAATGAAATGGAAGTATTTAATGCGCGAGCGAAGCGTGCGCGAATTTTTTTTTTTGTTTTTTTTTAAAATTTTTTTTTGTGTTTGTTTTTTGCGATAATATTATTGTTAGGCATAATATAATAATATCGAGCTGCTGCTAAAGTAGGTCGCGTGGTGATCGTGTATAATTTTGATGTCATTTTCGTAATTAGCACCCCCACAAACCTATTAAACGACACCTGAAATGTCAATATGTTACAGCTTGGCTTTCGGCTCGCCTCACTTTTAGCGTGGAACCTTGTATGGCAGCCATTTTGGATTGGGGTACACTTCGTCGTAAATGCTACCCTCGAGAATTATTCCACAATTTTTTCATTATAAAAATTGATGTTTCTCAAACGGATTGCTGAATCGAAAAACGTTCATGGTAAACCCCTTCTATCTTTTAAAAAGCTATCCTATGATAACCTACTCGATGATATCGGCGAGAAAAAAATCCATCGCCCTTTCACGTGTATGGGAAACACCCGAAAAACTTTTTTTTTTCCACTATTTTATTTTGTAGATCTGTCACAAATGTATGACACCCCATTTAATGATATTGGCTAGAAAAAAAAAATTCATCGCCCTTTCACGTCTATGGGAGACACCCGAAAAAAATTTTTTTTCTAAGATTTTACTCTACAGTTCTGACGGCGTAGTTAATATTTATGACCATGCCAAATTTCAGCTCTGTAGTACCAAAGGTTTCTTAGGAAACCCGCGGACAGACGGACAGACGGACAGACGGACAGACGGACAGACGGACATGGCGAAACTAAAAGGGTTCGTAGATTACTACGGAACCCTAAAAATCGACTCCTTCTGAGGGCAACCAATACAAAACAAAGCTGCCCACAATACAGTTGAAGAACTTTACAGGTAAATACAGTGAATACACGCCATTTAAAAATCTATTCCATGCTATAATTCACAAGGATAGGTCAATAGATAATGTTCAAAAGCTTTATTATTTGCGCTCTTTCTTAGAAAAGGAGCCCTTAGACTTGATAAAGAATTTACCTTTGAGCCCAGAAAGCTACGATGAAGCCTTAAAAATTTTAGATGAGCGTTACAATCATAAATTTAAGATAGTAAACGAACACATTAACTCCCTGCTCGACATGAATGCTCTGGTCAAATCCACGCCAAGTAACCTGCGAGATTTCATCTCAATTGTAAAACAATGTTTATCAGCCCTTAAAAATCTAAATATAAATACAGAAACGTGGGACCCAATTATTTTATCTATTTTGTATCGTAAACTAGATAATTATACGTCGAGAGCGTATCAATTGGAGCACAGCGACGAAATGGAACCGACAGTCATCGATTTCCTGCTTTTCATGGAGAAGAGGGCCCTAGCCTTGGAAAATTTGGCCCCGACCCCATCGACATCTTCGGGTAGGAATCCAAATCCAAAGGCAGTGGTTAATGTGACTGCAGCTTCGGGATCCAGCTCCTGCGCATACTGTAAGTCAGCTGAACATAAACTATTTTCATGTCACAATTTTAAGGTTATACCTTCAACAGAAAGAATTAAATTCTCAAAAGACAATAGTTTGTGTCAAATCTGTTTGAACCCTCACCGGGGAAAATGTAAGTTTCATTTCAAGTGCAACGTGTGCAAGCAAGCACACAATTCTTTGCTTCATGAGGAGCCTGCCCAAGAAAAACCTGTTACACTCATATCTAATACCAACACTGATAGAGTTTTACTGCCTACAGTCAAAGTCAAACTATACTCGAAGGACGGAAAAGAGGTACATGTAAAGGCGATTCTGGACTCAGCTTCCCAGGTCTCTCTGGTGACCAGTAAGGTCATAGAGGTACTAGGCATTACACCGAGCAAAAATAATTTAAATATAGTGGGTGTCAGCGATCATAATAATACCTCTAGGTATTCTGTCCCACTCGAAGTCTGCTCCTTGGCTACACCCTACAGAGTGATGATAAATTGCCACGTTTTGGACAGAATTACATGCAACATTCCTCAATATAAAGTGGATTTATCTTCAATAAATATTCCCTCTGATCTCATGTTAGCCGATGCTGAGTTTCATATCCCATCGGAGATAAATATGTTAATAGGAGCTGATGTATTTTTCCAGGCGCTATTACCGGAGTCACTGGAGTCCTTCCAGCAACATCCTTCAACGTCTACTAAGTATCCAGCCCAGCAACAACAGCAACATCCCCGTTTTGTCAACACCAGGTTTGGTTGGGTAATTGCAGGTTCCTTACCAAAAGAAAACACTAATAATTCAAGTAGGGTGTCCTTACTATGTATGGGTTGTCACACTGATATTGATACATATTTACAAAGATTTCGGGCTACTGAAAATATTCCTGAAATATATAATGAAAAGGTTACAGAACATGAGTTATGTGAAAGTATTTTTGAAAGCACTACTATAGTAAAAAATAAAAAATTTCAAGTTGACTTACCTTTGAAAATACCACTCACTGAAGTACATAATGAGTTGGGCAACTCTTTTGATCTAGCTTTATACCGATTCTTAAACCTGGAAAAAAGGCTTCACAAAAACATCAATTTATTCACAGATTATAGTAATTTTATTAATGAGTATGTGGAATTGGGGCATGCGCACTACATTGATTTTAATTCTTTGAATTTACACAACGATCCCTTGTATTTCATGCCACACCATGCGGTTGTTAATGAAAATAGTAGAAGCACTAAAACAAGGGTTGTTTTTGATGCCTCCATGCAAACGGACAAAAAAGTTTCTCTCAATGACATCTTACTAAATGGCCCACCAGTGCAAAGGGATTTGTTCGATATTCTGCTTTTGTTTCGGTTGGGAAAATACATTTTTACCACTGACATACGCCGAATGTTTCGTTGTGTCGATATTAACCCTGAGCATGCTGTGTTGCAGAACATTTTGTGGAGAAACAATGTTAATGAATCTATTAAATGCTTAAGGCTAGATACAGTCACATATGGACAAAAAAGCTCAAGTTACTTGGCAACACGCTGTTTGCATGAATTAGCTAGGAACTATAAGGATGAATATCCCTTGGCATCCTACATTTTTAATAACTGCACCTACGTTGACGATTGTTGTTTGGGATTCACCCTTGATTATAATTGCAATCGTTTTCTACAGTAAATCCACATTTAGGTTCGAAATAAAACAATTATGCACAGTGCGGCGGACATATTCCAACAAGAATGTTTTTATTTCTAATTCCACTTTTAAAGGCTAAGGACAATGACAATATACAGCCACATTTCTTAACATCCTCCAACGCCAAAAAACAGTTGAATCTACTCGCCATTAGATGGCGCTACTGAACATTACAATTCTCAAATTGAGAAAATTTATAACGCAATACAATGAAATTTAATACTGTTTATACAACGCAATAAGACACAACAAATTTATCGTTATACTAATTTAAACACAATGAAATTATATGTACTCAACACTATTTACCTATATTTTATTTCGCTATGCTTTGTAACTTATAACTTTTATTTTAGTGAATAATACAACAGACAAAAAATAATCAAATTCAAACATCAGTCAAATTGTGCTATCAATTATTTATCATATATAGCAAATCTACTCGGCATTTTTATGTGTCTACCGTACCTAGAAATAGAAGGCTGCTGTACATCACCTGTTGGTGCGTCAGGAAGAGATTTTGCTACTGGTACATTACCAGTTGGTGTGTCAGGAAGAGATTTTGCTACTGGTACATTACCAGTTGGTGTGTCAGGAAGAGATTTTGTAAAATTCTTACCTGAATTGTCAGAAGAGATTTCCAAACTATATAGTCGTTGAACAGGTCTGACTTTGGTACCTGTGGACGTTCGCACCTCCGCCGTTCTGGATACTCCATCCCTCCCCGGTATTAACTTTTCTACTACACCTAGTGGCCATTTTACTCTTTTATCTGTACCTTCTAACAGAACAACATCACCCTCCCTCAACTGACATTCCGTTGCATTTCCTCTTTGAACCAACAAAGTTAAATATTCGTTCTTGAAACGTTCTTTGAACTGGGTTCTAATTTCTTGTATAAATTTCAGTCTGCTATTCAGGCCGTTTTTGTCAATAAGGTCAAGATCAGACACGTCAGTTACAGGCTGGTCAGCCGAGTGTATAAAGTGTGCTGGAGTAAGTGGTTCCAGACAGTCGCCGCCATCATTGTTTATGTATGTTAGGGGTCGACCATTCATGACTGCTTCGCACTCACACAGTACGGTCTCCAGCTCGTCGTATGTAAGTGAAGCTTTACCTATGATCCTTCTTAACAAGTCCTTCATTACCCTTATGAGCCTCTCCCAGAAGCCACCCCACCACGCTGCTGTAGGGGCATTCATTTTCCACTGAATGCGATGTATGGTGGAATGACGCTGTACCTCCTCCCAATCTAAGGAAATAAATAAATTTTTGGTTCCATGGAAATTGGTACCATTATCTGACATCAATAGCTGTACACGGCCACGGCGGGCTATAAACCTACGTAAGGTCATTATGAACGCTTCTGTAGATAAGGAGCGTGTCAACTCTAAATGTACTGCACGATACACTGCGCATGTATATATAACTACCCAGCATTTCTCATTATTACGTAGTATAAGTGGGCCCGCTAGGTCTACACCTGTATTCTGAAAAGGCGCGGAGCTGATCACACGTTCTGGGGGCAATGGAGCAGTGACCGCCTGTACTGGTTTTGAGCGGTACTTTTTACATATAATGCAACTGCTGATTACTGACTTAACTAGTCGTCGTACCCCAATGATCCAGAATTTCGTTCGTAGATCTACAATGAGTTGATCAGTACCTGCATGCTGCAATTGCTCATGACGTTGTCTCACCATCAGCTTAACTACAGGATTCTTCGCCGGAAGAAGGTAAGGTGTACGAATATTCTCTGGAAAATCTGACAAGGTAAGTTTAGTTTTTATTCTTGTTAATCCTTCCCTATCTTCAAACTTTGTTATATTTCCATAATCTTTTTCTATGTATTCTCTACTAGATTCTTGTATCATTTTTATTATTTTCTTTTCAGCTTTTTCATATTCATTGTATGTAATTTCTCCTTTTTTCTTATTTTTATTTTGTAAATTACTTATGTATCTCAATATCCAAGCCATTGTACGAATTAATTTTGAATATTTCGAAAAATAATCTTGTAATTTATCAAGTATGTCTTTGTTGTTAGAACATATTAATGTGTTACATACTACCTTTTTAGTTTCAGCTTGTACTGCGTGTTCATCAACAACAACTTCGGACTGTGGCCACTGATTTGGTTCCAGACGCAGCCATGCCGGTCCTTCCCACCATCGTTGTTCGAGGAGGGTCTTGGCCGTGCAGCCCCTGGATGCCAGATCCGCCCAATTCCTTTCTCCTGGAATGTGATGCCAATCATTGATATTAGTATTTTGTCGGATTTCTTTTACCCTATTACCAACAAAATTATTTAGAGGCAATTCTCTTTTAATCCAGCTCAAAGTCACACTGGAATCTGTCCAGCAGTAAGTATCACAATCTTTAAAATGAGTATTACTTTTTACTTGAGTTAAAAGACGTGAACCTATTAATGCAGCTAGTAATTCTAGTCTTGGTATGCTTATTTTCTTAGGTGGTGTGACTCTCGCTTTTGCTAGTATTAACTGAGTAGAAACGTTTAAATTCTTACCTGTTACTACAGATTGTTTTTCTTCTGCTCTGAGTATAACACCAGCAGCATAACCATCCTGACTAGCATCGCATAATAAATGTAGGCTCAACTTACAGTCTTTTATAAAACCTGTTGTCAGCCTCCTCGGGACCTTGCAGCTGTTCAGGTAGATGATATCTTTATACCAATCTTGAAATCTACTTAATAAGTCTGATGGCAGATAATCATCCCACAATAACTCTCGCTGCCAAGTTTCTTGTAAAATTAATTTTGGGATTAACATTACCGGTGAGGTGTAACCAATAGGGTCGAAAACCTTCTGTGTGAGTGATAACAGCTCTCTTTTAGTAATATTTTTGATATCGCCGACAGCTGGCAGGTTGGTAGAATTACACAGTAATTTGTCACTGAGTGTATCCCAGTTAAGACCTAAGACTGAGACTATATCCTTACCGGCTTCATTGATTTTTAGTGGAGAGGTCACCCACATGCGTAGATTGAATTTGCCCGCTTGCATTATCTTCTTAGAGTCTTCAATGAATTTTATAGTTTCTGTTTCTGTGTCCAAGCTAGTAAGACAGTTGTCTACATACCATGATTTTCGCAGTAGCTCTGCACATGGACCTGGTGTATTTGAAAGATGGTGCAAGAGTGTAGCTGATAATAAAAATGGACTAGAGGTTAACCCAAATACTACACGGCAATGTCTATAAGTTATTATATTTTTAAGATTTTCATCTTCCCACCATAAAAATTTTAAGTAACTCCTGTCTTCTGGAGGGAGACTAATTTGTAAGAACGCCTTTTGGATGTCAGCTGTTATACCAGTTGATCCTGTCCTAAATCCAATTAATAAGTTGGGTATCAAATCTATCATATTAGGCCCTTTTTCAAGACATGAATTCAGACATAAACCATTTTTATCTTTTGCTGAGGCATCGAATACTGGTCTCAAATTACAAGTCAGACTTGACTCCTTAATAACTGCTCTATGTGGCAAATAATGGCCTTTATTATTTTCCCCATCAGTGTCTAACACTTTTTCTATGATACCTGAACTGTGCCATTCCTTAAATACCTCATTGTATTCTGAAAATTTACCACCCGTAATGATCTTTTGTGTCGACGATTGAAGTCTTTTGGTGGCAACATTATAATTGGGTAGTAAATCTTCATAACCAGGTTTAAATGGAAGCCTTACCTCATAGCGATTATCTTCATTGACCCTTATAGAATCTTCAAATGCTGCAATCACCTCACTAACAGTGGTCTCTTTTGTTTTCAGCTCAGCTGGATCTGTTATGCCCAACTTCTCTAATGACCAGTAATCTGTTAAACAACTTGCATTATTGGTACAAAATAAAGTTGTAGTCACATTATTAAAATTTGCACTCACCTGCTTCCCTTGTAATGTCCACCCCAGCTTTGTATGAATAGCCACTAACCCATTATCTTGTAGATGTATCATTTGTCCTGAAATAAAAATGCCAGAATAATCTGCACCTATCAAAAGTCCTATTTCTTGAGATTGATCATTTTTGTCTGTTAAAGTTATATTATTTGTTTTGAGTACTTCAGATAATTTTGCATTAACAACTGAGCTGTATTTTGGAACATTATTACAAATACGACTATGCCCTAATGCTTCTATGTTTCCTGAGTACGTTTTGTCTAGATTGTTGATCTTTATCTTGTATACATTGTAGGACTTCATGTCAGTCTTCATGCCTCCGAACAATGAGTGGGTAAGTATTTCCTCTTTTACAACTGGAGCGCGTAGCTTTTTCATAATCTCTTCATTAATATAAGTTCTTTGTGAGCCGCTATCGAACAGTGCACGTACATTGGTCTTCTTCCCATCGTGCTCAACTTCTACTATCACTGTCTGTAGCAGAGTCACCTCCAAAGGAGTGGCAGCCGATGAAGCTGATGAAGCCGTAGTAGTAGTAGTGCCTTGACTTTTAACATCCTGTTCAACATTCTGGTTTTGCTTCTGCGTGGTACACAAGGTAGTTGAGTGCCTCTTGTTGCATATTAGACATTTTATGAATGCTTTGCAGTTTTTATATGTGTGACCTTTTCTTAAACATATTGTGCATGCTTTTTTCTTCTGTACGACTTCTTTTCTTTCTTCTAGAGTTAACTTTTGCAATTTATAACACTCTAAGCTACTGTGATTTTCTTTGTTGCACCATATACATGACTTGTTCTTTGTTTTTTGTTCATTAATATTCGTTGTAAACAAGCAACTAGTTGTTGGCTCCTCTTTATTTATATTGTTATTTTCGTTGAATGTATCTTGAGCCATTTTAATCCGCTGCTCACTTTCAACTTCCTTTTGTAGAAACAATAATAGATTGTTCAGCTCTATTTCCATTTTAGGATCATGTGCACCAGTTCTCTCCCATGCTTTAAGGATTTCCGTTGGAAGTGCCGATTCCACTAGTGGCAGTAGAAATGCTGCATGGTTTTTAGTGACACCGAGTGTCTCTAAAGCTCTTAGATGTGCATTCATTCTATCATATAGGTTGGTTAGTTCAAGCTGACCTTTTTGAAGCACAAGCCCCAGGAGTTCCCTGACATATAGCTGTGTAAGAAGATCTTCCCTGGCGTACCTGCTCCTAAGGTGTTCCATGCATTTTGAATAATTTTCAGCAGATATTGGATAACTGTTCACTAAGGTTGCAGCCTCTGATTCTGTGTTTATTGATTGTATCAAATATGTGAACTTATCTTCCGCGTCGAGGTTGGTGTCCTCGTGTATTTTTTTAAATTGTCCCCAGAAAGGGAGCCAACTTTTCAGATTACCATCGAATCTAGGTATTTGTATCTTTGGCAGTTTTAATTGACTTGTTTTCTCCGAGGATTTTGGCGGTTTGGAATTTTGTTTCAATAAATTTTCCACCTTGAAATCTAACGACAGCCATCTTGAATAATATTTTTCCGATTCCTCAAATTCTTTTTCTAATTCTGAATCGGAATTTTTGGTCGATTCTTGTGACGCCAATTGGCTTTTGACTGTTTCATCCAGCGATTTTAACTCTGCGATCATCTGTTTAAGTCGTCTGTGTTTGATCGCAGCCTCGTCTGACCAACCATCTAAAAGCATTTTCTCTAGCGTGTTCGCCGTGGTGGTGAAGTGCCGCCTACTCACCGTTCGTATTTTATTCGCCTGTGAGGTCGCCATGTTGTTTGGGATTCACCCTTGATTATAATTGCAATCGTTTTCTACAGTAAATCCACATTTAGGTTCGAAATAAAACAATTATGCACAGTGCGGCGGACATATTCCAACAAGAATGTTTTTATTTCTAATTCCACTTTTAAAGGCTAAGGACAATGACAATATACAGCCACATTTCTTAACAACGATGCTTGCTACTCACACTCTGATTTAAACACTGTTATTGAGGCAAAGAGGCAGCTCTGTGAACTACTGGGCAAAGGCAGCTTTTACACACATAAATGGGCTTCTAATTGTCTAGATATTTTATGTGACATTTCCCCAGATAAACAACACTTTGATAACCTCGAGCTCCAAAAGGAGAATTTTTATTTAAAAACATTAGGACTCACCTTAAACACTAGGGATGACTATTTTGTATTTTCATGCCCAGAAATATTTACAATTGAGTTTCCTACGAAAAGACAAGTTTTGAGCTATATCTCAAAGTTTTATGATCCACTTGGTTTTATGTCACCCATTATTGTAAAGGCTAAGGAATTTATGCAAAAATTATGGTTCTCGAAATTAGGGTGGAATGACGTTATTCCAGAGCACCTCAGACTTGAATGGCTTAGCTTTGCAAAAAACTTATCTGAAATGGAACCTTTACATATTAATAGAAATATAGATATTCCTGAAAGGGCAATTGCAGTACAGCTGATCGGCTTCGCCGACGCTTCAAGCACAACGGGCTATGGTTGCTGCATCTATCTTCGAGTACTTGACGAATCAGGTAAGGTGAACCTTTTTTTACTATGCTCTAAGTCTCGGATCAATCCTTGCGACAGAAACGCGCTTACCATCCCGCGATTAGAGTTGAATGCAATGCTTTTACTTACCAAACTTATCAACAGAGTCTATGATACTCTCAAGTCTAATATTAAAATAGACGGTATTTATTTATACTCAGATTCTCAAATTGGGCTTGCTTGGGTTGCTACAGAACCCATGAAACTGCAGCCATATGTTGGCAACAGAGTCAGATTGATCCGAGATCAAACCTCTCAATGGCGTTGGTTGTATATACCTAGTGCCGATAACCCAGCTGATTGTATTAGCAGAGGAGCTTTTCCAAGTGAGCTGATCAACTGTGAACTGTGGTGGAAGGGTCCACTGCTGTTGCAGAACAGTAAGTACAATTTTGAAAATAAATTTACAATGCCACCTACCGAAGAGCTTCCCGAGATAAAAAAGGCCACATTTTCCAATGCTAAGGTGTCTCTTCTAACCCAAAAAGAACATTTTTACCAAATTCTTGACAAGTTTTCTGATCTTAATAAAATGACTCGCGTTATGGCGTATGTTTTGAGATTTTGTCATAATTTAAAGAATAAATCGGAGCTTATATCAGGTACGTCGTTGGCTCCTACTGAACTACAAAACGCTTTAAACAAAATCATACAGCATGAGCAGAGCATTCATTTCAGGCAGGAAATTCAGGTTTTAAATTCAAATTCCGAAAATGTCAATGGTCCTTTGAAACCATTACATCCTTATCTCGATAAGCAAAATATACTGAGAGTTGGCGGTAGAATTGATAACTCCGATGTTATATTTTCTCAGAAACACCCCATTATATTACCCAAACAATCTAGAATAACAGATTTAATTATTCATCATGAACATATTAGGCTCTTACATGCAGCTCCTAAGCTATTGTTATCATACATAAATCAAAGATACTGGATAATTAATGGCTACAGACATGTAAAAAAAATTATACATAAATGCATACTTTGTTTTAAATTGAAGGCTCAATGTGCAAAACAATTAATGGGTTCTTTGCCGCCTCAAAGAGTTAAGGCCTGTCGACCTTTCCAAAGGGTAGGTATAGATTTTGCAGGACCTATAATGATTAAAAATTCTCGTGTTAGGAAAGCCTTGCAAACTAAAAGTTATATTTGTGTCATGGTATGTTTTGTGACCAAGGCCATACACCTGGAGCTTGCTTCAGATTTGACCTCAGATCGTTTCCTTGCTTGTTTCAAACGCTTTATAGCGCGAAGAGGGTTACCCTCAGACGTTTTTTGTGATAATGGTGGCTGCTTTAAGGGCGCAAATAACGAATTAGTCTATTTATATAATTTACTTAATTCTCAAGATCATCGAGCGCGGGTTCAGTATTTTGCTGCGAATCAGGGTATAAAGTTTCATTTTGCTCCCAGCTACTCGCCCACGTTTGCTGGTCTTGCAGAGGCAGGGGTAAAAAGTATGAAATTCCATTTGAAACGGATCATACAAAACTATCTTCTAACTTACGAACAATTAAACACAATTTTGTGTCAAATTGAAGCGGTACTGAACTCTAGACCGATTTTGCCTGTAACAGCTGACGATGTCAATGACTTTAGTTACCTTTCCCCAGGCCATTTTTTAATAGGAAATGCGCTGACTTCTTACCCAGAGATAGATACTAGTGATGTACCTACCAATAGATTAAAGTTTTGGGAGACTTGTGGCAAGGTTAGGAGACATTTCTGGAATGTTTGGCACAAGTACTATCTTAATGCCTTGCAATACCGTCCTAAATGGCGTGACAGTGTAACAAACGTTCAAGTAGGAGCGTTAGTAATCTTGCGAGAGCCTAACTCTCCCCCCCTGACATGGCCAATGGCCAGGATAGTTGGTGTTCATCCTGGAAGTGATGGAAAAATTCGGGTGGTTGATGTTATGACCCCCAATAAAAGGGTTTATAGACGCTCACTAGCAAATATTTGCTTACTACCAATAGATTAAGTACCTAGGATAAATAGAATAAGGTTGATATAAGGTTAATATTAAATAAGATAACAGTTTTATGTACTTAACTAAGAATTTACTTTAATTTGCAAGAATTGCACTTTATGTTTTAATTTAACTAGCACAGCAGTTGTGTTGGTTTAAGAATAAGGTATTTTTTTTGTTTTTCCACCCAAAGACTTGGTAATTTTTAGTTCTTTTAAATCAAGGAAGGTTTAATTCCCTTTTAAATATAGAATAAGTTAGTTTTTAACAATATAAGATGTAATGAGAGATTCTTAAAATTTAGTTGTCTTTTAAACTAAAGAGTAAATGAAAAGGACCGTTTATATTTGTGTAAAATATTTATTATTAGGTGATAGAAGAGCTGTTGTCCCACCTAATTTTTAGTAATATTGTAAAAATAATTTCATAGATCCCATATCTTTGTCAGAAAGGTAGATAGAAAACTAATGGTTGTTCATAGATGTTGTAACTTATAGGTAGACAACATTCATTATTTTCTTTTATGTAACATTATTGTAATGTTATTGCCATAATGCTGTATGGGTTGCTAATTTGTTAAATTTTCTTAAAATAAAAGCTTAATTTTGACGGCTACCTAGCCCCCCCCCCCCAGCATGTTGGCAACACCAACAAAACTCACTCAGCATTCGCTCATTCATTCAGCATTCATTCTCTTCCTTTGCTTCGATAGCTAAAATTGTACAATCGTGTCTCTCTGCCGAAATATAAATTTTTCCCCTAAAAGTGCCGTGGTTTCAATCAAGAACGCCTGCTTCAACTACCAGCCGAGTACGCTACATAACTTTCAACGGCTACTGTCATAAGAATAAACTCCAATTAAGCCACTCAAAGTGTAGTATGATAACTTTTACAAAAAAGTTAACCCCACTTGTTTATCAATATACTATAAATGGTGTTAATCTGACTAGAGTATCATGTATCCTTGACCTCGGTGTGTTGCTGGATAGCAAACTTACTCTGGATGTACATATTGAGCATATTATTTCTAGGGCCTTTAAGTTATTTGATTTTATTTCCAGAATTGCACAGCCATTCAGGAAACCAGGGACGTATCTTTATTTGTTCTCTTCACTTATTAGACCCTTATTAGAGTATGCTGCTGTGGTTTGGGACCCTTTTTATAAAAAATACATCAACGATATTGAAAGAGTACAGAATTTTTTTTTGAAAATTACCAACTTCCGATGTCTTCGGCGTCACACTTCAAATTACGAAGACCTTCTATCTAAATTTAATTGTATTAGTCTACAACAACGACGAACCAATTTAGGGTCCATATTTTTATATAAAATTATCAATGGTTTCATAAATTGTCCTGAACTGGAGTTAGGAGGCGGGCAAGCACAAAGGGCTTTTTTTAAAAACAAACGAAGGTGAGCGGAGCGCTCAGAGTGTGGTGCAAGACTGACTCGTTTATTTTAAATCATAACTATATAAACCAATGATACATCTAATTGTAATTCTAAGTAAAACTTAAGACAAAGAAACATTATCCTTGTCAATGTCCGGGAAGCCATTGACACGTTATCTTAATGTTCTTATAACAATCGGCTTCTCTATGAGGAAGGATGTTACGAGGACATAACTCTTCCCTCCTTAAGAGAGAGGCGTAACGAAGGCTGCAACGGCTGATGATGATTACTTTCTTCATCTGATGGTTGTTCAGTCGAGGGTAGCTTCGCTTGTAGTTTTCTTCTCCATTTGTATGCTGCTGCTCCTAGTAGGGCTATGGTGATGATAATGTATAGCGATATTGAGTGCCAGCTGGGTGTGCCAGAGATGACTATGTGCTCGGTGTCTGAAGATTTGATTTCTTCCGATTTCTTTATAGCTTCTTTAAGACTATCTAGTTCTAGGTCTTCTAATTTTATCTTTAACGGTAGTGTCTTCGGGGTGTGATGGGCCCGAGGAAGAGGGATGGTTTCTTTTACGTTTATAAACTTTTGATGGGTGCTGAGTGTCTTATCTAACACTTGCACCATGCAATTGTTGTCAATTGTAATTAAAAATACTTCTTTATTTCGTTGGTATTGTACGTCGTTGTCGCATGTCGTCTTTATGACTTCTTCCTGTTTCATAATTACAATCCAACTATTATCTTCTATTTGTTGTACGATGTTATCTTCGAACTTGGCTGCTGCGTACGTACAGTTGTGTGGTTCTTGATGTTGAATGAGTTAAGCTATGCAATCTTCGGAGTGTGATAATGGCTGCCAGTCTAGGTGTTTGCAGATGACGTTGTTGTCTTCTATTTCTAAGCAGGCCTCGTCGGGGTAGGCGAACTCATTATTTCCCAAGATAAAGGTAAGACTTCTAGGAATGAGGATTGTGTTGTTGTCATTAGGTATGGAATAAAGGTGTAAGAGGTTATAGGGTTGCTCGTCAACTAGCGGTACTTCCAGTATGAATGTAACGGTGTCGTTAGTATTATATGCCTTAACTATGATAGCTTTTTCCCAGAGATGATGTAGGGTTTCGTTTGAAGCCCTAACTATTGAATTTTATATTTTCGTTTCACTTTTTGTTTACCATAGCATGTTTGGATAATGTTGTCACAGCTGTCTTGTCATCGTTCTGTCCTCGAATTCTATGTCTTTGGTTTATGCCATCATTCTACGCTATGACATCATTCTATGTCGTTGGTCTTACCTTAACCATTTTAACCATTGACATAGAATGATGCTTAGACTGGCCACTTACTTTTGTCAGTCTTTATTTTTTTTTTGGACATGTGGACTTCAGATTGGGGAGTGAGAGAAAAACTTGGAGCTGAAGAAAACCACCTTTTTCCCCGTCCTGGTGCTCTGAGTAGAGACTAACACCAGGACCTTCTATTTTAAAGACCTCCCTGGGTCAGTGCTTGGCCAGGGACTGGAAAGTTTACTATACCGCCTTGAATTTTTACCGTAAAATCAGTGTAAATCTCCTTACTACCTAGCTATATTCTAAATCTTCTAACTAAAGTCTACCTACCCTAACTTATTTAATATATACCGCACCGCTACGCAGTGGACTTATTTACATTGTGACGGAGATCCCTTTCAGCCTAGATATTTTCCATCTACCACGCCTCGCTACTGGCAAACAGTTGATCGGATTTGGGGTCCCGTCAAGATTTTATTTGGAATTTAACCCGTGGAGATCACCCGTCCTGGACCCATGGCTTAATGAGTAACGTTGTCACACCTTTTAAATAATTTACTTATATCTAATACTGCGAGCCATAGTGTGGATAGGTTAACTCTTTGGTCCCAATAAATTCCTCAGTGTTTTACCCTAGATCATCTTTTCTTTTCACCTTCCTCTTCCACCTAGGTCGTTGCGTTTGCCTAGGATTCTAACCCTAAGGACCTAGAATCCTGGACGCAACGCCTAGATACCCTAAACTTGCACCTAGGATTTAGTGACCTAAACTCCTAAAGCCTAGGTGTAATCCGACACTACCCTTACACTATTCCTTACTCTTAACTCGTGGTATCCACTTAGGACACTAAGTCCTAGGTGTAATACTACAGTTTGGCGCCCTTCTTTACGAACCTACCCCCCTCTAAATTCTAAAACACCACTTACTCAAGTGTATTTAAATTAAGACACTATTTTAGGCACATTTCGATAATTTGTTTGGATTTACTACCTACGATATATACTACCTACTTGTTACTACTTACTATTTACTACCTTCTATTAACTACCTACTATACCTACTACTTACTTACTTACTACTTACTAAGTACTTACTTACTACTTAATTACATACTTAGTACTTACTTACTACTAGCACTATAACACTTATTCTTTTACTTATTATTCTACTACACATTATTCTACTTATTCTATTTATTACTTATCTACTCTTATTCTCTACCTACACATATTTCACCTTACACAACTTTTTTCATTTTGTTAAAGGACATTGTGAAAAAAGGTGTCTTTTTGGTATAAAGGACATGGTGCAAAAAACTAACATTTTGGTTAAAGGGACATTCTCGTACTGTGAGTTACCCTAATTACACTATTGGCTCTAGGCTTGTAATTCTTAGTTTAATATTGTAATAAGTACTTAGTTTAATATTTTAGATTTATAAACTTAGATTTTAGTGCTTAGTTTTAATGTTCATGTCGAACAAATTTTTAAATTGTAAATAATTTTTAATTATTTAATTTTAAAAAAGAACACCTTAATTTAAATAGACTAACTTGATATTTTAAAAAAATACCAACCTTTTAAATTAAGAAAATCTTTAAATTGTTAATCATCTTTAACAATTTACCTTAAAATAATTTATATGTGATGTAAAAAAACACAACTTGTTAAATAATAACAAATTTAATATGTACTATTATTTTTACCAAATGTAAATTTTTTTTCTCCTAACTTTAACTTATGCTATCTTAATTTTATTGACTATTCTTTAATTTTACTGACTGTTCTTCAATTTTAACGACTGTTCTTTAAATCTAATAACTGTTTTTCTATTTTTCTGACTTATTTTACTATACTATAACTTAAACCTATTTTATTTTATTCCAACTTTCTTTGTAAATCTGCAATATGGCTCGTCGTATTGTTTTTAATTTACTGAATAAAGCAGAAGCCGAATATGAGGTTAAGATCCGTAATGAGGAACCTGCATCGACGGTCTCTAATCTCCATTCTCAGCTAAAAATATTGTCCAATATCTCCCCTGAACAGATTGAAACATCTCCTATTCCCCTTTCAACTGACCTTGATCAAATAGATCACTCTCTAAAGTATGCAGAACTTAAATTCGATCTGGGCAAGGAACAGAACTTCCCCAAGATCGAGGCATACTTGAATCACATCTTCTTCAGACTCCAACGTATAGACGTTGATACTTGTGATGATGACCCTTCTGCTCTCGATAAATTATACTCTCTCCGTCAACGCTTCAAAAATTTGGAAAAACAATTTAAAGATCTTACAGCTAAAGAGGAGGAATTTCACCCCTCTCTTCAGGAACTCCCAACAGATGACTGCGTTCCCTCACCTAGGAACCAGCCTTCTAAGGATACTCCCCTTTCTAATTTGCATTCTTACACTAAATCTTTAGGCGAATTGAGGAAATTTTCCTATTCTGGTGATTCTTGTCCTAAGTCTTTTTTGTTAAAATTGGAGGAATTTACAACTTCTCGGGGTATTCCTAAGGAGTCATTAATTAAACATGCTTCGGAATTTCTTTCTAATAACGCTCTTCATTGGCTCCGTTTTAAGCTTACTCGGAATCCAGCTTTGACTTGGTCCGACTTTTCAACCTCTTTAGTTCAGGACTTTAGCGAATACGATTGCGACTATAAAATTCTAACTGCAATTCGAAATCGCACTCAAGGCTCTAATGAGAATATTATTATTTACATTTCGTTGATGAATGGAATGTTTTCAAGACTGACTAAGAAATTGTCTGAGACAGATCAACTAGACATTCTTAAACGTAACATACGTCCCTGCTATTCTATCTATCTAGCCTTGGTTAACGTAAATTCTATCGATTCTCTTATCTCTACTTGCCGGAAATACGAGGAATTTATTGATAAGGATCGGAATTTTAAAGAACCAACGTCTGATTATAATCCTCTGGTCTCAGAGTTTAACTGTACACCTCCAGTTTCTTCTAAACCCTCTACGTCTTTTAACACTAATCCTTCTTCTTTTAAAACTAATTTCTCATCTTTTAAACCTAATTTCCAAAATAGGAAAGCGGTAAATGCTACTTCTTCACAATCTCCTAGCTCGTCTACCAATATTCAACCTTCTGAGGTCCCTTCACCTACTCCTATCTTGGATTCTACACCATCAACTAACGCTACTTACGTACCTTCTGCATTTTATCTACATTGTCCTCGTTGTCGAACTAACGATCACTCTCTAAAAGCTTGCAAACAACCTAGGATACCCATTTGTTTCAAATGCGGTCTAAAAGGTGTAATTTTCCCTAATTGCCCTAAATGTAACCCTACCTATAATTCTAATTCAAAAAACTAGATTCTAACTTGAATCCTAAACCTAGTTTTGATAAAGCTGACTGGGATAAATGGTTATTGACGATTAAAACCTTCTTAGGTTGCTATAGGATCTCTTCAGTTTTCTACAAGAACGAAAGTGATCACAACCGTCCTTTCTTAAAGGTTTCTATCGATAATAACTTATTTTCTGCGCTTCTCGACAGCGGCAGCTCTATCACTATCTTAGGCAATAATTCTCATTTTGAAATTTTAAAACTAGGTTTTGAGTTGTTCAAGTCAAACCCTATTACTGTCGCTACGGCAAATCGTCATGAAGTAAAATCTCTTGGTTACTTTGATCTTCCTATAACTTTTAATGATCACTGCCATATAATTAGAGCTTACGTGTTCCCTGAAATGTTTCCATCCTTTATCTTAGGCATTGACTTTTGGAAAAAATTTAATCTGATGCCAAAATCTTTATTATCTTTAACTAACAAATTTAACTCATGTTCTATTACTACGGGTCAGACTGATAAGGTCTTACCATATGTTAATCTTAGTGATTCTCAAAAAGTTATTGCAGACAGTATTATCCAACGCTTTAAGGATATCTCCTTTGAAAGCAAGGGTGAACTTGGTCGCACTGATCTTATTACTCACCGGATTGATACCGGAGATTCTCTTCCGATCAAGCAGAAATGCTATAGACTCTCTCCTGAGAAACAAAAAGCCTTGATCGATGAGGTTGACAAGATGTTAGCCTGGAAAGTCATTGAAAAATGCGAAAGCCCTTGGCTTTCTCCTGTCCTTATCACGCCTAAGTCTAACGGTGAATGGCGTTTCTGTGTCGATAGCAGAAAACTCAATGCTATTACCCGTCGTGATGCCTACAGCCTTCCTTTCATAAATGAAATTTTGGACAACCTTAAGAATGCTAAATACCTTTCTAGCATTGACATTGCTAAAGCCTTCTGGGAAATCCCTTTGGATCCAGCTGATAGAGATAAATCTGCTTTCTATGTACCCGGTAGAGGAATGTATAGATTCGTTGTCATGCCCTTCGGACTTACAAACGCTCCAGCTACTCAGCAACGCTTGATGGACAGATTGTTCACTCCGGAGTTTGAAAACAAAGTATTCTGTTATTTAGATGACATTGTTGTCATAAGCGAGACCTTTGAGGAACATATCTCCCTTCTACTGAGAGTAGTTGAGAAACTTTCGATGGCTAAACTAACCATCAACTTTGAAAAGAGCAAATTCTTTAGAAGCGAGCTTAAATATCTCGGTTACATCGTTGATGCTAATGGTTTACGAGCTGACCCCTCTAAAATTAAAGCTATTCTAGACTATCCTGTTCCAACTTCTCGTAAGGAAGTTAGGAAATTTCTAGGAACTTGTAGCTGGTTTCGACGCTTCATTCCTAACTTTAGTACTATCTCTGCCCCTATTAATAAACTTACTTCTTCAGCTAAGAACGCTCCTAAGTTCGTCTGGGATGCTGAAGCAAACGCTGCCTTCCTTAAACTTAAAGAATGTTTTGTAACTACCCCAGTTCTAGCCTGCCCTGATTTTGACCTTCCTTTTGCTGTTCATTGCGACGCTTCTAACTTCGGTATTGGTGCTATGCTTACTCAAATCCGAAACGGTGAAGAAGTTGTTATTGCTTATATGAGCAAGTCTTTGAATAAACACGAAAGGAACTATTCTACAACGGAACGTGAGACATTAGCAGTTATCACGGCTCTTGAACACTGGCGTTGTTACTTAGACTCTGGTAAACAGTTTACAGTCTACTCTGACCACGCTGCCCTAAAATGGTTTACCAACCTTTCTAATCCTTCTGGCAAATTAGCCCGTTGGACTATTCGTTTATCTTGCTTCAATTTTATTCTTAAACACAAGAAAGGTAAGGATAATTTAGTTCCTGACCTTCTTTCTCGCTCTAAACCTCCAGACTTGAACTCTACTTCTACTCTAGAATTTCAGGCTTGTCCGGTAACGGGCAACCCTATTTCAATTTCTTCTGAAGTAGAACGTTACAACAGGTTACTTTTAGGCTGTCAGAACAATCCTGATTGTTTTCCTAACTATACCCTCAAAGACGGTAAACTTTACCGTTGCATTCACTCTCCTTACTCTCTAAATAATGACTTTATTTGGAAGGAAGTCCCTCCTTCATCTTTAAGGCAATTTATCATCAAGGAAGCTCATGGTTCTCCTTCTAATCCACATCTTGGTATCTTTAAAACCTACAAAAAACTGTGTTTAACCTACTATTGGTCTGGCATGTTTAAGCAAATAGCCAAGCTCATATCTTTATGTAATGTGTGTTTAGCTTTTAAATACTCAAATCACTCACCTTACGGTCCTATGGGAAAACCTAAAGTCTGTTCAAGGCCCTTCCAGACTATTTCTCTAGACTTGATGGGACCATTCCCTATGACTAGAGCACGCAATCAGTATATTTTGGTTGTCAATTGCTTATTTACAAAATACACTCTTATCTTTGCACTTAAACGCGCTACCGCATCTAATGTGATTGAAAGACTAGAGAATCTAGTATTTTTGGTTCATGGTGTTCCTCAATACATTCTTACTGATAATGGTGTACAATTTCAGTCTAATGAATTCCGTAACTTACTTAATAAATATAAGATCCCCTATCAAGGTCTTACTCCTTACTACTGTCCACAGGTCAATCCTACTGAAAGATATAATCGTACGATTGTCACGGCACTAGCTTCCCTAGTCAATGAAGATCATAGATCCTGGGATTTGCACTTGCCTAAAATCCAAGCTGCAATGAATAATGCCGTAAATGTCGTTACGGGTTTTTCTCCTGCCTTCCTAACTTTTGGTCGCGAGATCATCACTTGTGGGTCACTTTATACTCATGACTTTAACATTGATGAATTAACCTTCTTGCCACGTGACCTCTATGCCCATAATCTTGGACTCTTGTCCGCACTATTTGACAAGGTGGAAACAGCTCTTCATATTTCTCACCAGAAGAACTCACTACGCTATGACTTACGTCATTCCTTCAAAGAATATTCTGTTGGCGATACCGTTTGGCGCAAGAATTATGTTCAAAGTAACGCTGGTACCTACTTCAGCGCGAAATTTGCGCCTAGATACATTATGTGCAAAGTCGCACGTAAGCTTTCGCCTCTTGTTTATGTACTTGAAGATCCTAATGGTTCCCTATCTAAATGGCACATTAAGGACATCAAAGTATGAAATGCTACTTATGTAAATACTTACTTCTTATGTAAATACTTACTCCTCTTTATACTTTACTTTTCCTCTTTTTCTTTCTTCGACTTCAATATTTGGCTTCGTTTGGCACTTTTTTGTTATTATTTCTTTTTGTTATCTCTTGGAGCGGTTGACAACTCCTTAAATAAGCCCTTGTCATATTCTTTTTATCTCTTGGAGCGGTTGACAACTCCTTAAATAAGCCACTGTCATATCTTAACCCTCCACATTAGGCCCCTACTGCCTATGGTTGGGTTGGGTACTACTGTTTCTTATTTCTCCTCAGCAGGCTCCTACGCCCACTGATGGATGAGATGCTACTTCTACTTCTTCTCTTTAACCTACCACGTTAAGCCCGATTGGACTGCTTATCGTTGGTTTGGGTGTTTCTTTTTTTGAAGTTTAGTATTCTTTCTCTACCTTCTTCCCTACTCTCGATTGGTTGCATACTAAACCTCCTTTCGTTAGAGAAGTTTTGTAGCTACAGAAACTAACTTCCTATTTTCTATTGGGTTTTCGCATAGAGCGGCTGACTACTCTTTAAATAAGCCTATTGGTCATGTATATCATCTTTTGAAGCACTATCTCCGGAGTACGCGTCATTGAATGTGAACCGTACCCCAACTAATGTTAGTGTGAAGTATGTTTGCGAATGAATATATGATAGTGTTATGTGAGTGGTTATGTTAGGGTGAAGTATGTTTGCTGATGAATATATGATAGTGTTATGTGAGTGGGAATTTTGCTTCCCAAAAATTTAACAAAAAAAATTTTATCTGAAGTCGAAAAATTTTCCGGGGTTGTTGGGGTAATGTAGGGTTTCGTTTGAAGCCCTAACTATTGAATTTTATATTTTCGTTTCACTTTTTGTTTACCATAGCATGTTTGGATAATGTTGTCACAGCTGTCTTGTCATCGTTCTGTCCTCGAATTCTATGTCTTTGGTTTATGCCATCATTCTACGCTATGACATCATTCTATGTCGTTGGTCTTACCTTAACCATTTTAACCATTGACATAGAATGATGCTTAGACTGGCCACTTACTTTTGTCAGTCTTTATTTTTTTTTTGGACATGTGGACTTCAGATTGGGGAGTGAGAGAAAAACTTGGAGCTGAAGAAAACCACCTTTTTCCCCGTCCTGGTGCTCTGAGTAGAGACTAACACCAGGACCTTCTATTTTAAAGACCTCCCTGGGTCAGTGCTTGGCCAGGGACTGGAAAGTTTACTATACCGCCTTGAATTTTTACCGTAAAATCAGTGTAAATCTCCTTACTACCTAGCTATATTCTAAATCTTCTAACTAAAGTCTACCTACCCTAACTTATTTAATATATACCGCACCGCTACGCAGTGGACTTATTTACATTGTGACGGAGATCCCTTTCAGCCTAGATATTTTCCATCTACCACGCCTCGCTACTGGCAAACAGTTGATCGGATTTGGGGTCCCGTCAAGATTTTATTTGGAATTTAACCCGTGGAGATCACCCGTCCTGGACCCATGGCTTAATGAGTAACGTTGTCACACCTTTTAAATAATTTACTTATATCTAATACTGCGAGCCATAGTGTGGATAGGTTAACTCTTTGGTCCCAATAAATTCCTCAGTGTTTTACCCTAGATCATCTTTTCTTTTCACCTTCCTCTTCCACCTAGGTCGTTGCGTTTGCCTAGGATTCTAACCCTAAGGACCTAGAATCCTGGACGCAACGCCTAGATACCCTAAACTTGCACCTAGGATTTAGTGACCTAAACTCCTAAAGCCTAGGTGTAATCCGACACTACCCTTACACTATTCCTTACTCTTAACTCGTGGTATCCACTTAGGACACTAAGTCCTAGGTGTAATACTACAATGAATACACTTTAGATTTGGATCAAATGCTAAGCGCGAGTTTTTCTCATTTTGTATAAAATTCAATTCTTCTATTAGATAGACTGGATCTATGATGCTAGGGTGCATTTTTCCTAAGCGAGAGAATGTGATCGCGTTTTCCAACGTTTCCAATTTATCATAGAGTTGTTGAAGTGACCTTTTTATATCATTAAATATTTTTGTTATTTCGATTTGTTCTTCCAGTTTAGTTTTAGAAGTTGAGAATCTGTCTATTGTTCTAAAAATTTCCTTTTGGTTTGATCTAATGTGATTTAAGTTACGTTCGTAGTTTTTCATGAAATCTGTAGTTATGCTTCAGGTTTTCTTTAAATTTAAATCATTTTTGTTAAGCATTGCTTGTGTGATTTTGATTTCATTTTCAAATTTTACTGCGTCGTTTTGGTCTAAGTTGCACGTGATTGATTTTATTACTGATCCTTATCCGTCTATTAATCCACGTTTCTGTCTAAAACTAGTTCTTAGTCCTACAGGTTCTAATCCTAAATAAAGTATCTTACTTTCTATGTTATCTACGAGATAATCTATTTGCTTGATTATCGTATAATAATCAGATGTATTACTTTATTTAAGCCTAAAGGTGTAGTAGTTACTACTTATTTCTATGAATATATTCCTTATTTTAGTCGTGTTATATACTACGGCTAAATGGTAGGTGTCAACTTGATACTGTGCTCTTGCTTCTGTTAGCATAAAAGTCAAAAAGTCAAAAGTCAAAAGTGTTTATTTCATTGAACATATAAAATGATACTTGAACACGTCAATATTATGAATTACATTAGCACTTTTGGCTTTGCGCCTATTCGCAAAGGTGCAGTCTTTCTCAGGAGAAGAATAGGCAAGAAACTCCGAGGGTCGCTCTTTTTAAGTCAATCATATAAATTTTCTTACTTTTAATTTTAATTGACTTAATATCTGAATAACTCTGGAGCTGAGCAATTTATTCCCATGGTTGCTTGTCTAACAGATAATCCGAAATTCTATAATAGCCCTTTTTACAAAGTTTTTGTTTAATTATCGTCTTAAATTTTTCTAAAGGTAGGTTTTGAATACACATGGGAATCTTATTGTAGAAGCGTATACATTGACCCATAAAAGAGTTTGTTACTTTGTAGAGACGGCTGTCTAGTATATCCAAGTTATGTTTGCTTCTAGTGTTTACATTGTGCCTATCACAATTTTTCTTAAACAATTGTTCATTTTTCTTTACATGCAAAAGATTATTAAATATATACTGGGACGCAAATGTCAAAATATCTTTTTCCTTAAATCTATTTCTAAGAGACATTCTAGGTCTCATTTGATAAATCGCGCGAACAGCCCTTTTCTGCAGGACAAATATCTTATTAATGTCGGCAGCATTACCCCACAGCAAAATGCCATATGACATTAGGCTGTGGAAGTAACTGAAATATACGGTTCTCGCGGTTTCTACGTCCGATAATTGACGGATTTTTTTAACCGCGTAAGCTGCTGAACTGAGTCTGTTCGCTAACTTATCAATATGAGGACCCCATTGAAGCTTTGCGTCAATAGTGATACCTAAGAATACAGTAGATTCTACAACTTCCAGTTTTTCATTTTTAACCTGTACTTTGGTATTAAACTGTTTTACGTTAGGCAAGGTAAATTTAACACATTTGGTTTTTTTCTCGTTCAAGAGTAGGTTATTTGCAGTGAACCATTCAACTACCTTTGAGATCGCAATATTCACGTCGTCATAATAAGTGTCATATCTTTTCACTTTAAATAAAAGTGATGCGTCATCTGCAAATAATACGATCTCATGGGCCTCTTTAACAAGAAAAGGCAAATCATTAATGTACAGGAGAAACAAGAATGGTCCTAAAATTGAACCCTGCGGGACGCCCATACAGACTGTGGACCCAGGTGATCTAGTGCCGTTAATCTCAACCTTCTGGATCCTATTACACAAATAAGATTCCAGAAGCCTAAGTGCATTTCCTCTTATGCCATAGTGATGTAATTTTCTGCATAGAGTCTCATAGTGAACACAGTCAAAAGCCTTGGACAAATCACAGAAGACTCCAAGAGCATCATGTGAATCCTCCCAGGCCTCAAAAATGTGACGAATAAGTTCAACACCGGCATCGGTTGTTGAACGACCCCTTGAGAATCCAAATTGATTAATATTCATAAATTTATTAGCATAGAAGTGAGTAGTTATTTGACTAAGGATAATTTTTTCAAAAATTTTGCTAAGTACTGGTAGTATTGAAATAGGTCTAAAGTTGGTGGGGTCAGATGTACTACCAGCTTTAAACAGAGGAATTACTTTAGTATGTTTCATCAAATCAGGAAACACACCACCATAGACACAACTATTGAAAATAAACACTAAATGTGGAGCAATACAAGCTATTATACAGTTTATTACTTTTACTGAAAGACCATCAAGGTCCGCAGTCTTTTTCATGTTTAACATTTTAAAAGTTTTAAGAATGTCAACAATTCTTTTGTGTGAAAAACTGAAATGAACCTTACTTTCGTCTACATTTTGCTTGAGTAGCGATTCAGCGAGAGCGGGAGATGAGCCAAGTGATTGAGTAGTGGAGACTGGAATGTCAGTGAAAAACCTTTCAAACTCTGTAGCAATAGCTACATCGGAAGTTAGGATTTTGTCATTAATATTGAGCTTAAAATCAAACTTGCGAGCCTTAACCCTACCCGTCTCACTATTAATAATTTTCCAAGAAGTCTTAACGATATTACTACTATTTTTAATTTTGTTTCTAACAAACATAGCCTTCGCCGCTTTACATACACGTTTAAATGTTTTGGAATAAGCTCTAACATACTCAACAAAAGTTTCAGAATGGTTATATGCTTTCTCACCATAGAGATCATATAGCCTTTCCCTGCTTTTGTGAATTCCCACTGTCGCCCAATCACTAAACTTTAAGGAGTCATTAATTTTTAGAGTCTTGGATTTAAACACAATGTCATATTCTTGCTTAGATAAACTGAGTACAGAGTTATAAAGTTTGTTAGGATCATCAGTCTCAAATCTTAGATCTGGTAGTTTGGTGATCATATTACTTCTGTAATTCTCAAGCCTTATTTGATACTTCTTTCTACAGCCTTTCCACGAAGCGCATCAAAGGAAACTAGTTGGCCCGAGTGATCCGATGGTAACTTGTGGATAACAGATTTTTCCGAGGGATCAAAATTTGTATATATGTTATAAAGACACGTTTTGGAAGTTGCGGTAATTCGTGTAGGCTCTAGAAATAGATTGCGCAAATTATAACACTTAAAGAAGGATATGATTCTTTTACTAAGAGAACTATTTTCCAATAAGTCGACGTTAAAGTCTCCACAAACTACAATGTTTTTATTATTATTACTAATTTTGAATAGTGCTTCCTCCATGATTTTTTCAAAGGATTCATATGATGATTTGGGCGGTCTGTATACGCATAATACAATAAGCTGCTCAAGCTCTATACAGGCTAATTCAGTAGTGCGCTCAACAGACAAGCTTACTATGTCATTACGTTCTTTAAACTTTAAATTGTTACGAGTAAATATAGCGGAACCTCCTCGTATGGCTTTACTTCTGCTGAATGCACTAGCAACTTGGTGATTATTGAAGCCAAATATTAACTGATGACTACGCAAACAGTGCTCGGTAATACATAAAATATCAACTTTATAACAGTTAATAAATAGCTTAACCAATAATTCTTTGTGTTCCATTCCTTCTAAATTTTGATGCACCAAGTTTATACAATTATTATTTTTCACAGACGGAACATCCTTAGTCATATTGGAGTTGCTAGGAAATCCTTGTCCTTTTTTTGGAGAGGGATTTCCTATTGTCTCACTTCTTAGTTTAAAGAATTTTGTTGTATATAAATATTGCTATTATTAATAGCATTTTTCTTAAAATTATGTATGCAATAGGCTACAATTGTAGCTAAATGTCGTTTACATTTTTTTCTTAAGTACATAGTACTTTTCGTCAGAATAATATTATTAATAAATTTATTTGTATCGAAATACATAATAGCGTCAGCGTCACTATGACTACATAGAATACTATGCACATATGTGTTGATTTTAAAAATTAATTTGTTATGTGCTTGCGTCCAGTTACTGAAATAAGGGAAGGCACAAAAAACGAACTTACAATTAGTTTTATTTTTGATGTCTAGCAAAGTGCACAAGCCCTTATTTAAGTCTGCACGGGAGATGTTTCGAGAGTTTCCAAACATAATTAATATAGTAGTTTTACAATCAAAATTATCATTTGCTATCTTTGAAATCATCGAATTAAAAGTTATGCCTGGATAGCTATTATTTATTATGTTTTGGTTTAAATAAGTGCTTAATACCACTCCGAAACCGCTCCTTATGTCATCCGAATAAACCACAGTCTTCGGTGATAAGAATTCCGTTGTGATTATCTATTGGCTGCACTACTGCCTTGCCAGTGGTGAGTTGGATCACTGCAATCAGGGTGATGATGCCGTACCTGGAACATTTTCAGGTCGTCTTAGTAAGCGGAAATGAACTCTGATTGTTTTGGCATTAACGTGTTTTCCGATTATTTCTGCAGTTTGTTCCGGGTGTATAAGTACTATAGTATATGGACCTATGTATTTAGGTTCTAGTTCAGGGGTCGGCAAGTAGTTTTATGTAGGTCCGGATAATGCTCGAAAATTTTAAAAGGTCTAGAAATAAAAAACAACTGATAATAATTAAGTACAGCTATTTATTACCTAAAATTAGTGAGAAAAATTGCATCGGCGGTCTTGAGCCAGGTTTTTATAGTTTGGTTCTCGTGAAGAACAGCTAACTCGAAGAGTGTCTTCTAAGTGAGCGTCTGTTAATCTCGAACGATATTTGTTTTTCAAAAAATTCATTTTTGAAAAAGATGTTTCGCATATGTATGTCGAGCCAAACATAGTGGCCAAATTGATAGCAAGTTTTTTGCAATTTTGATGTTTTTGGTCGATGCATTGCAACTATAAAACCGCATCAGTTGTTGGCATTTGTAAAACAGATTAATTAATTAATCTAATTAGATTAGGTTGGTACTAAGTTAGATTGGTTCAAAAATATTACGTATTTATTTATACTTGACATACCTACAATACCTACATTACAATATTTGGCAGTCCGAGGTTCAACCTTTCGCGGTCCGCAAACGGACCGCGGTCCGCCTGCTGCTGACCGTTGTTCTAGTTTATTGCTTCTTGCTGTTTTTGCTACTTGTTTGTAAACTATATTCCCAACTTTAAATGTTGCTGTTTCAGTATTTGCATTTGCTGTTTGAATCACCTTCTGTTTATCGGCTGATACTTTTTGATTTATTAGTTTTTGTATATTTTCCATTATTTGTTTATGCTTCAGGACATACTCCTGGTAAAATTCTTTGTTCCTGTAATGATGTGGAGTATATTATAATGTCATCCAGGTAGGTTAAAACATTATCTATTCCGCGTAGTACTACGTCCATTAGTCTTTGAAACGTACTTGGTGCGTTTTTCAGTCCAAACGGCATTCTAAGGAATTCATAATGTCCGCGTTCTATTGAGAATGCGGTTTTTGACGTGACAACGTCTTAAATTAGGTTGCGGCTGGGAGTCACTTATGAAAAAGTGTAACGCTCGGTAACGTTACGATGAGTCACCGAACGAGAGAGAGGCCCGCCGAATGCCTTGCGTCTCTCTCCCACTCAACTATGATCGGTCTGCCGCGCGCGCAGCACTAGAGAATTAGGCGCATTGCCTTCCACTCGGGCATGGTTAGCCCGCTAAAAATATTTTACCACTCAAAGTCGTTGTCACGTAAAACTTTCGCCCGTATACCGACTTTACAGGCAAACGGTTTTGTCAATATCATCGGGATGCATTTCTACTTGGTGATACCCTGATGCTAAATCGAGTGTAGTAAAATAATTTGCGCGTCCTAATTTATCCAATATATCGTCTATATTAGGCAGTGGGTATTTATCTTCTATTGTTTTTTTGTTTAGTTTCCTGTAGTCGATAACAAGTCTGTATTTTTGTTCTCCTGAAGTATCGATTTTCTTTGGTACAATATGTACTGGGCAGGACCATGGAGAATTACTTTCTCTAATTATGTTCTGCTGTAACAATTGTTGTATTTGCTTCCTTATTTCTTCTTTTTGTTTTGGTGCCTATCTATAATTCCTAACATAAATTGGTTAATCGTCGATAAGCCTAAGTCTATGCTTTATGTCGTGCGTGAACGTTAATGGTATTTCTTCGCAGTGAAAAATATCTCTATAATTAAAGCACAGCTTCTCAATTTGTCTTTTATCTTCCGCATTCATGTGATCTGTTCTAAGTCTGTTTAAGTTTTCTCTTTGTAACTTATCAAAGTTTGTATTTATTCTATTGAAGTTTATTGGGAGTGCTTTTTTTTCTTTTTCTTTACCGAGTTTTCGTAACGGTAAATTAAAGTTGTTTTTTATCAGCATTTCTTTGTCACTTGTGTTAATTACAGTTGTTAACAGATTTCCATCTTTTATAGATACTAATGCTGCTGGTAATATTAATCCTTCTTTTGTAGTTTTCCTTTTTAAGTAGTAGTCGCCTTCTTCTTTGTTACATACGAAGTTAATTACCTGTTCGCACCTAGGTTTAAGCTTGGTTTTGTTTTTTATATCGTTTCTGATAGGTATACAAGTTTCTTCTGTATGTAGTATCATATTTTTTATGTCTATTTTACAATCTAATGGGGCCAATAGGTCCTGTCCTAGTAGACCTTCGAAATCTGGGTCGAAGTTGAAAATAAGGAATTTGTGAATTAATTCCTTTTTAAATAATTTTTTTGGTAAGGTTACGTAAGCTACTTCCCTGTGTTAAGAGGTAGCGTGTGCTGTTTTATTAAAATGTGTTTCCTTTTTGATTTGAAAATTCGCTTTTTTATTTTTCAATATGTTTGAACTTATTAATGATTGTAAAGCACCTGTGTCTATTAGGAATCTACCGCCTAATTCGTTTATATTTATGTACGGGAGGTTGTTGTAACTTTGAATATTATTTATCAGGATTAGGTTATTATTAGATTTTCTAGGTCCTCGTGAAAATTTTCGTTGTTCGGGTCTTCGTATTGACTTTCCTCGTTATTGCTTTCGATATCAGATTGATCTTCATTTTCTTCTTGTTGGAAATGAAGTTTGTTTTTATCCGTTTTAGGTTTTGAGTTCTTTTCTGGAGAATCTTTTTTTGTATAGGTTCCGGACGTTTGAGGTTTTGGTTTAAACTGCGGTTTTTTATTATTATTATTATTATTTACTTTGTTCTGTTCGGCACGTCTTGCTTTGAGGAGCATTTCCTCTTGTTTTGCGAAAGTAATTGCCTGATCTAGGTTTTCTGCACGTTTAAGTATAATTGCCATTGCTGTTATAGGATTAAGTTTATTTACAAATGTTTCCAAAGCAATTTGTTCGTAGAACACGCGTCTTTCAGGTTCATTAAAAATAAGTGTACTCATTAACTCTCGTATTTTATCTCCAAATACGTCTATAGAGCTGTTATCCCTAGTTATGCACATTAATTCTTGTAACAATTGGGTAGGAGTTCTAAATTCTCCAAATTTCTTTTCAAAAATTGCTTTTATTTCTGGCCAGGTTTTTGCGCCTGGGCATTCTGACAAAGCTTCTGCAGCTCTTCCTGATAGCTTTTTTCTGATCATACTAATAACGCTTGCATAATTTTTATGCATAAGTAACGTTAATGCATTTTCTACACTCTCTATATATAATGTTAGTAATCGCTTATTCCCATCGAAGGACGGGATTAGTTTGCTTAAAGTTGCAAAGTCTATTACGAATGGTTTGTCTTCCTTGTCTTCCTTACCCATGTTAATGTAAGTAAACCGAAAAGAGCTAATTCGCAATAAAACAAAAATGTGACACACTAAAAGTACCGTTAGTAAGGACAATTAGGAGGTGTTCAAGGAAGCACACAGAATCTCGGGAAAAAACGGAGTTTATATTTACCCCACGAGCATTGCCGATGCTGCTTCCAGTAGGTGAGTCTGCTATCCTTCGCTGAGTTGCTGCCTGATGCCTGGCCCGCTTGAGGTTCTTGCTTCCGCTTCTTCACAGTAACTTGCAGGTTGTTCACTGAAGCAACTACTCTTGAAACCGGAGTACCGACTGCGCCAGTTAGGAGGCGGGCAAGCACAAAGGGCTTTTTTAAAAACAAACGAAGGTGAGCGGAGCGCTCAGAGTGTGGTGCAAGACTGACTCGTTTATTCTAAATCATAACTAAATAAACCAATGATACATCTAATTGTAATTCTAAGTAAAACTTAAGACAAAGAAACATTATCCTTGTCAATGTCCGGGAAGCCATTGACACGTTATCTTAATGTTCTAATAACAATCGGATCCTCTATGAGGAAGGATGATACGAGGATATAACTCTGGTGGGTAAAATTAATTATCTTCGTCCCCCGAACCCCCCGGATACCGATTTTCGTCCGGATCGGAGTAACTTCATTTTCGGCCGCCATCTTGGATCCGCCATCTTGAAAAAAAAATTTGACAGCAACCTGCCCCGCACTTCCCTGTAAAACATTTGTTCAAGCACACTCCACTTATGTCAAACGGTTCCGGAGATACAGCAATAAACATTTTGTATGGCGGCCATCTTGTTTTTGGGAAAATCGAAAAAATGACGTCACCGGTAGAAAAAGACCAGGGTGTGGGTCTACCTTTGTTCGAGCGCCACCGCTCCATCTCCAACGGTTAGCCCGGGAAGGTGGGTTGCCACCTGATAAGAAGGTGGATCCGAGAATTTCGAGGTTTTCCCGTACCCTCCGCATGACTTTCTCCACATCCCCCATAAAAAGTTTTCACCTCCCGCCGCTCCATCTGGGAGAACAATTCTGTCACCCAGTCAGTGAGTGAGTCAGTGGTATTGTAGCTTTATATAATATAACTAGGTTTCGCGTGGTGCGCGACCTGCTAAAGCAGGTCGCGAGGCGGTTGTGCCTTTCTTTATATATTTTAAAAAAGTTTAAAATTTTTTTTGTTTTTCACCGCCGCCATCTTGGATTTAAAAATGGATGTTATTTTCTTAATCAGAACCCCTGATTACCCAAAAAACGACACCAATGACGATATTTTGCAAAAAATTTATGTCCGCCATCTTGGATTTCAAAACGTATGTCATTTTCGGAATCAGCACCCCCGAAAACCTATTAAACGACACCCATGACGGTATTTTCCAAAAAATCCATGTCCGCCATCTTGGATTTCAAAATGGATGTCATTTTCGAAATCAGCACCCCTGAAAACCTATTGAACGACACCCATGTCGGTATGATGGCGGTCTGCTGGTAATATGCTTGGTGACGCTTCGGGCTTCGCCCTACGCGGTGCTCGGCCTTCGGCCTCGCCCTATACGCAGCTCGCCTCGGCCTACGGCCTCGGCTCGCGCGTTCGGCTCGGTCTGCGACCTCGCCTCACCTTAAGAATCTAAACTTGTATGGCGCTAGATTTGGGGGGGGGACGCTCCGGGCTTCGCCCTACGCGGAGTTCGGCCTTCGGCCTCACCCTATATGCGGCTCGCCTCGGCCTTCGGCTTCGCCTCGCGCGTTCGGCTCGGTCTTCGACCTCGCCTCACCTTAAAAATCTAAACTTGTATGGCGGCCAGCTTTGATTGGGGGGGGGGGGGGACGCTCCGGGCTTCGCCCTACGCGGAGTTCGGCCTTCGGCCTCACCCTATACGCGGCTCGCCTCGGCCTTCGGCCTCGCCTCGCGCGTTCGGCTCGGTCTTCGACCTCGCCTCACCTTTAGAATCTAAACTTGTATGGCGGCCATCTTGGATTTGGGGGTTGACGCTCCGGGCTACGCCCTGCGCGGAGCTCGGCTTTCGGCCTTGCCTTTTACGCAGCTCGCCTCGGCCTACGGCCTCGCCTCGTGGCGTGGCGTCGTGGTTCGGCTCGGCCTGCGGCCTCTTTTCACCACTCCTTGTATGGCGGCCATCTTGGAAAATGGTGGAATCGAAAAACTGACCCGATATTCGGAATCTTCGTCCCCCAAACCCCCCATATACCGATTTTCGTCGGGATCGGAGCAATTTCATTCCTAGCCGCCATCTTGGATCCGCCATCTTGAAAAAAAAATTTGACAGCCACCTGCCCCTCACTCCCATGTAAAACATTTGTTTGAGCGTATCCCACTTATGTCAAACGGTTCCGGAGATACAGAAATAATTATTTTGTATGGCGGCCATCTTGTTTTTGCGAAAATCGAAAAAATGACGTCACCGGTAGAATTCGACAAGGATGTGGGTCGACCTTTGTTCGAGCGCCACCGCTCCATCTGCAACGGTTCGCCCGGGAAGGTGGGTCGCCACCTGATGAGAAGGTGGATCCGAGGATCTTGAGGTTTTCCCGTACCCTCCGCGTCACCCACTCCACACCTCCCATACAAAGTTTTCACCTCCCGCCGCTCCATCTGGGAGAACAATTCTGTCACCCAGTCAGTGAGTGAGTGAGTGAGTGGTATTGCAGCTTTATATAATATAACTAGATTTCGCGTGGTGCGCGACCTGCTAAAGCAGGCCGCGAGGCGGTTGTGCTACCCTATTTGTAGGGTCAAAAAGGCGTTCATACATTTTTTGGTTTGTCACGACCGCCATCTTTGATTTCAAAATGGATGTCAGTTTCGTAATCAGCACCACCGAAAACCTATTAAACGACACCCATGACGGTACTTTCCAAAAAATCCATGTCCGCCATCTTGGATTTCAAAATAGATGTCATTTTCGCAATCAGCACCCCAGAAAACGCATTAAACGACATCCATGACGGTTTTTTACAAAAAATTCATGTCCGCCATCTTGGATTTCAAAATTGATGTCATTTTCGGAATCAGCACCCCCGAAAACCTATTAAACGACACCCATCACGGTATTTTCCAAAAAATCCATGTCCGCCATCTTGGATTTCAAAATGGATGTCATTTTCGAAATCAGCACCCCTGAAAACCTATTAAACGACACCCATGTTGGTATGATGGCGGTCGGCTGGTAACATGCTTGGTGACGCTTCGGGCTTCGCCCTACGCGGAGCTCGGCCTTCGGCCTCGCCCTATACGCAGCTCGCCTCGGCCCACGGCCTCGGCTCGCGCGTTCGGCTCGGTCTGCGACCTCGCCTCACCTTTAGAATCTAAACTTGTATGGCGGCCATCTTTGATTGGGGGGGGGGACGCTCCGGGCTTCGCCCTACGCGGAGTTCGGCCTTCGGCCTCACCCTATACGCGGCTCGCCTTGGCCTTCGGCCTCGTCTCGCGCGTTCGGCTCGGTCTTCGACCTCGCCTCACCTTTAGAATCTAAACTTGTATGGCGGCCATCTTGGATTTGGGGGGGGACGCTCCGGGCTACGCCCTGCGCGGAGCTCGGCCTTCGGCCTCGCCTTTTACGCAGCTCGCCTCGGCCTACGGCCTCGCCTCGCGGAGTGGCGTCGTGGTTCGGCTCGGCCTGCGGCCTCGCCTCACCACTCCTTGTATGGCGGCCATCTTGGAAAATGGTGGAATCGAAAAACTGATCCGATATTCGGAATCTTCGACCCCTAAACCCCCTAGATACCGATTTTCGTCCAGATCGGAGCAACTTCATTTCCGGCCGCCATCTTGGATCCGCCATCTTGAAAAAAAAATTTGACAGCCAGCTGCCCCCCACCCTTCTGTAAAACATTTGTTCGAGCACACTCCACTTATGTCAAACGGATCCGGAGATACAGCAATAAACATTTTGTATGGCGGCCATCTTGTTTTTGCGAAAATCGAAAAAATGACGTCATTGGTAGAATTCGACCAGGGTGTGGGTCAACCTTAGTTCGAGCGCCACCGCTCCATCTGCAACGGTTCGCCCGGGAAGGTGGGTCGCCACCCGATGAGAAGGTGGATCCGAGGATCTCGAGGTTTTCCCGTACCCTCCGCGTCACCCACTCCACACCTCCCATACAAAGTTTTCACCTCCCGCCGCTCCATCTGGGAGAACAATTCTGTCACCCAGTCAGTCAGTCAGTCAGTCAATCAGTGAGTGGTATTGCAGCTTTATATAATATAATAATAACAAGGTTTCGCGTGGTGCGCGACCTGCTAAAGCAGGTCGCGAGGCGGTTGTGCCTTTTTTTATAAATTTTAAAAAAGATTTTAATTTTTTTTTGTTTTTCACGGCCGCCATCTTGGATTTAAAAATGGATATTATTTTCTTAATCAGCACCCCTGAATACCCAAAAAACGACACCCATGACGATATTTTTCAAAAAATTTATGTCCGCCATCTTGGATTTCAAAACGTATGTCATTTTCGGAATCAGCACCCCCGAAAACCTATTAAACGACACCCATGACGGTATTTTCCAAAAAATCCATGTCCGCCAACTTGGTTTTCAAAATGGATGTCATTTTCGAAATCAGCATCCCTGAAAACCTATTAAACGACACCCATGTCGGTATGATGGCGGTCGGCTGGTAATATGCTTGGTGACGCTTCGGGCTTCGCCCTACGCGGAGCTCGGCCTTCGGCCTCGCCCTATACGCAGCTCGCCTCGGCCTACGGCCTCGGCTCGCGCGTTCGGCTCGGTCTGCGACCTCGCCTCACCTTAAAAATCTAAACTTGTATTTCGGCCATCTTTGATTGGGGGGGGACGCTCCGGGCTTCGCCCTACGCGGAGTTCGGCCTTCGGCCTCACCCAATACGCGGCTCGCCTCGGCCTTCGGCCTCGCCTCGCGCGTTCGGCTCGGTCTTCGACCTCGCCTCACCTTTAGAATCTAAACTTGTATGGCGGCCATCTTTGATTGGGGGAGGGGACGCTCCGGGCTTCGCCCTACGCGGAGTTCGGCCTTCGGCCTCACCCTATACGCGGCTCGCCTCGGCCTTCGGCCTCGTCTCGCGCGTTCGGCTCGGTCTTCGACCTCGCTTCACCTTTATTTTTAGAATCTAAACTTGTATGGGGGCCATCTTGGATTTGGGGAGGGGGACGCTCCGGGCTACGCCCTGCGCGGAGCTCGGCCTTCGGCCTCGCCTTTTACGCAGCTCGCCTCGGCCTACGGCCTCGCCTCGCGGCGTGGCGTCGTGGTTCGCCTCGGCCTGCGGCCTCGCCTCACCACTCCTTGTATGGCGGCCATCTTGGAAAATGGTGAAATCGAAAAACTGACCCGATATTCGGAATCTTCGTCCCCCAAAACCCCCAGATACCGATTTTCGTCCGGATCGGAGCAACTTCATTTCCGGCCGCCATCTTGGATCCGCCATCTTGAAAAAAAAATTTAACAGCCACCTGCTTCTCACCCCCCTGTAAAACATTTGTTCGAGCACACCCCACTTATGTCAAACGGTTCCGGAGATATAGCAATAATAATTTTGTATGGCGGCCATCTTGTTTTTGCGAAAATCGAAAAAATGACGTCACCGTTAGAATTCGACCAGGGTGTGGGTCGACCTTAGTTCGAGCGCCACCGCTCCATCTGCAACGGTTCGCCCGGGAAGGTGGGTCGCCACCTGATGAGAAGGAGGATCCGAGGATCTCGAGGTTTTCCCGTACCCTCCGCGATACCCTCTCCACACTCTCCATACAAAGTTTTCACCTCCCGCGGCTCCATCTGGGAGAACAATTCTGTCACCCAGTCAGTGAGTGAGTGAGTGAGTGGTATTGCAGCTTTATATAATATAATAACTAGGTTTCGCGTGGTGCGCGACCTGCTAAAGCAGGTCGCGAGGCGGTTGTGCCTTTTTTATAAATTTAAAAAAGATTTTATTTATTTTTTGTTTTTCACGGCCGCCATGTCGGATTAAAAAATGGATGTTATTATCTTAATCAGCACCCCTGAATACCCAAAAAACGACACCCTTGACGATATTTTGCAAAAAATTTATGTCCGCCATCTTGGATTTCAAAACGTATGTCATTTTTTCGGAATCAGCACCCCCTGAATACCTATTAAACGACACCCATGAAGGTATTTTCAAAAAATCCATGTCCGCCATCTTGGATTTCAAAATGGATGTCATTTTCGAAATCAGCACTCCTGAAAACCTATTAAATGACACCCATGTCGGTATGATGGCGGTCGGCTGGTAATATGCTTGGTGACGCTTCGGGCTTCGCCCTACGCGGAGCTCGGCCTTCGGCCTCGCCCTATACGCAGCTCGCCCGGGAAGGTGGGTCGCCACCTGATGAGATGGTGGATCCGAGGATCACGAGGTTTCCCGTACCCTCCGCACCACCCTCTCCACACCCTCCATACAAAGTTTTCACCTCCCGCCGCTCCATCTGGGAGAACAATTCTGTCACCCAGTGAGTCAGTGAGTGGTATTGTAGCTTTATATAATATAATAATAACTAGGTTTTGCGTGGTGCGCGACCTGCTAAAGAAGGTCGCGAGGCGGTTGTGCCTTTCTTTATAAATGTTAAAAAAGTTTTTTTTTTTTTGTTTCACAGCCGCCATGTTGGATTTAAAAATGGATGTTATTTTCTTAATCAGCACCCCTGAATACCCAAAAAACGACACCCATGACGATATTTTTCAAAAAATTTATGTCCGCCATCTTGGATTTCAAAACGTATGTCATTTTCGGAATCAGCAACCCCGAAAACCTATTAAAGGACACCCATGACGGTATTTTCCAAAAAATCCATGTCCGCCATCTTGGATTTCAAAATGGATGTCATTTTCGAAATCAGCACCCCTGAAAACCTATTAAACGACACCCATGTCGGTATGATGGCGGTCGGCTGGTAATATGTTTAGTGACGCTTCGGGCTTCGCCCTACGCGGAGCTCGGCCTTCGGCCTCGCCCTATACGCAGCTCGCCTCGGCCTACGGCCTCGGCTCGCGCGTTCGGCTCGGTCTGCGACCTCGCCTCACCTTAAAAATCTAAACTTGTGTGGCGGCCATCTTTGATTGGGGGGGGACGCTCCGGGCTTCGCCCTACGCGGAGTTCGGCCTTCGGCCTCACACTATACGCGGCTCGCCTCGGCCTTCGGCCTCGCCTCGCGCTTTCGGCTCGGTCTTCGACCTCGCCTCACCTTTAGAATCTAAACTTGTATGGCGGCCATCTTTGATTGGGGGGGGGCCGCTCCGGTCTTCGCCCTACGCAGAGTTCGGCCTTCGGCCTCACCCTATACGCGGCTCGCCTCGGCCTTCGGCCTCGCCTCGCGCGTTCGGCTCGGTCTTCGACCTCGCCTCACTTTTAGAATCTAAACTTGTATGGCGGCCATCTTTGATTGGGAAGAGGACGCTCCGGGCTTCGCCCTACGCGGAGATCGGCCTTCGGCCTCACCCTATACGCGGCTCGCCTCGGCCTTCGGCCTCGTCTCGCGCGTTGGGCTCGGTCTTCGACCTCGCCTCACTTTTAGAATCTAAACTTGTATGGCGGCCATCTTTGATTGGGAGGGGGACGCTCCGGGCTTTGCCCTACGCGGAGTTCGGCCTTCGGCCTAACCCTATACGCGGTTCGCCTCGGCCTTCGGCCTCGTCTCGCGCGTTCGGCTCGGTCTTCGACCTCGCCTCACCTTTAGAATCTAAACTTGTATGGCGGCCATCTTGGATTTGGGGGGGGGACACTCCGGGCTACGCCCTGCGCGGAGCTCGGCCTTCGGCCTCGCCTTTTACGCAGCTCGCCTCGGCCTACGGCCTCGCCTCGCGGCGTGGCGTCGTGGTTCGCCTCGGCCTGCGGCCTCGCCTCACCACTCCTTGTATGGCGGCCATCTTGGAAAATGGTGGAATCGAAAAACTGACCCAATATTCGGAATCTTCGTCCCCCAAACCCCCCAAATACCGATTTTCGTCCGGATCGGAGCAACTTCATTTCCGGCCGCCATCTTGGATCCGCCATCTTGAAAAAAAAAATTGACAGCCACCTGCCCCTCACCCTCTTGTAAAACATTTGTTCGAGCACACCCCACTTATGTCAAACGGTTCCGGAGATACAGCAATAATCATTTTGTATGGCGGCCATCTTGTTTTTGCGAAAATCGAAAAAATGACGTCACCTGTAGAATTCGACCAGGGTGTGGGTCGAACTTTGTTCGAGCGCCACTGCTCCATCTGCAACGGTTCACCCGGGAAGGTGGGTCGCCACCTGATGAGAAGGTGGATCCGAGGATCTCGAGGTTTTCCCGTACCCTCCTTACCACTCTCTCCACACCCTCTATACAAAGTTTTCACCTCCCGCCGCTCCATCTGGGAGAACAATTCTGTCACCCAGTCAGTGAGTGAGTGGTATTGCAGCTTTATATAATATAATAATATAACTAGGTTTCGCGTGGTGCGCGACCTGCTAAAGCAGGTCGCGAGGCGGTTGTGCTTTTTTTTATAAATTTTAAAAAAGTTTTTAATTTTTTTTGTTTTTCACGGCCGCCATCTTGGATTTAAAAATGGATGTTATTTTCTTAATCAGCACCCCTGAATACCCAAAAAACGACACCCATGACGATATTTTGCAAAAAATTTATGTCCGCCATCTTGGATTTCAAAACGTATGTCATTTTCGGAATCAGCACCCCCGAAAACCTATTAAAGGACACCCATGACGGTATTTTCCAAAAAATCCATGTCCGCCATCTTGGACTTCAAAATGGATGTCATTTTCGAAATCAGCACCCCTGAAAACCTATTAAACGACACCCATGTCGGTATGATGGCGGTCGGCTGGTAATATGCTTGGTGACGCTTCGGGCTTCGCCCTACGCGGAGCTCGGCCTTCGGCCTCGCCCTATACGCAGCTCGCCTCGGCCTACGGCCTCGGCTCGCGCGTTCGGCTCGGTCGTCGACCTCGCCTCACCTTTAGAATCTAAACTTGTATGGCGGCCATCTTTGATTGGGGGGGGGACGATCCGGGCTTCGCCCTACGCGGAGTTCGGCCTTCGGCCTCACCCTGTACGCGGCTCGCCTCGGCCTTCGGCCTCGCCTCACCTTTAGAATCTAAACTTGTATGGTGGCCATCTTTGATTGGGGGGGGGGACGCTCCGGGCTTCGCCCTACGCGGAGTTCGGCCTTCGGCCTCACCCTATACGCGGCTCGCCTCGGCCTTCGGCCTCGTCTCGCGCGTTCGGCTCGGTCTTCGACCTCGCCTCACCTTTAGAATCCAAACTTGTATGGCGGCCATCTTTGATTGGGGGGGGGGGACGCTCCGGGCTTCGCCCTACGCGGAGTTCGGCCTTCGGCCTCACCCTATACGCGGCTCGCCTCGGCCTTCGGCCTCGTCTCGCGCGTTCGGCTCGGTCTTCGACCTCGCCTCACCTTTAGAATCTAAACTTGTATGGCGGCCATCTTTGATTGGGGGGGGGACGCTCCGGGCTTCGCCCTACGCGGAGTTCGGCCTTCGGCCTCACCGTATACGCGGCTCGCCTCGGCCTTCGGCCTCGCCTCGCGCGTTCGGCTCGGTCTTCGACCTCGCCTCACCTTTAGAATCTAAACTTGTATGGCGGCCATCTTGGATTTGGGGGGGGGACGCTCCGGGCTACGCCCTGCGCGGAGCTCGGCCTTCGGCCTCGCCTTTTACGCAGCTCGCCTCGGCCTACGGCCTCGCCTCGCGGCGTGGCGTCGTGGTTCGGCTCGGCCTGCGGCCTCGCCTCACCACTCCTTGTATTGCGGCCATCTTGGAAAATGGTGGAATCGAAAAACTGACCCGATATTCGGAATCTTCGACCCCCAAACCCTCCAGATACCGATTTTCGTCCGGATCGGAGCAACTTCATTTTCGGCCGCCATCTTGGATCCGCCATCTTGAAAAAAAAATTTGACAGCCACCTGCCCCTCATCCCCCTGTAAAACATTTGTTCGAGCACTCCCCACTTATGTCAAACGGTTCCGGAGATACAGCAATAATCATTTTGTATGGCGGCCATCTTGTTTTTGCGAAAATCGAAAAAATGACGTCACCGGTAGAATTCGACCAGGGTGTGGAACGACCTTTGTTCGAGCGCCACCGCTCCATCTGCAACGGTTCGCCCGGGAAGGTGGGTCGCCACCCGATGAGAAGGTGGATCCGAGGATCTCGAGGTTTTCCCATACCCTCCGCGTTATCCTCTCCACATCCCCCATACAAAGTTTTCACCTCCCGTTGCTCCATCTGGGAGAACAATTCTGTCACCCAGTCAGTCAGTGAGTGAGTGGTATTGCAGCTTTATATAATATAAAATAAAATAACTAAGGCGGTTGTGCCTTTTTTTATAAATTTTAAAAAAGTTTTAATTTTTTGTTGTTTTTTTACGGCCGCCATCATGGATTTAAAAATGGATGTTAGTTTCTTAATCAGCACCCCTGAATACCCAAAAAACCACACCCATGACGATTTTTTGCAAAAAATTTATGTCCGCCATCTTGGATTTCAAAACGTATGTCATTTTCGGAATCAGCACACCCGAAAACCCACTAAACGATACCCATGACGATATTTTCCAAAAATTCCATGTCCGCCATCTTGGATTTCAAAATGGATGTCATTTTCGAAATCAGCACCCCTGAAAACCTATTAAACGACACCCATGTCGGTATGATGGCGGTCGGCTGGTAATATGCTTGGTGACGCTTCGGGCTTCGCCCTACGCGGAGCTCGGCCTTCGGCCTCGCCCTATACGCAGCTCGCCTCGGCCTACGGCCTCGCCTCGCGCGTTCGGCTCGGTCGTCGACCTCGCCTCACCTTTAGAATCTAAACTTGTATGGCGGCCATCTTTGATTGGGGGGGGGACGATCCGGGCTTCGCCCTACGCGGAGTTCGGCCTTCGGCCTCACCCTGTACGCGGCTCGCCTCGGCCTTCGGCCTCGCCTCACCTTTAGAATCTAAACTCGTATGGCGGCCATCTTTGATTAGGGGGGGGGGGACGCTCCGGGCTTCGCCCTACGCGGAGTTCGGCCTTCGGCCTCACCCTATACGCGGCTCGCCTCGGCCTTCGGCCTCCTCTCGCGCGTTCGGCTCGGTCTTCGACCTCGCCTCACCTTTAGAATCTAAACTTGTATGGCGGCCATCTTTGATTGGGGGGGTGGACGCTCCGGGCTTCGCCCTACGCGGAGTTCGGCCTTCGGCCTCACCCTATACGCGGCTCGCCTCGGCCTTCGGCCTAATCTCGCGCGTTCGGCTCGGTCTTCGACCTCGCCTCACCTTTAGAATCTAAACTTGTATGGCGGCCATCTTGGATTTGGGGGAAGGACGCTCCGGGCTACGCCCTGCGCGGAGCTCGGCCTTCGGCCTCGCCTCGCAGCGTGGCGTCGTGGTTCAGCTCGGCCTGCGGCCTCGCCTCACCACTCCTTGTATGGCGGCCATCTTGGAAAATGGTGGAATTGAAAAACTGACCCGATATTCGGAATCTTTGTCCCCCAAACCCCCCAAATACCGATTTTCGTCCGGATCGGAGCAACTTCATTTCCGGCCGCCATCTTGGATCCGCCATCTTGAAAAAAAAATTTGACATCCACCTGCCCCTCACCCTCTTGTAAAACATTTGTTCGAGCACACCCCACTTATGTCAAACGGTTCCGGAGATACAGCAATAATCATTTTGTATGGCAGCCATCTTGTTTTTGCGAAAATCGAAAAAATGACGTCACAGGTAGAATTCGACAAGGGTGTGGGTCGACCTTAGTTCAAGCGCCACCGCTCCATCTGCAACGGTTCGCCCGGGAAGGTGGGTCGCCACCCGATGAGAAGGTGGATCCGAGGATCTCGAGGTTTTCCCGTACCCTCCGCACCACCCTCTCCACACCCCCCATACAAAGTTTTCACCTCCCACCGCTCCATCTGGGAGAACAATTCTGTCACCCAGTCAGTGAGTGAGTGGTATTGTAGCTTTATATAATATAATAATAAAATAACTAAGGCGGTTGTGCCTTTTTTTATAAATTTTAAAAAAGTTTTAATTTTTTGTTGTTTTTTTACGGCCGCCATCATGGATTTAAAAATGGATGTTAGTTTCTTAATCAGCACCCCTGAATACCCAAAAAACCACACCCATGACGATTTTTTGCAAAAAATTTATGTCCGCCATCTTGGATTTCAAAACGTATGTCATTTTCGGAATCAGCACACCCGAAAACCCACTAAACGACACCCATGACGATATTTTCCAAAAATTCCATGTCCGCCATCTTGGATTTCAAAATGGATGTCATTTTCGAAATCAGCACCCCTGAAAACCTATTAAACGACACCCATGTCGGTATGATGGCGGTCGGCTGGTAATATGCTTGGTGACGCTTCGGGCTTCGCCCTACGCGGAGCTCGGCCTTCGGCCTCGCCCTATACGCAGCTCGCCTCGGCCTACGGCCCCGCCTCGCGCGTTCGGCTCGGTCGTCGACCTCGCCTCACCTTTAGAATCTAAACTCGTATGGCGGCCATCTTTGATTGGGGGGGGGGGACGCTCCGGGCTTCGCCCTACGCGGAGCTCGGCCTTCGGCCTCGCCTCGCAGCGTGGCGTCGTGGTTCGGCTCGGCCTGCGGCCTCGCCTCACCACTCCTTGTATGGCGGCCATCTTGGAAAATGGTGGAATTGAAAAACTGACCCGATATTCGGAATCTTTGTCCCCCAAACCCCCTAAATACCGATTTTCGTCCGGATCGGAGCAACTTCATTTCCGGCCGCCATCTTGGATCCGCCATCTTGAAAAAAAAATTTGACAGCCACCTGCCCCTCACCCTCTTGTAAAACATTTGTTCGAGCACACCCCACTTATGTCAAACGGTTCCGGAGATACAGCAATAATCATTTTGTATGGCGGCCATCTTGTTTTTGCGAAAATCGAAAAAATGACGTCACCATTAGAATTCGACCAGGGTGTGGATCGATCTTAGTTCGAGCGCCACTGCTCCATCTGCAACGGTTCGCCCGGGAAGGTGGGTCGCCACCTGATGAGAAGGTGGATCCGAGGATCTCGAGGTTTTCCCGTACCCTCCGCACTACCCTCTCCACACCCCCCATACAAAGTTTTCACCTCCCGCCTCTCCATCTGGGAGAACAATTCTGTCACCTAGTCAGTCAGTCAGTCAGTCAATCAGTGAGTGGTATTGTAGCTTTATATAATATAATAACTAGGTTTCGCGTGGTGCGCGACCTGCTAAAGCAGGTCGCGAGGCGGTTGTGCTTTTTTTTATAAATTTTAAAAAAGTTTTTAATTTTTTTTGTTTTTCACGGCCGCCATCTTGGATTTAAAAATGGATGTTATTTTCTTAATCAGCACCCCTGAATACCCAAAAAACGACACCCATGACGATATTTTGCAAAAAATTTATGTCCGCCATCTTGGATTTCAAAACGTATGTCATTTTCGGAATCAGCACCCCCGAAAACCTATTAAAGGACACCCATGACGGTATTTTCCAAAAAATCCATGTCCGCCATCTTGGACTTCAAAATGGATGTCATTTTCGAAATCAGCACCCCTGAAAACCTATTAAACGACACCCATGCCGGTATGATGGCGGTCGGCTGGTAATATGCTTGGTGACGCTTCGGGCTTCGCCCTACGCGGAGCTCGGCCTTCGGCCTCGCCCTATACGCAGCTCGCCTCGGCCTACGGCCTCGGCTCGCGCGTTCGGCTCGGTCTGCGACCTCGCCTCACCTTAAAAATCTAAACTTGTATGGCGGCCATCTTTGATTGGGGGGGGGGGACGCTCCGGGCTTCGCCCTACGCGGAGTTCGGCCTTCGGCCTCACCCTATACGCGGCTCGCCTCGGCCTTCGGCCTCGCCTCGCGTGTTCGGCTCGGTCTTCGACCTCGCCTCACCTTTAGAATCTAAACTTGTATGGCGGCCATCTTTGATTGGGGGGGGGGACGCTCCGGGCTTCGCCCTACGCGGAGTTCGGCCTTCGGCCTCACCCTATACGCGGCTCGCCTCGGCCTTCGGCCTCGTCTCGCGCGTTCGGCTCGGTCTTCGACCTCGCCTCACCTTTAGAATCCAAACTTGTATGGCAGCCATCTTTGATTGGGGGGGGGGACGCTCCGGGCTTCGCCCTACGCGGAGTTCGGCCTTCGGCCTCACCCTATACGCGGCTCGCCTCGGCCTTCGGTCTCGTCTCGCGCGTTCGGCTCGGTCTTCGACCTCGCCTCACCTTTAGAATCTAAACTTGTATGGCGGCCATCTTTGATTGGGGGGGGGACGCTCCGGGCTTCGCCCTACGCGGAGTTCGGCCTTCGGCCTCACCGTATACGTGGCTCGCCTCGGCCTTCGGCCTCGCCTCGCGCGTTCGGCTCGGTCTTCGACCTCGCCTCACCTTTAGAATCTAAACTTGTATGGCGGCCATCTTGGATTTGGGGGGGGGACGCTCCGGGCTACGCCCTGCGCGGAGCTCGGCCTTCGGCCTCGCCTTTTACGCAGCTCGCCTCGGCCTACGGCCTCGCCTCGCGGCGTGGCGTCGTGGTTCGGCTCGGCCTGCGGCCTCGCCTCACCACTCCTTGTATTGCGGCCATCTTGGAAAATGGTGGAATCGAAAAACTGACCCGATATTCGGAATCTTCGACCCCCAAACCCTCCAGATACCGATTTTCGTCCGGATCGGAGCAACTTCATTTTCGGCCGCCATCTTGGATCCGCCATCTTGAAAAAAAAATTTGACAGCCACCTGCCCCTCATCCCCCTGTAAAACATTTGTTCGAGCACTCCCCACTTATGTCAAACGGTTCCGGAGATACAGCAATAATCATTTTGTATGGCGGCCATCTTGTTTTTGCGAAAATCGAAAAAATGACGTCACTGGTAGAATTCGACCAGGGTGTGGAACGACCTTTGTTCGAGCGCCACCGCTCCATCTGCAACGGTTCGCCCGGGAAGGTGGGTCGCCACCCGATGAGAAGGTGGATCCGAGGATCTCGAGGTTTTCCCATACCCTCCGTGTCATCCTCTCCACATCCCCCATACAAAGTTTTCACCTCCCGTTGCTCCATCTGGGAGAACAATTCTGTCACCCAGTCAGTCAGTGAGTGAGTGGTATTGCAGCTTTATATAATATAATAATAAAATAACTAAGGCGGTTGTGCCTTTTTTTATAAATTTTAAAAAAGTTTTAATTTTTTGTTGTTTTTTTACGGCCGCCATCATGGATTTAAAAATGGATGTTAGTTTCTTAATCAGCACCCCTGAATACCCAAAAAACCACACCCATGACGATTTTTTGCAAAAAATTTATGTCCGCCATCTTGGATTTCAAAACGTATGTCATTTTCGGAATCAGCACACCCGAAAACCCACTAAACGACACCCATGACGATATTTTCCAAAAATTCCATGTCCGCCATCTTGGATTTCAAAATGGATGTCATTTTCGAAATCAGCACCCCTGAAAACCTATTAAACGACACCCATGTCGGTATGATGGCGGTCGGCTGGTAATATGCTTGGTGACGCTTCGGGCTTCGCCCTACGCGGAGCTCGGCCTTCGGCCTCGCCCTATACGCAGCTCGCCTCGGCCTACGGCCTCGCCTCGCGCGTTCGGCTCGGTCGTCGACCTCGCCTCACCTTTAGAATCTAAACTTGTATGGCGGCCATCTTTGATTGGGGGGGGGACGATCCGGGCTTCGCCCTACGCGGAGTTCGGCCTTCGGCCTCACCCTGTACGCGGCTCGCCTCGGCCTTCGGCCTCGCCTCACCTTTAGAATCTAAACTCGTATGGCGGCCATCTTTGATTGGGGGGGGGGGACGCTCCGGGCTTTGCCCTACGCGGAGTTCGGCCTTCGGCCTCACCCTATACGCGGCTCGCCTCGGCCTTCGGCCTCCTCTCGCACGTTCGGCTCGGTCTTCGACCTCGCCTCACCTTTAGAATCTAAACTTGTATGGCGGCCATCTTTGATTGGGGGGGTGGACGCTCCGGGCTTCGCCCTACGCGGAGTTCGGCCTTCGGCCTCACCCTGTACGCGGCTCGCCTCGGCCTTCGGCCTCGCCTCACCTTTAGAATCTAAACTCGTATGGCGGCCATCTTTGATTGGGGGGGGGGGGGACGCTCCGGGCTTCGCCCTACGCGGAGTTCGGCCTTCGGCCTCACCGTATACGCGGCTCGCCTCGGCCTTCGGCCTCCTCTCGCGCGTTCGGCTCGGTCTTCGACCTCGCCTCACCTTTAGAATCTAAACTTGTATGGCGGCCATCTTTGATTGGGGGGGTGGACGCTCCGGGCTTCGCCCTACGCGGAGTTCGGCCTTCGGCCTCACCCTATACGCGGCTCGCCTCGGCCTTCGGCCTCCTCTCGCGCGTTCGGCTCGGTCTTCGACCTCGCCTCACCTTTAGAATCTAAACTTGTATGGCGGCCATCTTTGATTGGGGGGGGTGGACGCTCCGGGCTTCGCCCTACGCGGAGTTCGGCCTTCGGCCTCACCCTATACGCGGCTCGCCTCGGCCTTCGGCCTCGTCTCGCGCGTTCGGCTCGGTCTTCGACCTCGCCTCACCTTTAGAATCTAAACTTGTATGGCGGCCATCTTGGATTTGGGGGAAGGACGCTCCGGGCTGCGCCCTGCGCGGAGCTTGGCCTTCGGCCTCGCCTCGCAGCGTGGCGTCGTGGTTCGGCTCGGCCTGCGGCCTCGCCTCACCACTCCTTGTATGGCGGCCATCTTGGAAAATGGTGGAATTGAAAAACTAACCCGATTTTCGGAATCTTCGTCCCCCAAACCCTCCAGATACCGATTTTCGTCCGGATCGGAGCATTTTCATTTTCGGCCGCCATCTTGGATCCGCCATCTTGAAAAAAAAATTTGACAGCCACCTGCCCCTCACCCTCTTGTAAAACATTTGTTCGAGCACACCCCACTTATGTCAAACGGTTCCGGAGATACAGCAATAATCATTTTGTATGGCGGCCATCTTGTTTTTGCGAAAATCGAAAAAATGACGTCACCGGTAGAATTCGACTAGGGTGTGGGTCGACCTTAGTTCGAGCGCCACCGCTCCATCTGCAACGGTTCGCCCGGGAAGGTGGGTCGCCACCTGATGAGATGGTGGATCCGAGGATCTCGAGGTTTTCCCGTACCCTCCGCACCACCTTCTCCACATTCCCCATACAAAGTTTTCACCTCCCGCCGCTCCATCTGGGAGAACAATTCTGTCACCCAGTGAGTCAGTGAGTGGTACAGTAGCTTTATATAATATAATAACTAGGTTTTGCGTGGTGCGCGACCTGCTAAAGCAGGTCGCGAGGCGGTTGTGCCTTTCTTTATAAATGTTAAAAAAGTTTTTTTTTTTTTTGTTTCACAGCCGCCATGTTGGATTTAAAAATGGATGTTATTTTCTTAATCAGCACCCCTGAATACCCAAAAAACGACACCCATGACGATATTTTTCAAAAAATTTATGTCCGCCATCTTGGATTTCAAAACGTATGTCATTTTCGGAATCAGCAACCCCGAAAACCTATTAAAGGACACCCATGACGGTATTTTCCAAAAAATCCATGTCCGCCATCTTGGATTTCAAAATGGATGTCATTTTCGAAATCAGCACCCCTGAAAACCTATTAAACGACACCCATGTCGGTATGATGGCGGTCGGCTGGTAATATGTTTAGTGACGCTTCGGGCTTCGCCCTACGCGGAGCTCGGCCTTCGGCCTCGCCCTATACGCAGCTCGCCTCGGCCTACGGCCTCGGCTCGCGCGTTCGGCTCGGTCTGCGACCTCGCCTCACCTTAAAAATCTAAACTTGTGTGGCGGCCATCTTTGATTGGGGGGGGACGCTCCGGGCTTCGCCCTACGCGGAGTTCGGCCTTCGGCCTCACACTATACGCGGCTCGCCTAGGCCTTCGGCCTCGCCTCGCGCTTTCGGCTCGGTCTTCGACCTCGCCTCACCTTTAGAATCTAAACTTGTATGGCGGCCATCTTTGATTGGGGGGGGGCCGCTCCGGGCTTCGCCCTAAGCGGAGTTCGGCCTTCGGCCTCACCCTATACGCGGCTCGCCTCGGCCTTCGGCCTCGCCTCGCGCGTTCGGCTCGGTCTTCGACCTCGCCTCACTTTTAGAATCTAAACTTGTATGGCGGCCATCTTTGATTGGGGGGAGGACGCTCCGGGCTTCGCCCTACGCGGAGATCGGCCTTCGGCCTCACCCTATACGCGGCTCGCCTCGGCTTTCGGCCTCGTCTCGCGCGTTCGGCTCGGTCTTCGACCTCGCCTCACTTTTAGAATCTAAACTTGTATGGCGGCCATCTTTGATTGGGAGGGGGACGCTCCGGGCTTCGCCCTACGCGGAGTTCGGCCTTCGGCCTCACCCTATACGCGGTTCGCCTCGGCCTTCGGCCTCGTCTCGCGCGTTCGGCTCGGTCTTCGACCTCGCCTCACCTTTAGAATCTAAACTTGTATGGCGGCCATCTTGGATTTGGGGGGGGGACGCTCCGGGCTACGCCCTGCGCGGAGCTCGGCCTTCGGCCTCGCCTTTTACGCAGCTCGCCTCGGCCTACGGCCTCGCCTCGCGGCGTGGCGTCGTGGTTCGCCTCGGCCTGCGGCCTCGCCTCACCACTCCTTGTATGGCAGCCATCTTGGAAAATGGTGGAATCGAAAAACTGACCCAATATTCGGAATTTTCGTCCCCCAAACCCCCCAGATACCGATTTTCGTCCGGATCGGAGCAACTTCATTTCCGGCCGCCATCTTAGATCCGCCATCTTGAAAAAAAAATTTGACAGCCACCTGCCCCTCACCCCCTTGTGAAACATTTGTTTGAGCACACCCCACTTATGTCAAACGGTTCCGGAGATACAGCAATAATCATTCTGTATGGCGGCCATCTTGTTTTTGCGAAAATCGAAAAAATGACGTCACCTGTAGAATTCGACCAGGGTGTGGGTCGAACTTTGTTCGAGCGCCACTGCTCCATCTGCAACGGTTCACCCGGGAAGGTGGGTCGCCACCTGATGAGAAGGTGGATCCAAGGATCTCGAGGTTTTCCCGTACCCTCCTTACCACCCTCTCCACACCCTCCATACAAAGTTTTCACCTCCCGCCGCTCCATCTGGGAGAACAATTCTGTCACCCAGTCAGTGAGTGAGTGGTATTGCAGCTTTATATAATATAACTAGGTTTTGCGTGGTGCGCGACCTGCTAGCAGGTCGCGAGGCGGTTGTGCCTTTTTTTATAAATTTTAAAAAAGATTTAAATTTCTTTTTTATTTCACGGCCGCCATCATGGATTTATAAATGGATGTTATTTTCTTAATCAGCACCCCCAAAAACCTATTAAACGACACCCATGACGGTATTTTCCAAAAAATCCATGTCCGCCATCTTGGATTTCAAAATGGATGTCATTTTCGAAATCAGCACCCCCAAAAACCTATTAAACGACACCCATGACGGTATTTTCCAAAAAATCAATGTCCGCCATCTTGGATTTCAAAATGGATGTCATTTTCGAAATCAGCACCCCTGAAAACCTATTAAACGACACCCATGTCGGTATGATGGCGGTCGGCTGGTAATATGCTTGGTTACGCTTCGGTCTTCGCCCTACGCGGAGCTCGGCCTTCGGCCTCGCCCTATACGCAGCTCGCCTCGGCCTACGGCCTCGGCTTGCGCGTTCGGCTCGGTCTGCGACCTCGCCTCACCTTAAAAATCTAAACTTGTATGGCGGCCATATTTGATTGGGGGGGGGGGACGCTCCGGGCTTCGCCCTACGCGGAGTTCGGCCTTCGGCCTCACCCTATACGCGGCTCGCCTCGGCCTTCGGCCTCGCCTCGCACGTTCGGCTCGGTCTTCGACCTCGCCTCACCTTAAGAATCTAAACTTGTATGGCGGCCATCTTTGATTGGGGGGGGGGGGCCGCTCCGGGCTTCGCCCTACGCGGAGTTCGGCCTTCGGCCTCACCCTATACGCGGCTCGCCTCGGCCTTCGGCCTCGCCTCGCGCGTTCGGCTCGGTCTTCGACCTCGCCCCACCTTTAGAATCTAAACTTGTATGGCGGCCATCTTTGATTGGGGGGGGGGACGCTCCGGGCATCGCCCTACGCGGAGTTCGGCCTTCGGCCTCACCCTATATGCGGCTCGCCTCGGCCTTCGGCCTCGTCTCGCGCGTTCGGCTCGGTCTTCGACCTCGCCTCACCTTTAGAATCTAAACTTGTATGGCGGCCATCTTGGATTTGGGGGGGGGGACGCTCCGGGCTACGCCCTGCGCGGAGCTCGGCCTTCGGCCTCGCCTTTTACGCAGCTCGCCTCGGCCTACGGCCTCGCCTCGCGGAGTGGCGTCGTGGTTCGGCTCGGCCTGCGGCCTCGCCTCACCACTCCTTGTATGGCGGCCATCTTGGAAAATGGTGGAATCGAAAAACTGACCCGATATTCGGAATCTTCGTCCCCCAAACCCCCCAGATACCGATTTTCGTCCGGATCGGAGCAACTTCATTTCCGGCCGCCATCTTGGATTCGCCATCTTGAAAAAAAATTTTGACAGCCACCTGCCCCTCACCCCCCTGTAAAACATTTGTTCGAGCACACTCCACTTATGTCAAACGGATCCGGAGATACAGCAATAAACATTTTGTATGGCGGCCATCTTGTTTTTGCGAAAATCGAAAAAATGACGTCACCGGTAGAATTCGACCAGAGTGTGGGTCGACCTTTGTTCGTGCGCCACCGCTCCATCTGCAACGGTTCGCCCGGGAAGGTGGGTCGCCTTCTGATGAGAAGGTGGATCCGAGGATCTCGAGGTTTTCCCGTACCCTCCGCACCACCCTCTTCAATTATGTCAATCAGTCAGTCAGTCAGTGGTAATGTAGCTTTATATAGTATAACTAGGTTTCGCGTGGTGCGCGACCTGCTAAAGCAGGTCGCGAGGCGGTTGTGCCTTTTTTTATAAATTTTAAAAAAGTTTTTAATTTCTTTTTGTTTTTCACGGCCGCCATCTTTGATTTAAAAATGGATGTTATTTTATTAATCAGCACCCCTGAATACCCAAAAAACGACACCCATGAAGATATTTTGCAAAAAATTTATGTCCGCCATCTTGAATTTCAAAACGTATGTCATTTTCAGAATCAGCACCCCCGACTACCCATTATACGACACCCATGACGGTATTTTCCAAAAAATCCATGTCCGCCATCTTTGATTTCAAAATAGATGTCATTTTCGAAATCAGCACCCCTGAAAACCTATTAAATGACACCCATGTCGGTATGATGGCGGTCGGCTGGTAATATGCTTGGTGACGCTTCGGGCTTCGCCCTTCGCGGAGCTCGGCCTTCGGCCTCGCCCTATATGCAGCTCGCCTCGGCCTACGGCCTCGGCTCGCGCGTTCGGCTCGGTCTGCGACCTCGCCTCACCTTTAGAATCTAAACTTACCGCCATCTAGAATTGGGGGGGGGGACGCTCCGGGCTTCGCCCTACTCGGAGTTCGGCCTTCAGCCCCACCCTATACGCGGCTCGCCTCGGCCTTCGGCCTCGCCTCGCGCGTTCGGCTCGGTCTTCGACCTCGCCTCACCTTAAGAATCTAAACTTGTATGGCGGCCATCTTTGATTGGGGGGGGGCCGCTCCGGGCTTCGCCCTACGCGGAGTTCGGCCTTCGGCCTCACCCTATACGCGGCTCGCCTCGGCCTTCGGCCTCGCCTCACCTTTACAATTTAAACTTGTATGGCGGCCATCTTTGATTGGGGGGGGGGACGCTCCGGGCTTCGCCCTACGCGGAGTTCGGCCTTCAGCCTCACCCTATACGCGGCTCGCCTCGGCCTTCGGCCTCGTCTCGCGCGTTCGGCTCGGTCTTCGACCTCGCCTCACCTTTAGAATCTAAACTTGTATGGCGGCCATCTTTGATTTGGGGGGGGGACGCTCCGGGCTACGCCCTGCGCGGAACTCGGCCTTTGGCCTCGCCTTTCACGCAGCTCGCCTCGGCCTACGGCCTCGCCTCGCGGCGTGGCGTCGTGGTTCGCCTCGGCCTGCGGCCTCGCCTCACCACTCCTTGTATGGCGGCCATCTTGGAAAATGGTGGAATCAAAAAACTGACCCGATATTCGGAATCTGCGTCCCCCAAACCCCCCAGATACCGATTTTCGTCCGGATCGGAGCAACTTCATTTCCGGCCGCCATCTTGGATCCGCCATCTTGAAAAAAAATTTGACAGCCAGCTGCCCCCCACCCCCCTGTAAAACATTTGTTCGAGCACACTCCACTTATGTCAAACGGATCCGGAGATACAGCAATAAACATTTTGTATGGCGGCCATCTTGTTTTTGTGAAAATCAAAAAAATGACGTCACCGGTAGAATTTGACCATGGTGTGGGTCGACTTTAGTTTGAGCGCCACCGCTCCATCTGCAACGTTTCGCCCGGGAAGGTGGGTCGCCACCTGATGAGAAGGTGGATCCGAGGATCTCGAGGTTTTCCCGTACCCTCCGCGTCACCCACTCCACACCTCCCATACAAAGTTTTCACCTCCCGCCGCTCCATCTGGGAGAACAATTCTGTCACCCAGTCAGTCAGTCAGTGAGTCAGTGGTATTGTAGCTTTATATAATATAATAACTAGGTTTGCTAAAGCAGGCCGCGAGGCGGTTGTGGTACCCTATTTGTAGGGTCAAAAAGGCGATCATACTTTTTTTGGTTTGTCACGACCGCCATCTTGGATTTCAAAATGGATGTCAGTTTCGTAATCAGCATCCCCGAAAACCTATTAAACGACACCCATGTCGTTATGCCCGAAAATTTCATGGCGGTCGGCCGGTAAGATGCTTGGTGACGCTTCGGGCTTCGCCCTACGCGGAGCTCGGCCTTCGGCCTCGCCTCACCTTTAGAATCTAAACTTAAATTGCGGCCATCTTAGATTGGGGGGGGGGGACGCTCCGGGCTTCGCCCTACGCGGAGCTCGGCCTTCGGCCTCACCTTATACGCAGCTCATCTCGGCCTGCGGCCTCGCCTCGCGGCGCGTCGTGGTTCAGCCTCGACCTCGCCTCACCTTTAGAATTTAAACTTGTATGGCGGCCATCTTTGATTGGGGGGAGGGGCCGCTCCGGGCTTCGCCCTACGCGGAGTTCGGCCTTCGGCCTCACCTTTAGAATCTAAACTTGTATGGCGGCCATCTTGGATTTGGGGGGGGGGACGCTCCGGGCTACGCCCTGCGCGGAGTTCGGCCTTCGGCCTCGCCTTTTACGCAGCTCGCCTCAGCACTCCTTGTATGGCGGCCATCTTGGAAAATGGTGGAATCGAAAAACTGACCCAATATTCGGAATTTTCGACCCCTAAGCCCCCCAGATACCGATTTTCGTCCGGATTGGAGCAACTTCATTTTCGGCCGCCATCTTGGATCCGCCATCTTGAAAAAAAAAATTGACTGCCACCTGCCCCTCACCCCCCTGTAAAACATTTGTTCGAGCATAGCCCACTTATGTCAAACGGTTCCGGAGATACAGCAATAATCATTTTGTATGGCAGCCATCTTGTTTTTGCGAAAATCGAAAAAATGACGTCAACGGTAGAATTTGACCAGGGTGTGGGTCGACCTTTGTTCGAGCGCCACCGCTCCATCTGCAACGGTTCGCCCGGGAAGGTGGGTCGCCACCCGATGAGAAGGTGGATCCGAGGATCTCGAGGTTTTCCCGTACCCTCCGCACCACCTTCTCCACACACCCCATACAAAGTTTTCACCTCCCGCCGCTCCATCTAAGAGAACAATTCTGTCACCCAGTCAGTGGTATTGTAGCTTTATATAATATAATTGCAGCTTTATATAATATAATATAATAACTAGGTTTCGCGTGGTGCGCGACCTGCTAAAGCAGGCCGCGAGGCGGTTGTGCTACCCTATTTTTAGGGTCAAAAAAGTTTGCCCTTTTTTTTTTCACGGCCGCCATCTTGGATTTCAAAATGGATGTTATTTTCTTAATCAGCACCCCCGAATACCCAAAAAACGACACCCATGACGATATTTTGCAAAAAATTTATGTCCGCCATCTTGGATTTCAAAACGTATGTCATTTTCGGAATCAGCAACCCCGAAAACCTATTAAACGACACCCATGACGGTATTTTCCAAAAAATCCATGTCCGCCATCTTGGATTTCAAAATAGATGTCATTTTCGAAATCAGCACCCCTGAAAACCTATTAAACGACACCCATGTCGGTATGATGGCGGTCGGCTGGCTATATGCTTGGTGACGCTTCGGGCTTCGCCCTACGCGGAGCTCGGCCTTCGGCCTCGTCCTATACGCAGCTCGCCTCGGCCTACGGCCTCGGCTCGCGCGTTCGGGTCGGTCTTCGACCTCGCCTCACCTTAAAAATCTAAACTTGTATGGCGGCCATCTTTGATTGGGGGGGGGGACGCTCCGGGCTTCGCCCTACGCGGAGTTCGGCCTTCGGCCTCACCCTATACGCGGCTCGCCTCGGCCTTCGGCCTCGCCTCGCGCGTTCGGCTCGGTCTTCGACCTCGCCTCACCTTTAGAATCTAAACTTGTATGGCGGCCATCTTTGATTGGGAGGGGGGACGCTCCGGGCTTCGCCCTACGCGGAGTTCGGCCTTCGGCCTCACCCTATACGCGGCTCGCCTCGGCCTTCGGCCTCGCCTCGCGCGTTCGGCTCGGTCTTCGACCTCGCCTCTTCTTTAGAATCTAAACTTGTATGGCGGCCATCTTGGATTTGGGGGGGGGACGCTCCGGGCTACGCCCTGCGCGGAGCTCGGCCTTCGGCCTCGCCTTTTACGCAGCTCGCCTCGGCCTACGGCCTCGCCTCGCGGCGTGGCGTCGTGGTTTGGCTCGGCCTGCGGCCTCGCCTCACCACTCCTTGTATGGCGGCCATCTTGGAAAATGGTGGAATCAAAAAACTGACCCAATATTCGGAATCTTCGTCCCCTAAACCCCCCAGATACCGATTTTCGTCCGGATCAGAGCAACTTCATTTCCGGCCGCCATCTTGGATCCGCCATCTTGAAAAAAAAAATTGACAGCCACCTGCCCCTTAACCACCTGTAAAACATTTGTTCGAGCACACCCCACTTATGTCAAACGGTTCCGGAGACACAGCAATAATCATTTTGTATGGCGGCCATCTTGTTATTGCGAAAATCGAAAAAATGACGTCACCGGTAGAATTCGACCAGGGTGTGGGTCGACCTTAGTTCGAGCGCCACCGCTCCATCTGCAACGGTTCGCCCGGGAAGGTGGGTCGCCACCTGATGAGAAGGTAGATCCGAGGATCTCGAGTTTTTCCCGTACCCTCCGCGTCACCCACTCCACACCTCCCATACAAAATTTTCACCTCCCGCCGCTCCATCTGGGAGAACAATTCTGTCACCCAGTCAGTCAGTCAGTCAGTGGTACTGTAGCTTTATATAATATAATAACTAGGTTTTGCGTGGTGCGCGACCTGCTAAAGCAGGTCGCGGAGCGTTTGTGCCTTTTTTTATAAATTAAAAAAAAGTTTTTAATTTTTTTTTGTTTTTCACGGCCGCCATCTTGGATTTAAAAATGGTTGTTATTTTCTTAATCAGCACCCCTGAATACCAAAAAAAACGACACCCATGACAATTTTTAGCAAAAAATTTATGTCCGCCATCTTGGATTTCAAAACGTATGTCAGTTTCGGAATCAGCACCCCCGAAAACCTATTAAACGACACCCATGACGGTTTTTTACAAAAAAATTATGTCCGCCATCTTGGATTTCAAAATGGATGTCATTTTCGAAATAAGCACCCCTGAAAACCTATTAAACGACACCCATGTCGGTATGAAGGCGTTCGGCTGGTAATATGCTTGGTGACGCTGCGGGCTTCGCCCTACGCGGAGCTCGGCCTTCGGCCTCGCCCTATACGCAGCTCGCCTCGGCCTACGGCCTCGGCTCGCGCGTTCGGCTCGGTCTGCGACCTCGCCTCACCTTAAAAATCTAAACTTGTATGGCGGCCATCTTGGATTTGGGGCGGGGACGCTCCGGGCTACGCCCTACGCGGAGTTCGGCCTTCGGCCTCACCCTATACGCGGCTCGCTTCGGCCTTCGGCCTCGCCTCGCGCGTTTGGCTCGGTCTTCGACCTCGCCTCACTTATAGAATCTAAATTTGTATGGCGGCCATCTTTGATTGGGGGGGGGACGCTCCGAACTTCGCCCTACGCGGAGTTCGGCCTTCGGCCTCACCCTATACGCGGCTCGCCTCGGCCTTCGGCCTCGTCTCGCGCGTTCGGCTCGGTCTTCGACCTCGCCTCACCTTTAGAATCTAAACTTGATTGGCGGCCATCTTGGATTTGGGGGGGGGGACGCTCCGGGCTACGCCCTGCGCGGAGCTCAGCCTTCGGCCTCGCCTTTTACGCAGCTCGCCTCGGCCTACGGCCTCGCCTCGCAGCGTGGCGTCGTGGTTCGGCTCGGCCTGCGGCCTCACCTCACCACTCCTTGTATGGCGGCCATCTTGGAAAATAGTGGAATCGAAATACTTGCCCAATATTCGGAATCTTCGTCCCCCAAACCCCCCCCAGATACAGATTTTCGTCCGGATCGGAGCAACTTCATTTCCGGCCGCCATCTTGGATCCGCCATCTTGAAAAAAAAAGTTTGACAGCCACCTGCTTCTTACCCCCCTGTAAAACATTTGTTCGAGCACTCCCCACTTATGTCAAACGGTTCCGGAGATACAGCAATAATCATTTTGTATGGCGGCCATCTTGTTTTTGCGAAAATCGAAAAAATGACATCACCGGTAGAATTCGACCAGGGTGTGGGTCGACTTTTGTTCGAGCGCCACCGCTCCATCTGCAACGGTTCGCCCGGGAAGGTGGGTCGCCACCTGATGAGAAGGTAAATCCGAGGATCTCGAGGTTTTCCCGTACCCTCCGCGACGCCCTCTCCACACCCTCCATACAAAGTTTTCACCTCCCGCCGCTCTGTCTGGGAGAACAATTCTGTCACCCAGTCAGTCAGTGGTATTGTAGCTTTATATAATATAATAACTAGGTTTCGCGTGGTGCGCGACCTGCTAAAGCAGGTCGCGAGGCGGTTGTGCCTTTTTTTATAAATTTTAAAAAAGTTTTTAATTTCTTTTTGTTTTTCACGGCCGCCATCTTAGATTTAAAAATGGATGTTATTTAATTAATCAGCACCCCTGAAAACCCAAAAAACGACACCCATGAAGATATTTTGCAAAAAATTTATGTCCGCCATCTTGGATTTCAAAACGTATGTCATTTTCGGAATCAGCACCCCCGACTACCTATTAAACGACACCCATGACGGTATTTTCCAAAAAATCCATGTCCGCCATCTTGGATTTCAAAATGGATGTCATTTTCGAAATCAGCACCCCTGAAAACCTATTAAATGACACCCATGTCGGTATGATGGCGGTCGGCTGGTAATATGCTTGGTGACGCTTCGGGCTTCGCCCTACGCGGAGCTTTGCCTTCGGCCTCGCCCTATACGCAGCTCGCCTCGGCCTACGGCCTCGGCTCGCGCGTTCGGCTCGGTCTTCGACCTCGCCTCACCTTTAGAATCTAAACTTACCGCCATCTTTGATTGGGGGGGGGACGCTCCGGGCTTCGCCCTACGCGGAGTTCGGCCTTCGGCCTCACCCTATACGCGGCTCGCCTCGGCCTTCGGCCTCGCCTCGCGCGTTCGGCTCGGTCTTCGACCTCGCCTCACCTTTAGAATCTAAACTTACCGCCATCTAGAATTGGGGGGGGGACGCTCCGGGCTTCGCCCTACGCGGAGTTCGGCCTTCGGCCTCACCCTATACGCAGCCCGCCTCGGCCTTCAGCCTCGCCTCGCGCGTTCGGCTCGGTCTTCGACCTCGCCTCACCTTAAGAATCTAAACTTGTATGGCGGCCATCTTTGATTGGGGGGGGGCCGCTCCGGGCTTCGCCCTACGCGGAGTTCGGCCTTCGGCCTCACCCTATACGCGGCTCGCCTCGGCCTTCGGCCTCGCCTCACCTTTAGAATTTAAACTTGTATGGCGGCCATCTTTGATTTGGGAGGGGGGACGCTCCGGGCTACGCCCTGCGCGGAGCTCGGCCTTCGGCCTCGCCTTTTACGCAGCTCGCCTCGGCCTACGGCCTCGCCTCGCGGCGTGGCGTCGTGGTTCGCCTCGGCCTGCGGCCTCGCCTCACCACTCCTTGTATGGCGGCCATCTTGGAAAATGGTGGAATCGAAAAACTGATATTCGGAATCTTCGTCTCCCAAACCCCCCAGATACCGATTTTCGTCCGGATCGGAGCAACTTCATTTCCGGCCGCCATCTTGGATCCGCCATCTTGAAAAAAAAATTTGTCAGCCACCTGCCCCTTAACCCCTTGTAAAACATTTGTTCGAGCACACCCCACTTATGTCAAACGGTTCCGGAGATACAGCAATAATCATTTTGTATGGCGGCCATCTTGTTTTTGAGAAAATCGAAAAAATGACGTCACCGGTAGAATTCGACCAGGGTGTGGGTCGACTTTAGTTCGAGCGCCACCACTCCATCTGCAACGGTTCGCCCGGGAAGGTGGGTCGCCACCTGATGAGAAGGTGGATCCGAGGATCTCGAGGTTTTCCCGTACCGTACGCGTCACCCACTCCACACCTCCCATACAAAGTTTTCACCTCCCGCCGCTCCATCTGGGAGAACAATTCTGTCACCCAGTCAGTCAGTCAGTGAGTCAGTGGTATTGTAGCTTTATATAATATAACTAGGTTTCGCGTGGTGCGCGACCTGCTAAAGCAGGTCGCGAAGCGGTTGTGCCTTTCTTTATAAATTTTAAAAAAGTTTTTAATTTCTTTTTGTTTTTCACGGTCGCCATCTTGGATTTAAAAATGGATGTTATTTTCTTAATCAGCACCCCTGAATACCCAAAAAACGACACCCATAACGATATTTTTCAAAAAATGTATGTCCGCCATCTTGGATTTAAAAACATATGTCATTTTCGGAATCAGCACCCCCGAAAACCTATTAAACGACAACCATGACGGTATTTTCCAAAAAATCCATGTCCGCCATCTTGGATTTCAAAATGGATGTCATTTTCAAAATCAGCACCCCTGAAAACCTATTAAACGACACCCATGTCGGTATGATGGCGGTCGGCTGGTAATATGCTTGGTGACGCTTCGGGCTTCGCCCTACGCGGAGCTCGGCCTTCGGCCTCGCCTCACCTTAAAAATCTAAACTTGTATGGCGGCCATCTTTGATTGGGGGGGGGACGCTCCGGGCTTCGCCCTACGTGGAGTTCGGCCTTCGGCCTCACCCTATACGCGGCTCGCCTCGGCCTTCGGCCTCGCCTCGCGCGTTCGGCTCGGTCTTCGACCTCGCCTCACATTTAGAATCTAAACTTGCCGCCATCTAGCATTGGGGGGGGGGGACGCTCCGGGCTTGGCCCTACGCGGAGTTTGGCCTTCGGTCTCACCCTATACGCGGCTCGCCTCGGCCTTCGGCCTCGCCTCACCTTAAGAATCTAAACTTGTATGGCGGCCATCTCTAATGAGGGGGGGGGACGCTCCGGGCTTCGCCCTACGCGGAGTTCGGCCTTCGGCCTCACCCTATACGCGGCTCGCCTCGGCCTTCGGCCTCGCCTCGCGCGTCCGGCTCGGTCTTTGACCTAGCCTTACCTTTAGAATCTAAACTTACCGCCATCTAGAATTGGGGGGGGGGGGGGGGGACGCTCCGGGCTTCGCCCTACGCGGAGTTCGGCCTTCGGCCTCACACTATGCGCGGCTCAGCTCGGCCTTCGGCCTCGCCTCGCGCGTTCGGCTCGGTCTTTGACCTCGCCGCACCTTTAGAATTTAAACTTGTATGGCGGCCATCTTGGATTTGGGGGGGGGACGCTCCGGGCTACGCCCTTCGCGGAGCTCGGCCTTCGGCCTTGCCTTTTACGCAGCTCACCTCGGCCTACGGCTTCGCCTCGCGGCGTGGCGTCGTGGTTCGGCTCGTCCTGCGGCCTCGCCTCACCACTCCTTGTATGGCGGCCATCTTGGAAAATGGTGGAATCGAAAAACTGACCCAATATTCGGAATCTTCGTCCCGCAAACCCCCCAAATACTGATTTTCGTCCGGATCGGACAAACTTCATTTTCAGCCGCCATCTTGGATCCGCCATCTTGAAAGAAAAATTTGACAGCCACCTGCTCCTCAACCCCCTGTAAAACATTTGTTCGAGCACACCCTACTTATGTCAAACGGTTCCGGAGATACAGCAATAAACATTTTGTATGGCGGCTATCTTGTTTTTGTGAAAATCGAAAAAATGAGGTCACCGCTAGAATTTGACCAAGGTGTGGGTTGACTTTAGTTTGAGCGCCACCGCTCCATCTGCAACGGTTCGCCCGGAAAGGTGGGTCGCCACCTGGTGAGAAGGTGGATCCGAGGATTTCGAGGTTTGCCCGTACCCTCCGCACCACCTTCTCCACACCCCCCATACAAAGTTTTCACCTCCCGCCGCTCCATCTGGAAGAAAAATTCTGTCACCTAGTGAGTGAGTGAGTCAGTGGTATTGTATCTTTATATAATATAATAACTAGGTTTCGCGTTGTGCGCGACCTGCTTAAGCAGGTCGCGAGGCGGTTGTGCCTTTTTTATACATTTTAAAAAAGTGTTTTTTTTTTTCACGGCTGCCATCTTGGATTTAAAAATGGATGTCATTTTCTTAATCAGCACACCTGAATACCCAAAAAACGACACCCATGACGATATTTTGCAAAAAATTTATGTCCGCCATCTTGGAATTCAAAACGTATGTCATTTTCGGAATCAGCACCCCCGAAAACCTATTAAACGACACCCATGACGGTATTTTCCAAAAAATCTATGTCCGCCATCTTGGACTTCAAAATGGATGTCATTTTCGATATCAGCACCCCTGAAAACCTATTAAACGACACCCATATCGGTATGATGGCGGTTGGCTGGTAATATGCTTGGTGACGCTTCGGGCCTTACCATACGCGGAACTCGGCCTTCGGCCTCGCCCTATACGCAGCTCGCCTCGGCCTACGGCCTCAGCTCGCACGTTCGTCTCAGTCTGCGAACTCGCCTCACCTTAAAAATCTAAACTTGTATGGCGGCCATCTTTGATTGGGGGGGGACGCTCCGGGCTTCGCCCTACGCGGTGTTCGGCCTTCGGCCTCACCCTATACGCGGCTCGCCTCGGCCTTCGGCCTCGCCTCGCGCATCCGGCTCGGTCTGCGACTTCGCCTCACCTTTAGAATGCAAACTTGTATGGCGGCCATCTTGGATTTGGGGGGGGAACGCTCCGAGCTAAGCCCTACGCGGAGCTCGGCCTTCGGCTTCGCCTTCTACGCAGCTCGCCTCGGCCTACGGCCTCGCCTCGCGGCGTGGCGTCGTGGTTCGGCTCGGTCTGCGGCCTCGCCTCACCACTCTTTGCATGGCGGCCATCTTGGAAAATGGTTGAATCGAAAAACTGACCCGATATTCGGAATCTTCGTCCCCCAAACCCCCCTGATACCTATTTTCGTCCGGATCGGAGCAACTTCATTTTTTTTTTTTTTCATTTCACTTAATTTTGCATCCACAGACTTGATGTCCGTGCCCTTGTCTTATTATAATTTATATTTATAATACTAATTTTACATTTTCAACAGATTTTATACTCCATTTGAGTTTACAATAAATACATATAAAGTAACTAAAATATAATTAAATACATTTTTATTCTGTTTATTTACCTAAGCCAGCGGTGGTTTCTGTCTATTGTCTCCTGTCCTTAAAGCATCGATTACAACCGTATCCCGATTTTTGATTGCCATTTTAAGGTTATAATCAATCACTTTTCCTCGGCCCACCGCCTCTGCTTCTTTGATAAAACTGCCTATCGCATCATTACCGTCATCCGCGTAATATACACAGCTGACGGTATGGCGCGATACGGCAACCACTGCATGTGGGATGCTGTTGTGTAGCTCCTGCCTGGTTGTTATAGTACGAACAATTACCACGTTTTCAACTTGTATGGCGGCCATCTTTGATTGGGGGGGGATGCTCCAGGCTTCGCCCTAAACTGAGTTCGGCCTTCAGCCTCACCCTATACGCAACTCGCCTCGCGAGCAACTTAATTTCCGGCCGCCATCTTGGATCCGCCATCTTGAAAAAAAATTTTGACAGCCACCTGCCCCTCACCCCCCTGTAAAACATTTGTTCGAGCACACCCCACTTATGTCAAAGGGTTCCGGAGATACAGCAATAATCATTTTGTATGGCGGCCATCTTGTTTTTGCGAAAATCGAAAAAATGACGTCACCGGTAGAATTCGACCAGGGTGTGGGTCGACCTTAGTTCGAGCGCCACCGCTCCATCTGCAACGGTTCGCCCGGGAAGGTGGGTCGCCACCCGATGAGAAGGTGGATCCGAGGATCTCGAAGTTTTCCCGTACCCTCCGCGTCACCCACTCCACACCTCCCATACAAAGTTTTCACCCCCCGCCGCTCCATCTGGGAGAACAATTCTGTCACCCAGTCAGTCAGTGAGTGAGTGGTATTGTAGCTTTATATAATATAACTAGGTTTCGCGTGGTGCGCGACCTGCTAAAGCAGGTCGCGAGGCGGTTGTGCCTTTTTTTATAAATTTTAAAAAAGATTTTAATTTTTTTTTGTTTTTCACGGCCGCCATCTTGGATTTAAAAATGGATGTTAATTTCTTAATCAGCACCCCTGAATACCGAAAAAACGACACCCATGGCGATATTTTGCAAAAAATTTATGTCCACCATCTTGGATTTCAAAACGTATGTCATTTTCGGAATCAAAACCCCCGAAAACCTATTAAACGACACCCATGACGGTATTTTCCAAAAAGTCCATGTCCGCCATCTTGGATTTCAAAATGGATGTCATTTTCGAAATCAGCACCCCTGAAAACCTATTAAACGACACCCATGTCGGTATGATGGCGGTCGGCTGGTTATATGCTTGGTGACGCTTCGGGCTTCGCCCTACGCGGAGCTCGGCCTTCGGCCTCGCCCTATACGCAGCTCGCCTCGGCCTACGGCCTCGGCTCGCGCGTTCGGCTCGGTCTGCGACCTCGCCTCACCTTTAGAATCTAAACTTGTATGGCGGCCATCTTGGATTTGGGGGGGGGACGCTCCGGGCTACGCCCTGCGCGGAGCTCGGCCTTCGGCCTCGCCCCATACGCAGCTCGCCTCGGCCTACGGCCTCGGCTCGCGCGTTCGGCTCGGTCTGCGACCTCGCCTCACCTTAAAAATCTAAACTTGTATGGCGGCCATCTTTGATTGGGGGGGGGGGGACGCTCCGGGCTTCGCCCTACGCGGAGTTCGGCCTTCGGCCTCACCCTGTACGCTGCTCGCCTCGGCCTTCGGCCTCGCCTCGCGCGTTCGGCTCGGTCTTCGACCTCGCCTCACCTTAAGAATCTAATCTTGTATGGCGGCCATCTTTGATTGGGGGGGGCCGCTCCGGGCTTTGCCCTACGCGGAGTTCGGCCTTCGGCCTCACCCTATACGCGGCTCGCCTTGGCCTTCGGCCTCGCCTCGCGCGTTCGGCTCGGTCTTCGACCTCGCCTCACCTTTAGAATCTAAACTTGTATGGCGGCCATCTTGGATTTGGGGGGGGGACGCTCCGGGCTACGCCCTGCGCGGAGCTCGGCCTTCGGCCTCGCCCTTTACGCAGCTCGCCTCGGCCTACGGCCTCGCCTCGCAGCGTGGCGTCATGGTTCGGCTCGGCCAGCGGCCTCGCCTCATCACTCCTTGTATGGCAGCCATCTTGGAAAATGGTGGAATCGAAAAAATAACCCGATTTTCGGAATCTTCGTCCCCCAAACCCCCCAGATACCGATTTTCGTCCGGATCGGAGCAACTTCATTTCCGGCCGCCATCTTGGATCCGCCATCTTGAAAAAAAAATTTGACAGCCACCTGCCCCTCACCCTCTTGTAAAACATTTGTTCGAGCACACCCCACTTATGTCAAACGGTTCCGGAGATACAGCAATAATCATTTTGTATGGCGGCCATCTTGTTTTTGCGAAAATCGAAAAAATGACGTCACCGGTAGAATTCGACCAGGGTGTGGGTCGACCTTTGTTCGAGCGCCACCGCTCCATCTGCAACGGTTCGCCCGGGAAGGTGGGTCGCCACCTAATGAGAAGGCGGATCCGAGGATCTCGAGGTTTTCCCGTACCCTCCGCACCACTGTCTCCACACCCCCCATACAAAGTTTTCACCTCCCGCCGCTCCATCTGGGAGAACAATTCTGTCACCCAGTCAGTCAGTCAGTCAGTCAGTCAGTGAGTGGTATTGTAGCTTTATATAATATAATAACTAGGTTTCGCGTGGTGCGCGACCTGCTAAAGCAGGCCGCGAGGCGGTTGTGCTACCCTATTTGTAGGGACAAAAAGGCGTTCATACTTATTTTGGTTTGTCACGACCGCCATCTTGGATTTCAAAATGGATGTCAGTTTCGTAATCAGCATCACCGAAAACCTATTAAACGACACCCATGAAAGATTTTTTTAAACTGCATGTCCGCCATCTTGGATTTAAAAATAGATGTCATTTTCGCAATCAGCACCCCAGAAAACGTATTAAACGACACCCATGACGGTTTTTGAGAAAAATACAAGTCCGCCATCTTGGATTTCAAAATGGATATCATTTTCGGAATTAGCACCCCCGAAAACCTATTAAACGACACCCATGTCGGTATGCCCGAAAATTTCATATCCGCCATCTTGGATTTTTGGTAGGGAGAATCGAGACGCTCTCCGGGCTTCGCCCTTCGCGTCACGATTTCCCCAACTAAAATCCAAGATGGCGGATATGAAATTTTCGGATTGCGGTCGGCTGGTAAGATGCTTGGTGACGCTTCGGGCTTCGCCCTACGCGGAGCTCGGCCTTCGGCCTCGCCCTATACGCAGCTCGTCTCGGCCTTCGGCCTCGCCTCGCCAGTTCGGCTCGGTCTACGACCTCGCCTCACCTTTAGAATCTAAACTTGTATGGCGGCCATCTTGGATTGGGGGGGGGGGGACGCTCCGGGCTTCGCCCTACGCGGAGCTCGGCCTTCGGCCTCGCCTTATACGCAGCTCGCCTCGGCCTGCGGCCTCACCTCGCGGCGCGTCGTGGTTCGGCTCGGACTTCGGCCTCGCCTCACCACTCCTTGTATGGCGGCCATCTTGAAAAATGGTGAAATCGAAAATCTTTTTAGATATTCGGATTCAGCGACCCCAAAAACCCCTGGATACCGAATTTGGTCCGAATCGGAGGATATTCCAAAATATCAATTTTGTATGGCGGCCATTTTGTTTTTTAAAAAATAAAAAAATTTTTGTCACCGGTAGACTTCGACTTGGGAGTGGGTCGACTTTTGTTTGAGCACAACCGGTCCAAGTCCAACGATTCGCCCAGGAAGGTGGGCCGCGACCTGATGAGGAGGAGAATCCGAAGATGTCGAGGTTTTCCCATACTCGACGGAAAATTCTGACCACACTACTCATACATCATTTTCACCTCCCGACCCTCCTTCTGGGAGAACAATTATGTCAATCAGTCAGTCAGTGAGTGAGTGAGTGGTATTGTAGCTTTATATAGTATAACTAGGTTTCGCGTGGTGCGCGACCTGCTAAAGCAGGTCGCGAGGCGGTTGTGCCTTTCTTTATAAATTTTAAAAAAGTTTTTATTTTTTTTTGTTTTTCACGGCCGCCATCTTGGATTTAAAAATGGATGTTATTTTCTTAATCAGCACCCCTGAATACCCAAAAAACGACACCCATGACGATATTTATCAAAAAATGTATGTCCGCCATCTCGGATTTCAAAACGTATGTCATTTTCGGAATCAGCACCCCCGAAAACCTATTAAACGACACCCATGACGGAATTATCCAAAAAATCCATGTCCGCCATCTTGGATTTCAAAATGGATGTCATTTTCGAAATCAGCACCCCTGAAAACCTATTAAACGACACCCATGTCGGTATGATGGCGGTCGGCTGGTAATATGCTTGGTGACGCTTCGGGCTTCGCCCTACGCGGAGCTCGGCCTTCGGCCTCACCCTATACGCAGCTCGTCTCGGCCTACGGCCTCGGCTCGCACGTTCGGCTCGGTCTGCGACCTCGCCTCACCTTAAAAATCTAAACTTGTATGGCGGCCATCTTTGATTGGGGGACGGGGACGCTCCGGGCTTCGCCCTACGCGGAGTTCGGCCTTCGGCCTTTCCCTATACGCGGCTCGCCTCGGCCTTCGGCCTCGGCTCGCACGTTCGGCTCGGTCTGCGACCTCGCCTCACCTTTAGAATCTAAACTTGTATGGCGACCATCTTTGATTGGGGGGGGGACGCTCCGGGCTTCGCCCTACGCGGAGTTCGGCCTTCGGCCTCACCCTATACGCGGCTCGCCTCGGCCTTCGGCCTCGTTTCGCGCGTTCGGCTCGGTCATCGACCTCGCCTCACCTTTTTTTAGAATCTAAACTTGTATGGCGGCCATCTTGGATTTGGGGGGGGACGCTCCGGGCTACGCCCTACGCGGAGCTCGGCCTTCGGCCTCGCCTTCTACGCAGCTTGCCTCGGCCTACGGCCTCGCCTCGCGGCGTGGCGTCGTGGTTCGGCTCGGCCTGCGGCCTCGCCTCACCACTCCTTGTATGGCGGCCATCTTGGAAAATGGTGGAATCGAAAAACTTACCCGATATTCGGAATCTTTGTACCCCAAACCCCCCAGATACCGATTTTCGTCCGGATCGGAGCAACTTCATTTCCGGCCGCCATTTTGGATCCGCCATCTTGAAAAAAAAATTTGATAGCCACCTGCCTCTTACCCCTCTGTAAAACATTTGTTCGAGCACACCCCACTTATGTCAAACGGTTCCGGAGATACAGCAATAATCATTTTGTATGGCGGCCATCTTGTTTTTGCGAAAATCGAAAAAATGACGTCACCGGTAGAATTCGACTAGGGTGTGGATCGACCTTAGTTCGAGCGCCACCGCTCCATCTGCAACGGTTCGCCCGGGAAGGTGGGTCGCCACCTGATGAGAAGGTGGATCCGAGGATCTCGAGGTTTTCCCGTACCCTCCACGTCACCCTCTCCACAACTTCCATACAAAGTTTTCACCTCCCGCCGCTCCATCTGGGAGAACAATTCTGTCACCCAGTCAGTCAGTCAGTCAGTCAATCAGTCAGTGGTATTGTAGCTTTACATAATATAACTAGGTTTCGCGTGGTGCGCGACCTGCTAAAGCAGGTCGCGAGGCGGTTGTGCCTTTTTTTATAAATTTTAAAAAAGTTTTTAATTTTTTTTGTTTTTCACGGCCGCCATCTTGGATTTAAAAATGGATGTTATTTTCTTAAACAGCACCCCTGAATACCCAAAAAACGACACCCATGACGATATTTAGCAAAAAATTTATGTCCGCCATCTTGGATTTCAAAACGTATGTCATTTTCGGAATCAGCACCCCCGAAAACCTATTAAAGGACACCCATGACGGTATTTTACAAAAAATCCATGTCCGCCATCTTGGATTTCAAAATGGATGTCATTTTCGAAATCAGCACCCCTGAAAACCTATTAAACGACACCCATGTCGGTATGATGGCGGTCGGCTGGTAATATGCTTGGTGACGCTTCGGGCTTCGCCCTACGCGGAGCTCGGCCTTCGGCCTCGCCCTATACGCAGCTCGCCTCGGCCGACGGCCTCGGCTCGCGCGTTCGGCTCGGTCTGCGACCTCGCCTCACCTTAAAAATCTAAACTTGTATGGCGGCCATCTTTGATTGGGGGGGGGGACGCTCCGGGCTTCGCCCTACGCGGAGTTCGGCCTTCGGCCTCACCCTATACGCGGCTCGCCTCGGCCTTCGGCCTCGCCTCGCGCGTTCGGCTCGGTCTTCGACCTCGCCTCACCTTTAGAATCTAAACTTGTATGGCGGCCATCTTTGATTGGGGGGGGGACGCTCCGGGCTTCGCCCTACGCGGAGTTCGGCCTTCGGCCTCACCCCATACGCGGCTCGCCTTGGCCTTCGGCCTCGTCTCGCGCGTTCGGCTCGGTCTTCGACCTCGCCTCACCTTTAGAATCTAAACTTGTATGGCGGCCATCTTGGATTTGGGGGGGGGGACGCTCCGGGCTACGCCCTGCGCGGAGCTCGGCCTTCGGCCTCGCCTTTTACGCAGCTCGCCTCGGCCTACGGCCTCGCCTCGCGGCGTGGCGTCGTGGTTCGGCTCGGCCTGCGGCCTCGCCTCACCACTCCTTGTATGGCGGCCATCTTGGAAAATGGTGGAATCAAAGAACTGACCCGATATTCGGAATCTACGTCCCCTAAACCCCCCAGATACCGATTTTCGTCCGGATCGGAGCAACTTCATTTCCGGCCGCCATCTTGGATCCGCCATCTTGAAAAAACAAATTGACAGCCACCTGCCCCTTAACCCCCTGTAAAACATTTGTTCGAGCACACTCCACTTATGTCAAACGGATTTGGAGATACAGCAAAAAACATTTTGTATCACGGCCATCTTGTTTTTGCGAAAATCGAAAAAATGACGTCACAGCTAGAATTCGACCAAGGTGTGGGTCGACTTTAGTTCGAGCGCCACCGCTCCATCTGCAACGGTTCGCCCGGGAAGGTGGGTCGACACCTGATGAGAAGGTGGATCCGAGGATCTCGTGGTTTTCCCTTACCCTCCGCGTCACCCTTTCCAAACTTTCTATACAAAATTTTCACCTCCCGCCGCTCCATCTGGGAGAACAATTCTGTCACCCAGTCAGTGAGTGAGTGAGTGAGTGGTATTGCAGCTTTATATAATATAACTAGGTTTCGCGTGGTGCGCGACCTGCTAAAGCAGGCCGCGAGGCGGTTGTGTACTCTATTTGTAGGGTCAAAAAAGTTTGCCTTTTTTTTTTCACGGCCGCCATCTTGGATTTCAAAATGGATGTTATTTTCTTAATCAGCACCCCCGAATACCCAAAAAACGACACCCATGACGATATTTTGCAAAAAATTTATGTCCGCCATCTTGGATTTCAAAACGTATGTCATTTTCGGAATCAGCACCCCCGAAAACCTATTAAACGACACCCATGACGGTATTTTCCAAAAAATCCATGTCCGCCATCTTGGATTTCAAAATGGATGTCAATTTCGAAATTAGCACCCCTGAAAACCTATTAAACGACACCCATGTCGGTATGATGGCGGTCGGCTGGTAATATGCTTGGTAACGCTTCGGGCTTCGCCCTACGCGGAGATCGGCCTTCGGCCTCGCCCTATACGCAGCTCGCCTCGGCCTACGGCCTCGGCTCGCGCGTTCGGCTCGGTCTGCGACCTCGCCTCACCTTAAAAATCTAAACTTGTATGGCGGCCATCTTTGATTGGGGGGGGGACGCTCCGGGCTTCGCCCTACGTGGAGTTCGGCCTTCGGCCTCACCCTATACGCGGCTCGCCTCGGCCTTCGGCCTCGCCTCGCGCGTTCGGCTCGGTCTTCGACCTCGCCTCACATTTAGAATCTAAACTTGCCGCCATCTAGCATTGGGGGGGGGGGACGCTCCGGGCTTGGCCCTACGCGGAGTTTGGCCTTCGGTCTCACCCTATACGCGGCTCGCCTCGGCCTTCGGCCTCGCCTCACCTTAAGAATCTAAACTTGTATGGCGGCCATCTCTAATGAGGGGGGGGGGACGCTCCGGGCTTCGCCCTACGCGGAGTTCGGCCTTCGGCCTCACCCTATACGCGGCTCGCCTCGGCCTTCGGCCTCGCCTCGCGCGTCCGGCTCGGTCTTTGACCTAGCCTTACCTTTAGAATCTAAACTTACCGCCATCTAGAATTGGGGGGGGGGGGGGGGGGACGCTCCGGGCTTCGCCCTACGCGGAGTTCGGCCTTCGGCCTCACACTATGCGCGGCTCAGCTCGGCCTTCGGCCTCGCCTCGCGCGTTCGGCTCGGTCTTTGACCTCGCCGCACCTTTAGAATTTAAACTTGTATGGCGGCCATCTTGGATTTGGGGGGGGGGGACGCTCCGGGCTACGCCCTGCGCGGAGCTCGGCCTTTGGCCTCGCCTTTTACGCAGCTCGCCTCGGCCTACGGCCTCGCCTCGCGGCGTGGCGTCGTGGTTCGCCTCGGCCTGCGGCCTCGCCTCACCACTCCTTGTATGGCGGCCATCTTGGAAAATAGTGGAATCGAAAAACTGACCCGATATTCGGAATCTTCGTCCCCCAAAACCCCCAGATACCGATTTTCGTCCGGATCGGAGCAACTTCATTTCCGGCCGCCATCTTGGATCCGCCATCTTAAAAAAAAATTTTGACAGCCACCTGCCCCTCACCCCCCTGTAAAACATTTGTTCGAGCACACCCCACTTATGTCAAACGGTTCCGGAGATATAGCAATAATAATTTTGTATGGCGGCCATCTTGTTTTTGCGAAAATCGAAAAAATGACGTCACCGTTAGAATTCGATTAGGGTGTGGGTCGACCTTAGTTCGAGCGCCACCGCTCCATCTGCAACGGTTCGCCCGGGAAGGTGGGTCGCCACCTGATGAGAAGGTGGATCCGAGGATCTCGAGGTTTTCCCGTACCCTCCGCGACACCCTCTCCACACTCTCCATACAAAGTTTTCACCTCCCGCCGCTCCATCTGGGAGAACAATTCTGTCACCCAGTCAGTGAGTGAGTGAGTGGTATTGCAGCTTTATATAATATAATATAATATAATAATAATATAAATAATATAATAATATAATATTATAACTAGGTTTCGCGTGGTGCGCGACCTGCTAAAGCAGGCCGCGAGGTGGTTGTGCTACCGTATTTGTAGGGTCAAAAAGGCGTTCATTCTTTTTTGTTTTTTCACGGCCTCCATCTTGGATTTAAAAATCAATGTTATTTTAAGAATCAGTACCCCCGAAAACATAAAAAACGACACACATGACGGATTTTTCAAAATAATACATGTCCGCCTTCTTGGGTTTCAAAATGGATGTCATTTTTGGAATCACCACCCCCGAAATTTATTAAACGACACCCATGTCGGTATGCCCGAAAATTTCATATCCGCCATCTTGGATTTTAGTTGGGGGAATCGTGACGCGAAGGGCGAAGCTTGGAGCGGTCGGCCGGTAAGATTCTTGGTGACGCTTCGGGCTTCGCCCTACGCGGAGCTCGGCCTTCGGCCACGCCTCGCGCGTTCGGCTCGGTCTACGACCTCGCCTCACATTTTGAATCTTAACTTAAATGGCGGCCATCTTGGATTGGGGGGTTTTTCACGGCCTCCATCTTGGATTTAAAAATCAATGTTATTTTAAGAAACCTAAAAAATGACACTTATGACGGATTTGTCCAAGAATGCATGTCTTGGATTTGAAAATAAATGTCATTTTCGTTATCAGCATCCTGAAAAACCTATCAAACGACACCCATGACAGTTTTTGACAAAAAACGCATGTCCGCCATCTTGGATTTCAACATGGATGTCATTTTTGGAATCACCACCCCCGAAATCCTATTAAACGACACCCATGTCGGTACGCCCGAAAATTTCATATCCGCCATCTTGGATTTTTGGTGAAGAGAATCGAGACACTTCGGGCTTCGCCCTTCGCTTTACGATTCCCCCAACTAAAATCCAAGATGGCGGATATGAAATTTTCGGTTGGCGGTTGGCCTGTAAGATGCTTGGTGACGCTTTGGGCTTCGCCCTACGCAGATCTCAGCCTTCAGCCTCGCCCTATACGCAGCTCTGACCACACCTCCCATACATCATTTTTACCTCCCGACCCTCCTTCTGGGAGAACAATTATGTCAATCAGTGAGTGAGTGAGTCAGTCAGTGGTAATGTAGCTTTATATAGTATAAAATTAAATATAATAATATAATATAATAACTAGGTCTCGCGTGGTGCGCGACCTGCTAAAGCAGGCCGCGAGGCAGCCTGAAAGAATTAGTGAACATAAAAAAGATCGCAAGCAGAAATGTTGCAATACCCATAAAAGGAGATGCTAATCTTATAATTTACTTTTTACCATTGCCCCTCGAAAAAGGGTCCGTTATTCTTCAAAAACAGTGAATAAAAAGCTGTTTGTTTCTCTGAGTGAATAAAACATTTTGAATTTGGAACATGCGCGAATATTAGGATTTTAGTAAGAAAACAAAAGAAAATGTGCAAGGAGGTTGCATACTCTCGCTAGGTATAAAAACGTACCAAGCTGTATGTAATAACTGGCTGTATGGAATATGGCTCGGTTAAAAATTTTAAATTTAGAATAAGGAATTCAGCCAATTTTCTGTGCAATTTTCATGCAATTAAAAGTTTCTGTTAAAAGTTTTTGTCTCAAAATCATAAAATGAGTTCGACATCCAGTGATGAAAGTGAACCTCTCGTTCCAGAGTCATTTCGCGTTAAAGCAGCAGCTATTGTTGATAATTTACTGTCACAGAGTAATTATTTTCTTTTTCTCGTAGTCAATGGTAAAAAGTAGAGTACCTAACACGTGAAAAAAAAATCATATCGGCTCTTGTATTCCTCGATCCGCTCAGAATTCTAGTCTAGGATCCCTCGCTACGCTCGGGATTCAACTTTAGAATCCTTTGCTCCTCTTGGGATACAACTCAATGCCTTGAAAAGAATTCACCTTTTTTTCACTTGTTGGGTAATCTACTATTATTTGAGTCAACGACTTTCTTATCAAAGCAATTTCTCACAAACAAAAGAATAAAATTAAATATATTTATTTCAATATCTTAGAAGAATGTTCTAAAGGTTAATACGAATAATAAAATTAGTAGAAAATAGATCTTTCTTCACAGTGATCTGTATTATGTATGTTTATTGTAACTCGGTGAAAGTCTCATTACAGTTGTAGGCAAGATAGAATTTTCTTCAAAAGTATTCTATCTTTAATTATACACATGGTTCGAAGAGATGGAATTTTCTCCAAAATTTTCCCATCTTTAGTTTATATATTCATAAATAGTAAAGCCAGATCTTTCTTCAAAAGTAATCTTAGCTATTTCTCAAAATACTTTAGTAAATCTTCGGTTATACTTTTCACCAAGAAGTTTAGTCACATACATTAATTAGATTCAAGGATTTATATACCTTCCTATGCAAATAGAATGCAATTTAGTCGTCCTTTCATGGTCATATCATAAAATTAATATTGCTAGTATTATATAAGGTCCTAATTTATTAGCGCCCCTCCCTTTAACACGTTATTGTGTAGGTCAAAATATATCATTTAAGTCAAAAAACAAAAGCAAAAAATTAAATTTAAAAAGGTTTAAAAAAATGTTGTTATGATATTTTTTACTACTATGTTGAATAAACCAATCCATTCAAACGTAAATAATAATGAATGGCAGTAGTAAAGCGGCGAGTGGGGAGTGGCCTTGGCCTCGCGCGTCGGTCGTGCGCACACGCTCCCCGCGCCGCGCCGCGCCGCGCGCCACCCCTCCTCGGGTGTCATAGGCAGATGATCGACTCCTTAAATTGTTACATCACTTACCTACTTACATCAAGGTAGGGTGCGGTGGTCTAGCTGTTACTTATCATTAATTCATAATTGTAGTACCTACAGCTGATCTATCTTTTTTTATTCATCAGTAAGCCACAAACTTAACGGATTCCTTGATGCCTACTTAGGCACATACAGACAGAGACGTAAATACACCCAGATCAGAAACGAAAACAAACATTATGCTCTTTAATAGGTAGGTACCTACCTACCTTCTACGTAATTTACAACCAGGAGTCGAATTCGGAACCGTGTCGATTAGGTTACTAGAATGTAAACAACCAAATACCTAGCTGACTTGACGTTACTACCTACCACAGGGTACCTACCTGGTTAGGTACAGTTAAGAGTACGTAGGCACACTCAAATACACATGAAGGTTGACACTTCGCACCACATGAGTAGTTTAAACTTTGTACGTACCTACCTTACCTACTGTTCTTTTTATTTTCGCAAAAGGGGGGAAATCATAATTTAACTGTCCAGTATTATGATATGCTTTTTGAGTTTACCCTTTTTGAGTTTACCTATCCCGTCCTGTAGTGGCATCATTGTGTTGTAGGTATGAATTTATGCTTTAAAAAAACAAAATGTTTAAAAACAAGTTATTTATTTTTAACGCGAATAGGTAGGTAGGTACTTAATTAAAGAAAACAATTTACCAAACCGAAAAATGCTTGACTATGACTAGGTACTACTTACAACAACAAACAATTTTAACAATGTAAATCGTCGAGGCGATTCTAATTCACCAATCACATCCATAACACTTCACCAGATTTTGGACTGTAATGTCATGTTACCTTCACTTTTAGCAGTTTATCACTTAGAAATTTACCGACAAGTTACCTACCTACCTATTATTTAAGTTTTCGTGCTGAATTGAAAGATAACAATTACACTTAGGTACCTAGGTACCTACTAGACGATTCACTTTATGTAAGACAATTCTAAGTAGGTAGGTCTTACGACATGAGGATTCTCTTCGTTCCAGAAGTACCTCTACATTATCCATGTTTCTTAAGTATTGCATCTTCACTCAGCCACTTGGAGAAGCTGTTGCGCGGTTGAAAATCAGTGTCATCTAACACCTGCACCCTACGGAAGTGTTACGGGTGAAGGTCACAAAGAAGCTTCCACACATACACGTCGCTGATGCTTCCTTTGTGGTGGCCATCGGGTGACGAAAACAATTGATTATCTCCTCTTCCAAGCGGGCAGAATTGCGGCCGGCCAGTGTCCAAGGCAGGAGGCCTGGACTTCCTCCAGTCTCGATGGCGACGGCGCCGGCGCTGTACCGAGGTGAAAGAAAGACCGGAACGTTCGATTACAACTAATGCAAGCAGGCGACTGCGGGCGGCTGCGGCGAGCGGAGTGTGCGGAACGCACAGGCCGCCGGCGCGGCGCGGCGCAGGCGGCGGGGCTAGGGGCGAGGTGGTGCGCGGACCTCAACCAACCACTCAAGATTTTTTACCAAGCAGAAGATAGACTAGACGTAGTAGAAGTTTACTAGTAATAATTACAAAATACAACCATACCTACTTCACACATACCTATCAGGTAGATATCGTATTTTCCCAACCAGGAGTTGAACCTGTACCCGTCGATTAAGAGTCACTAAGTACCTATTACTTTAAATGACCCTGGAGTCAAAAGAACTACTTAAATTAGCCACATTAGGTACTACTTTCTAAGTCCCGACAAAAAAGTGTGTTATAAGTTTGATGTGTGTACTACTGTGTATCTGTGGCATCGTAGCTCCTCCGTTTAAGAGTTATAAATAAACAATAAATGAGTTTTTATTAGGTAGGTAGGTATGGAGGGCCGCTCGTCAGGTTACCTACCACACGCGTGCACTCTGTACTGTTGCGATAAGAGCAGTTTTGCAATGAAAATGGAGTAACCTGGACCCGTCGATTGAGAGTCACTAGGTACCTATTCCTTTTAAAGACCCTAGAATTTAAAGAACTAAGTACTTGAATCAGCTGCATTAGGTACTTTCCAAGTCCCTACAAAAAAGAGGGGTTTTATAAGTTTGACATGTGTATTCGTACTATTCTTGTGTGTCTATCTGTGGCATCATAGCTCCTAAACGAATGGACTTATTTCGATGAGGTTTTTTGTTTAAAAGCTTACAAAACCGAGATGGTTCGTAGCAAAATTTTATCATAATTGGTTGAGCCCTTTAAGAGTTACAAGTGATAAAAGTCGGGGGTGATACCTACAACATTTTCAGTTTTTGAGCTATTAATAAGTGGGTAGGTACCTACGTTGCTTTTCCCAACCAGGAGTCAAACCTGTCGATTAAGAGTTACTAGGTGCCTATCACTTTTAAAGACCCTATCAGCTACATTAGGTACAGAGGCCAGTGCATCAGGTCACTCCATTTTCATTGCAAAACCGCTCCCATCACAACAGCACATTTTTACAAAATTGGCTCAGCCGTTTAAGAGTTACAAGTGATAATGTCGGGGATAATGCAAATGCAATTTTTGAGTTATTAATAGGTAAGTAGGTACCTACCTGCATTGTTTTTCCAAACCAGGGGCCGAACCTGGACCCGCCAATTAAGAGTCACTAGGTACCTATCACTTTTAATGGCCCTAGAGTTTAAAGAACTAATTAAATCAGCTAAATTAGGTACTTTCTGAGCCTCGACCAAAAAAGGAGTGTTTTATGCTTGTTATAAGTTTGACGTGTGAACCTGTCTGTGGCATTGTAGCTCCTAAACGAATAGACCGATTTTGATGCGTTTTTATTTTATTTGAAAGCTGACATAACCGAAATGGTTAGTAGTTACATTTTATCAAAATTGGTTTAGCCGTTTAAGAGTCACAAGTGATAAATGTCGGGATGATACCTACAACATTTCCAACTTTTGAGTTAGTAATAGGTAAGTAGGAACCTGCATTGTTTTTCCAAACCAGGGGCCGAACCTGGACCCGCCAATTAAGAGTCACTAGGTACCTATCACTTTTAATGGCCCTAGAGTTTAAAGAACTAATTAAATCAGCTAAATTAGGTACTTTCTCAGCCCCGACCAAAAAAGGAGTGTTGTAAGCTTGTTATAAGTTTGACGTGTGAATCTGTCTGTGGCATTGTAGCTCTTAAACGAATAGACCGATTTCGATGCGGTTTTTTTTATTTGAAAGCTGACATAACCGAAATGGTTAGTAGTTACATTTTATCAAAATTGGTTCAGCCGTTTAAGAGTCACAAGTGATAAATGTCGGGGTGATACCTACAAAATTTACAACTTTTGAGTAACCTATTAAAAGGTGGGTAGGTACATTGCATTCCCAACCAGGAGTCGAACCTGGACCCAAAGATTAAGTCACTAGGTACCTACCTATCACTTGTAAAGACCCTAGAATCTAAAAAAATACTTAGGGTTAGCTCGGCTCGTGCGTTAGGGGTCGCAGTTCTAACCTAACCTAACCTAACCAACCCTTAACGGGTTGGTTAGGCTAGGCTACTAACAAACCTAACCTACAGTTTCTGCCCCGATATAATCTCCGCGGGGGGAGGAGTGGCAGGGGGGGTTCCCCCACCCCCTCCCCCCTCCCCCCCAACCCCTAATTCGGGATCCGAATTTCAAATGCATCCGAATTTCTAAGGCCCACCTCAATTTTTAAAAATTCATAAAAAAAAAACTAAGAATCTCCGCGGGGGGGGAGTGGCAGAGGGGGGTTCCCCCTCCCTCCCCCCTGCCCCCTAACCACTTTTTAACCCCAAATTCAGGATCCGAATTTCTAATGCCCACCCATTTATTTTCAGTAGGTACGAATAAAAAAAACAATTCCGCAAATGAGTAATACCTGCTTAACTAGGAGTGATGATGTACTTACAAAAGTATCTAGGTAGGTAGGTTTTTGTCATCACATTTCACTCACACTTATTTATCAATATCACTTAGGTATCAATCACATCAGTTTATCACTTGGCAAGTTATACCGATGAATTGTCATAATTAATTATTTAGGTTTTGGTGCACGATTTAAAGAAACCTAACAACTACACTTACTAGGTACCTAGACGATTCACCTTTATGTAAAACAATTCTAAGTAGGTACCTATTTACGATTCACTGCTTGAAGGTCTTACGACATGAGGGTTCTCTTCGTTCCAGAAGTGCATTATCCATGTTTCTTTTTGCATCTTCACAAGTTACTCGCAGCTACTAAAGCGTGGTTCAAAATCAGTTTCTTCCAGCTCTTGGACTCTAGTGAAGTGGTACGGGTAAATAGGTACCCTCCTCACGAAGAAGCTTCCACACGTAAATGTCGCTTAAGTACGCCGAACACGATGGATGCATTCCTTGTGCTGGCCACCTGGTGACCATGGAAAAAGTCAATGAGGTCGCTGGGTCATGTTAGGTGATCTTTTCTTCCAAACGGGCAGAGTCGCGGTCGGCCAGCGTCCAGGGTAGAATGCCTAAACGTCCTCCAGTCACGATGGCGCTGCATCGCTCCAAGGACGGTAGGTACGCGGATAAACCCGCCGTCCATGTCTTTCTGCGTACAGTTCTGCAGCTGCCGACAGGTTGTCCAGGAACCTTTCCGATGTCGAAACTTAAGATTCGAAACTCAAAAAAACTCGTCAGTTAAAAATTTTTTTTTTTCACGCTTAACTGCGTACGAATTTGATCCCTTAAGACGTTCGATATATGACGTTGTGCGGGTCTTTTTTTTTCTCCAAAATATTCGAAGGATATGTTACACTTTTGATAGCTTATTTTGCCATACGGACTTTCACTAACTCGGGGTAAATCAAGTTCAAATTTAGTTATTTTCACCTCCAGACGACGGCGTAAAAGCAAGTATGGCTGTTTCATAAAGTTGCGAAATATTGGCGGTCAAGATTGTTCAAAACAAACCATGACGTTAGAGTATGCGGTTGCATGATAGCCATGATTGGTTGTCATAATGAGTGAAAAGTTAGGTAATGATTAATTATGGGTTTTTGCATGACGTCTGATATCTGCCACGAGTAACTAAATAACAATATAAATTTTTAATTAGAGTAATAATTTTTTCGTATATGCTGTTATCACCGATGTTTCATACTACAAGGAAAACAGGAATGTATAAATAGAGTTTCCGAAAAAAAGGATTTCAGTTAGCTTCGGTACGTCCTCGAATCCACCCGCATTACACCAGGACCTCCCACTTGGTATCATACACACAATGGGTGGCCGCCACTCAAAAGCTCTGACCCGTGAGGGCTTCATTAAATTTTTTGAAAACGCGAACTCTTGCAAATTTGTTTGCAAAGAGCACACAAAAATAATGAACACCCCAACAGACGGAACCTTCAGCGCCTCTATAACCGCTATTAACCAAGAAGAAGATCAATTTCAAGAGCGAAGACCATGCTTTGACCACAGCCGCGTGGTCTTTTCGAAGGAAGAAGGATCCAGCAATTACATCAACGCAAGTTACATCGACGGTTTCAACCAACCGAGGGCATATATTGCCGGGGAATCGCCGACTTCAGAGACAAGCGCAAACTTCTGGCGGATGATCTGGGATCAGCAAACTGAAATTATCGTCATGCTGAATAAGCCTGAAGAAAATCGAGGCTACTGTTATTGGAGTCCAGAAAAAGGATCATCGCTCCAATTCGGGAAGCTGACGGTCCAGACAATGAAAGTTATAACTAATCCTAGTTTTCAAGTCACGCTACTAGTTGTGATGCATGAAGACGGCGGCATGCTGTTCGTCAACCATTTCCTGTATCGGGACTGGCCAGAGCACGAGATTTCGCCGTCAGAAAGTAGCTTCTTTGACCTTATAACAATGGTGCAATTGTACTGTCAACTAATTGTGACTCCAGAGTGTCTGAAAGGCTACACGAGTCCAATGGTAATCCATTGCAGTGATGGACTCGGTCGAGCAATGGTGTTCTGTGCCATCGATATCTCTATCTCAAGATTTCTGCAAACTGGTCGCGTTAAGTTATTTTCTACTGTGTCAAAACTCAGAAAACAAAGGTTTGATTGCTTTAATGATGCTACCCTCTATTGTTTTTGCTACGTGGCATTGTATTACTATTTTACTTGCATTTTATATAAGTAAAGGTAATTAGTCATCGCCTTTGCTTCTTAATGGATCTCATTGAATCATTGCGGTTCATATTCGTATAGCATTTAACCGCAAATCTGGAGACACGTTTGTCTCGCGCCAAGTACACGTTCACCTTTGGCATATCTAAGATCAGTTATCCTAAAATTAGCATAAAATGTGATTAGGTTACAATGTATTATATTATAGGATGTATTAGGTTATAAGTAGACGTAATGTTTTATACTTGATATTTGTTTGTTAAACGTACGATGAAATAAATTATTTAATGTGTGAAACTCTCTGTTATTATTTCTTCAAATATCTTTTATCTATCAACTAAATCAGTGGGGCTTTAGAAGAAGCAATTTAAAGTCTTGGTTCAAAAAATAACTTACAAGTGTGTTAAAATCTCCATAAACTTACAAGTTTTCTGCTATTACATAAGGTGTGTTATTACTGTCTCATTTTTCTTCATTAACTCTTTATAGTCAGAGGATCTTGAAACGTCTACGTGTGAGAATAGTGGGGAGCGCGCGAATCGCAGCCGGCCGTGAGCTTGTGTGAGTGAAATGCGAGAGTAGTAGCGTATGCGCGCGCCCCCCTCTACAAAATTTTCTGGCCTTTCTCTACAAAATAGAGTACAGCTCTCTCACTTCAAAAAGAAGATGCACGATTCAAGCTAAGAGTGGGGTTCCAAGGCTAGACTCTAAAGCGTTAAAGCCTACGGTTTGTAATCATTTTTGATATAAAAACCATCTAGAAATAAATACTGGTTTTAAATAAGAATGAACTCTAGTGCAAACACTTTGGACTAAGGAAATTTTTACAAACATGGTAAAGCTATCCTTATTCCGTTCGATTAAGGTACAATATTCGCTGAAGGATCGACTGATGGAGAATAACTAAGTTCGATTACAATAAATATGCACTGAAAAAAAAGTTTTTTTGTGCCTAGGAAATTTTTCTTTGGGGATAAAAAAATGGTATTCTTATGATTAAAATACGAAAGTTTTTTAACTATAAGAAAACAGTTTTCTTACTGTCAAAAAACTAGCTTTATAATAAAACGCGGTATTTTAAGGTTAAGAAAACCAGTTTTTTTAAATCAAGAAAACTCGAGTAAAAAATTTAGTATTCTAGGTGGAAAAAACTTTTTTTTCAGTGTGCTAGCATACACAGTATTAGGAAACAGCTTATTATCACGACCCAGGTGTTTGAGCTATCAATACAATCAAAGTGTGTCAATTCGAGTAGATTCTCTTTCATCTAAATATCTTTGGCTCCATCCCATTTCTCCTAAGACGTACAAATAAATGGCTTGATAGCAGAAAATGTAATCGTCTATGTGGTCCAGGCACTTAAACTTTTGCTGTCTTAGTTTCTGAAGAGTGTTGGCCACTGACAACGTACCTGTGCACTTGAACTGGGAAACACAAATATCGAGGATACAGTAGACTGCCGAGCAGCTGAGACCATCACTGCAATGGACGAGAACAGCCCCAGGCTTCGTGTTAACCGGTTGATTTCTTCTAGAAATGGAATACGCGTCGTTCAAGCTGCACACAAAGGACAGGAATACCAGCGGATCGTCTTCATCGATATTACGCCTGGCAGTGTACTGATAGTGCCGAATCTGACGCTCACGATCCGCGCGGTCAGACAGCCGCAAAACTGTTAGAGTGAAACGAGGCTTCTCAGAGATCTCCAGAGTCTTTACTCTAAACCCGCCGTACTCTACTTCACTGTCTTCAGTAGAGCTCCAGTACTGGAAACTTTCTTCCTCAGCTCTACGGGATGTCTTGACGATAGTTGTAACTTCGCGACGCCAGGCTAATTCCAAAAATTTCTCGCAGTCTTCTTCCTCCGGGTTGCTGACGCAGATGTACTTTCGTGGTCTGTCATCTGCGTCGTAGCCATCCATAAAACTGGCGCCTTGGTACCTTTCTTCTGTCTTCAGAGAGCGGAGAAATTGGTGCACCAGCGGTAGGCATCCACCGCGGTCAGCTTCATTGTCAGATTCTTCGGAATTTCTCCGGGTCAGCTCAATAATGGCTTTGTGCTCTTTATAGATGCGGCGGCGATAGTCTGGATCATCCATGAAGATCAAGAAGTCTATGGCTGAAACGTCTGGGAATTTTGTAGTCATGTTGGTCTACAGATCACAACTATGGGAATGGGTCCGCTTCTTAAGGCCGTACCTTTTGAAGTGGTCTCTCAGTAGCTACTGTTTCAGTTAACGAGTATACGAGTACACCCCAGTTGCTCATTAATTACTTTAAAGTGTAATGGAGCCCATAGAAACATGTGAATTCTTGCGGTGAAGAATTTAATTACCATTAAAGTCAAGTGACCTTTAGTGCTCTAGGAAAACCCACCTGCCGAGCGGTCGTTAATGTCTTCCGACTTTGTTTTACAGTGAAATTAGCAAAATTAAATTACTCGGGTCCTGCTGGGCGGACGTTAATTCTGCCCTTCCAAGAGACTATTAACTGCGAGTCCGAACCAAACTGAGTTCAATCAAGCAAAGACGCGGCTCTTAAACCAAAAATCACTTGAACATCCACTCTGGCAAACTTATTAGATTAAATGGGATCGGAAATTATATTGTAATTTATTTATTGCTGTTTTGATAACAAATAATGAGATAATCATCTCGCGGGTCCTATTTCGATGCAAATCTTAAAAAGCGTAAAGAAAATAAAATAACGAATTAGCGCGCAACTGAAGTATGAATAATTGACTAGTGACGTAGAATTTATTTCTTAACTACTTCTCAAACTTCGTAGCAAAATGATACAGTGCATTGTAACAAAATAGATAATTTTCAGGCTGGCTAATGGCATTTCATTATATGGTCTGTCTATTATGTGGCTGAGCTATGGAAGACTGAAGAGACAGACTTTTTGGTGTTTGCACGGGCTTAAGTTCAAAAGCGAGTAAACCTCTTGAAGCAATAAGGCCGCTTTTATACCCCGATAACACCTACGTAAAACTGGTGAAAACTGATCATTAAATGCTTACTAGACTATGAAATATTCTAATTCACTAATCGATAGCTTGATAGCAAATGAGATCACTGTTATCTTAATATGTTAATCGCAAAATAACCAAGAAACTTTAGTGAACTTGTGATTCGTCACATTTCAGGATAATGTGAAAACTAAATACCATTGTTATCCTTGTAATGACGGCACGAACACTAATTATGTAAGGTATGAATAATTAAATTGGCTATAAATTATCCTCACTCCGAAATTAATACACATTTGAACTTTAACCTCAGTCAGGACGAGTGTGATCCTGTGATCTAACATGGGCAGAGCCTCATCCAGGATGAGTGACTATGAAGAAGAATGTCAATCAGTTATTGAAGAAATTGACAATCGTTGGGATCTGAGGCACGAGCACAAGAAATTGTTGAAAGAAAGTGTCCAGTCATCATGCAGCATAGCGGAACTGCCAGAAAACGCCGGAAAAAATAGAGATGCGAATAAATGCTTCGACTTCAACAGAGTGACCCTCTCAGGAAGAGATGGGAGTGACTTCATCAACGCGTCGTGGGTCGACGGCTACAAGGCTCCAGGGAAGTTTCTGCTCTGCCAGGCGCCTCTTCGAGAGACCGTCCAGGATTGGTGGACTATGATACTCGCTTACAAGATAAGAGTGATTGTGATGCTGACCAGAATCGTGGAGCAAGACCAAGAAGCTTGTTTCCCCTACTGGAGCCAAGTGCAGCGGACATCTGTCAACTTCGGCGAGATCTGTGTGGAAACCAACAAAGTTAAAGTCTCTCGAGATCATGTCGTTACTAGTCTCCGTGTGACAGGTGGCAGCGGAGCTTCGCTGGATGTGGAACACTTTGCTTACACCGACTGGCCTTCCCAGCAAGTCCCTCAAGATCCTTCGGGCTTCTATAACTTTCTTGTGAAAGTGAGAAAAGCTCAGGCAATAGCTGAGCGCCATGAAAGAGACCTTCTTCCAATGCTGGTGCATTCTAGTGCCGGCTTAAATCGAGCCGGCGCTTTTGCGGCTATAGAATTTTGCTTTGCTCAGTACAATGAGAACAAAACAATAGATCTTGTGTCAGTGGCGCGAAGTTTACGCAGACAAAGACGTGATTGTTTATCGTTGCCGCAGCATTACGTTTTCTGCCATAATATTGTTTCTAAGTATTCTCAGTAGTAGTTTTAATAATTATTGTTTAGTTTGTATTGAAGAAAGCTCAAGTTATTATGGTAGCATTTTTTTATGACCTTAGATATTATATTCCTGAGACCTATATTTACTAATTCGCATGTTAAAATATTAAAACTGAGATAACTGATGGCTAAATGGTCGAGAATAACGAAGGTATTAACCTAAACGTAATCAGCGATTTTGTGTTATAGGTTGGAAAATTAATTTGCGCACGTCATTGCTGTCACTTAACGTTGAGCGCACGCGCGTTATGTCACTAAGTCTAATTATAGTTTGATCCGGAGACACTGTAGTTTCTCGCGCCAAGTACACGTTTACCTTTGGCGCATATAAGTTCAGTTATCCTAAAATTAGCCTAATTGTAAGTAGACGTAAGGTTCCATACCTGAAATTTTTTTGTTAAACGTACGATAAAATAAATTATTTAATATGAAAAACTCTGTTATCATTTCTTCAAATATCTATTATCTATCAACTAAATCGGTAGGGCTTTAGAAGAAATCAAAGTCTTGGTTTAAGAAAAAATTTTACTGTAGAAATAGCATGAGAATAACAAGTGCAGTACAAAAATTGAGAACACACATGAATTAATGATATCATAGAAAAGAATTTAACTTTTATACTTAAACACTAACTTACAACTAATTTAGGTTGATAATACAAAAGTTTAATACCTACAATTTGCTCATTGGTCACAATACTTAATCGCTATCATCACTTTCACTTTCAACAGATATTGTAGTATCTGCCCCATAAGCTTCAAGAATATTCATCATCTTGACATTTTTTCTATCAACAGCCTGACGATACGCCGTCCACCCGATTACATTTACAGAATTTAATTCCACTGCTGGTTGTTGACACATCCACTCAACAAGTTCGTAATTATTGCAACGAACAGCCACTTGAAGAACTGACTCACCGAGAACTCGATTGCTGGCGTTAATGTTTGCACCCAATGTCATAAACATTTTCATTAAATCTATTGAGTGCTGCCCACTATGAGTGTACGCAACAATATGAACGCAGTGCTGTCCACTATAGTTTGGTTCTGTCAGCAAAAATCTTAGTGAAGGTAACACAAATTTGCTAACTCGAGTAAGTAACACCACAGAGCCGAGTGTCGCAATTTCGTGAAAAATATTTGAGCCAGTTGGTTGCACTTTGCCAAAAATATTAGCTATGGTGGCGGAATCCATTTTTTCAGAAGGGTCTCTGGTCTTAAGTGTTCAGACTGAAATACTGAAATACTGAAAATCTCGCGCTTCCATCCATTTATATCATCCTTATCGGGATATTGAGATCAGCTGAACAATGAGAATTCAAAATAGGGGTTATCGTTAAATCACTTTGAGCGTAAAATGGAACATTGCTGTACAAGTAGGTGACACATTCGATCCTTGGACTAAAAAAAACTACTTAACTCAAGTAAAATATTTTTGATCCAAGAAATAGCATATTTAAATTTGGATTTCTAGGCTCAAGAAACATATATCTTCGATCGATGCAATAGCATGAACTAAGTAAAAAACTTGACAATACTGTTGCGCACTAGGTTGCGCTGTAATAAACTTTTTCTCACCTCCGGGCCGAAAGCGACAACTTTCGTCCCGCTGCGCGGGACGAAGGTTGTCGATTTCGGCTCCGTCGATGAGAAAAATCGTATACTATTTCTGCTCTCCGTGCGGAAAGCGTGAACTTTCTGCCCGCAGCGCTACACGAAGTAGCCGCTTTCCGCCTCCGTCGAACAGAAAAAAAGTATACTCACCTTGGGAAGTAAATAAGAAAGCCTCAGATCACATGTTTGTCACATCACAAGAAAGCCTCAGATTACATGTGATCTGAGACATTTCTTACTTTCTTGCTCTAGGTGTGTAATAGACTAATCTATACTAGTTACAGTACTAAGCCGAAAGTATACACTGTATAGCCTCCATAAGTAGCTGCTTATTTTCTTAACACTTGGATTTTTTTCCGAATGTAGGAGTGAAATTTTGAAGAAAACATTTTTTTCGAATCCAGTAGTTTTTTTCAGTACAGACATCCTTGAAACAAAAGAATGGTGTGCGCATCATTATTTTTCGAGCAAATAACAATGGTAATTCTTATTCTAAATACTATACCTAATCGCTAGGATTTTCCGTTGTGGGTCACGGATATTTTTGGCATTGTATAACTAACAAGCTTTTCCTTTTACACAGTACATGTACAGTCATCAAAATATTAAACTTTACCTATATTTAAACCTATCTAGGTACATACTTAAATAAAGGTTATACAGACTAACAAATGCAATTCAGTGGCGTATAACATCAAAAATTTAGAATAATTGAGATTTAAGTTCTAAGTGCTAATTTTGATATCAAATCACATCGAAAAAGATTTCAAACCCTATATTTATAACAATTGTAGATCTTAGTCTTAGGAACATTTTTGCAGATTATGATCTAATTAAGGCAAGTTAACAATTACAAATATAAAAAACAAAACTTACATGTAGGGCCCGATAGCTAAATTTTCGTCAAGGTAGGACTTGAATAATTTATAACATAACACATAAAGATCTGAGCGGTTAATGGAACCGTGTTTTTGCAGTCGAATTTTTTTAACAATATTTGGCAATGACAGCAGCCCCGTCGCTTTAAATTGAGCGACGCAAACATCAAACACGCAAAATACGTCAGAACTACCAACATCGTCTACACAGTGCACTATGATAGGAGCGATTTTTTTATCAGCCATACGTTTTCGTAACGTTACATTCATGTCGTCAACACAGTAATAAAAATCTACAAAGGATTCTGGCTGGTGTGCAAACTAAGCCCTTGGCCAAGCGGTATATTGACAGTGAAAAATTTTACGTGCTTTTCCTGTATGGTCACTAAGACTTAACAACGTTATAGTGCAATGTGATAGAACCTTAATTTCCAAAGTTTTAACTGTAAATTTGTTATATACCAAAACACAGCCTTCTTTGGGTGACCAATATTGATAGCTGTTGGCAGTTAACCGACATGTCATCACGATAATTTGGACTTTGTGATCCCATGCAGCCTGCCAATATTTATCACAGTCTTCTTTCCGCGGATTTCCGGTGCAAAGGAACTTTCTTTTGACATCATACCCGTCGACGAAGCTTGCACCGAGAATCGCTTCATAATTGCTGAGCTTTGTGCAACGGTGGAGGTAGTGCGCTAACGGAAGGCAGCCTTTGTTCTCAAATTTCTCCTTCTGTTCTGGTCTGTGGCGTATTTCTTCCCTCTCCATCAAGAATGTTGAGTTGTATTCTTCTATAATGCGAGCTTGAATATTCGGTTCGTTCATAAAACGCAGGAAGTTACTGCCGTTCATAGCCGGGGTGCAGGATGTCATTTTGGGAGACTATTATCTGTTAGGAAGAAATAATTGTGCACATTAACTATTCACTTGTACTGCGTAAAAAGTTTCGAACTAAGCCGGGCCCAACTCGGTGGAGTGTTTACCCTCGGGCAGTGCTTTTTAAACTAACATTCATTATGCTGGGGAAGGTATTTTATACCTTTAAAAAAAGGTCACTAGCATTTCGTGCCCTCATTATAATTTCAATGGCTAACTGCGTCAGCTATCTGGTTATTAGTTAACTACTTTATTTAATTATCCAATTACTCGTCGTAAAACGATCAACTACTAGTTCGCTAAAGCTTTTTATGTCCAGTAGAGACTCTCTAAGCAAATTACTCACATTAATTAATTAATGCAACCATTTGTTTATGTCTTCTAAATTCCTAACTAGAACGAAGCTACTGAACTCATTGAACCTTATTAGCATATTAACTAATGCAGTTTTCTGGGAAAAAATAATCGGCCTGGTCTGGTTAAATAAAAAAGGGTCGCAGCGCTCAAAACACATTTATTTAAATAGCTTCTAAACACGCAAATTACAAAATCTAAACTGTACAGCTTATATCTAGTTGTTTACGTAATTAGTACAAGTACAGTCAATTAACCCTTTAACGTTTTGGAGTCTCGAGACATCTTGGTGTGAGCTGTTAGGGGGCAAAACCAATCATAGTCCGTGATACGGCTGTGTGAGTAATAGTTTGGCTGTAGTAGTACATTCATGCGCCCCCTTCTACTAGTTTTCTAGCCCCCTCTCTACAAAACAAACTATAGCTCTCTCACTTAAAGAAGAAGACAGACAATTGAAATTAAGAGTAGGGATTCAAGGTCGACCGTTAAAGGGTTAATATGAACAAAATGAATCTCTAATATCAGGACACTTCTCAAACAATCTTATAAACTCATGTATCACTGTATAAACATAAATGTACTGCTCCGGAACCATAAGACTGAAAAATCGTTGATTGCGTATTTTCATTAGAGTTTCAGGGACTGAGACAGTCCTCGTTTTCGCTAATTGATGGACGCATGAGTCCACAGCGCAGAAAGTCCCAGTCCTGCCAACTCCCGCGCTGCAATGGACGACGATTGGTCCAGGCGATGGTCCATCCATCATTTTCGTCAGGAGTTGCTGTCGTTCCTTGTTTACTTCCAAAATCAGCTTCATGAACGAAGTGCACTCTGAAGGCACTCCAAAGTCTGGCCAGTCCGAATACAAATAATGCTTAATTTGTCTTCTTTCTCCGGTAGCGCGGTCGCAAACATCAAAAATTGTCTCAACATATCCAGACTGTCTTCTTTCATTTACTGTGGTGATTAAAAACTCCCTGGTTTGAAAGGTCTGTTGTTCGCTTCCATGAGTGTACCAGTACGGAGCGCATTTCTCTTTTCCAGCAACGCAGAGCTCTGTTAGCATCACAATAATGCGAGAATTTTGTTCCCAGATCATTTGCCAAAACTGCTCAATTGTGTTCTTAAGAGGTCCTTGAGTCGCCACGTACTTCTTCGGGACTCCAAAACTATCCACATAATTCGCATGGATGTAATCGTTGTCATTTTTCTTAGGAGTTATCTTCACACGGGTCTCGTCCCAGCAGAGAATGTCACAGTAGCGGTTTTTTCCTTCATTTTCTTTTTTTGAAAAATGTAGAGAGGGTCCAAGCTGCGGCTGTGTCACAATTCGGTAATGCTCAAACTGGACGGCTTCTAAGTAACCAGGCAGATTTTTTCGTCTTTTAAATTCTTCCTCGCAAAGTGGAACAAAGTTCGGAGTGGAAATTTCCAAACGCATTTTAATATTTAAATGGACGATTCGCCTATCAGCACTGGAGTGCTGCGAGTGACTGAAGATGCTTCTCTGAACTGCTGACATGGAACTCGCGTGATTTATAGACTCGTGAGTCACCACAGTTGAATTATATATTATAAATTGGGCGATAACCTTTGTCCTGTCAATGATTGGAGCAGTTATCTCAAAGCCATTGGTTTTCAATTACTTAAAATCAAAATATCGTTTTTGATAATAAACAATTTAGATGGTAGGCATAATTCTGCACCGTTCATTTAAAATTTAATGTTTGTTCTTCACTTGAACTAGAAAGCAACTCACGCCTGCTCCGATAAATTGCAAATCACAGACTAACCTTCCTAAAGAACCTTACAAGTCTTTCAAGCCCCCGATGATGATGTCTGCGCATGCCCAAAAATCACAATTACAACAAACGCCAAACCTTTTTCGTACTATCGCCTACCAAAATGCGTCACCGATAACAAAATAATTGCCGCTAATTGAAACACAATAATAATAGAGAATGTCCACTTACCTGATTACAAAAGTGCCATTTCTACCACATCTTCCACGAAGCGTTTCCGCGAGCACATAATCAACAGCTCACGCCTCTTTTGTTCACATACTTGTTTGGTCGCCTGAATTTTGTGATCAATTCGCTTTTTATCCTCTTCGGTTTTTGGTTCCTTCCATTGCAGATTGTGACATTTTTCCTGAAGCTTCAGAACTTGACCCGCTAACTCCAAACGGTCCTTCGAGGAAAACATCCTGATACGTGTATGGCCGGTATGAGGGTTCTTAACGAAATGATGAATCCAAAGGCACCTTTGTTTAAAGTTATCGGGTTGCAGTTGCCGTGTCACTGGAGTCACATTAAGATAGCCAAAGAATGCATAAACTGTTCTCCGAAGAACAAGCTAGTCTCATATTATGTGCAACTCTCTATGCTACAGAACAAGGTTCATTATTGTTCAACATAGAAGGCATGTTTTCCTATGCCTCAATATTTTAATCCCGATTGCTATACAGGCTCGGCAAAAAATGCTTTTTATTTTAAATTCAATGTCAAAGTGACCCGGTGACCCAAGTAACCTTAGACAATTGACGTCAACAAAAAATACTTAAATCACTGCAATATTATAATGGACCGCATTGAACAGTTCTCAAAGCTTATGAATACCGAATAATTTATAACAGCGATATATAACTATTTCCAACGGGTTTTCCTAGTGGTTTTAATCCCAAAGGAAAAAAAAACTACAATAGGTTATGTGTGGTCAAATAGGGAAACTGGTCGAATATAATCAGTGATAGGTATGCTCGCGAGTAATTAAAAGATAAAGCAAGTCTAATGTAAGTTTTAAAGTCAAATGTGAACAAAAAATGATAGCTCATATCGTATTCTTCACGACCGATCGAATTTTGTACGGCCAAAAAGTGTGTCAGTGAATTGATGAGGCTACTTTTCTGACAACGGAAACAACATGAATGACATGATTATTCATTAATAAGAGATTAGCGGCTATAAAATAAGATCGAGATAAGCTAACGTTTTGAAATAGACCCTTTTATGGGAATGTTAATAGGCACTTTTGTTTTTTGACGTTATAACTTGTTATCAATATGGCATTCGGACGGACCTGATGACGCACGGACCTGAAATTGCGTGAAATTATATGAATTAGATCAAATTTGTGACGCTTCATGGTTCAAAAACATCATTTTACCATGCAAATAATTCCCACTAAGACTGTTATGGCGATCATAAGTTACAATCAGATATCGCAACAACAGTCAAAAATCATCCCACTGCTTACTATCTACTACCTATTTTTGAAGCTATAATGTTATAGCTTAGCTTTTGGTGTGCGGTGTGCTCTCTTTGTTATGAGTTCGCAGAATTACGGCGAGCGTTCTTTGCAAGACCACCCAATGTGAATGCTAATGTTATAACATAATGAAGGGTCTCAGACTAACCTAATTCTCCGAAATGTTTTGATCCCATGCCCATTTCTCGGGAAACATAGGAATGAAGCGCATAGTAGCAAAAAAGGTAGTCATTTAAATAGTTTAAGCAGCTATAGTTATTTTCGCGGAATTTTTTTAGAGTTTTGGCCACTGATAGCGTACCAGTATACTTAAATTGTGTTATGCAAGTATCAAGAATACAATACATGGCTGAGACGTTTAGACCGTCATTGCAATGCACTAAGACAGGTCCCGACTTCAAGCCAGGAGGTTGTTTTTTCTTCGAAATCACATATATGTCGTTTAGGCTGGTTGCAAACGATAAAAACACATTCGGATCGTGCGGAAAATTATCTGCTGGCTAGCCGATGTACTTGTAGTGCGATATTAAACGTTCGCAATTCGTGCCGTTGCTCAGGCATAGAACAGTTAGAACGAAATGGGATTCCGTTATGATTTTAAGTGTCTTGATCTTGAATTCACCATATTCTACTTCATTTCCTTCCGTAGGACTCCAGTACTGCTCACCTCCGCCATTATTTTCTTGTGATATCATGACAATGGTTTCTACTTTTTGACACCAAACCATTTTTATAAATTCGTAGATTTTTGATTTTGGATTCTTCGTGCAAATGTACTTGCGTTGCCCATCATACGCTTGGTAGCCGTCAACACATGTCGCACCAGGATATCTTTCGGATTTTTTTGTGCAGTGAAAAAAAGAGCGCACCAACTGGAAGCAGCCATCTTCGCAAGATCCATTGTTCTTAGATGCTTTTGAGCTTGTAAATGTTTGCCGGTCGAGTTCCATTATGTTGTACTCTTGGGCGATGTAATTAGACGATTCCGGTTGGTCCATGAAAACTAAAAAGTCTATTGCCCATAGATCTTCGTACGGGGTAGCCATTTTTTCACATAGACTAAACTTACTGGCTATTTCTTACTTTAAATCACAGCTATGACAGTTTGTCATTCCCCGACGTCGGTGCCTTTTCGACTGATTTTTTTATAACTTGGCGGTGATTCATGTCGCGTGTAACAAAATAATTAAGTAATTTATTACAATCCCACTGTGAGAGCACATGTAAATAGTTTTACGTACATGGGAGTAATTTAATTATAAAGTTATAAAATTTTTATAGGTTCGACGGAACAATCCACTATTGGGTTTACGACTTAGCATACGTAAAAACATCTGTTTTACGGTGACATTAAATGAAAAATCTGGGCATGGCTTTAGTACCGACCTGGAATTCCCCTAACAAAATTTTCCAGGAAAAGTCACCTGGAAATTTCCCAGTAATCCAGACATTGAATAATAAAAAGTATATAAAAAATGAGTTCTGCTGAGTTGACATCTAAGGTCACATCATGCGCGCATAAAAGATTGATAGCATGCTTTGAACAAATGATTTCTGCTTTCTGCGTTGCGAAATAAGAGTCATTACAGTCTGATCGACAGTCCCGAGTTGCTTAAATGCATTCATAATGTATGTCCCCGTCGGGAATAACAAATCGTTTTGAAAAAATCTATCTCTTTTAGCCATTTTGACACGCATATAAAACTTGCAAATTGCATCGGATTGTGTGACGTATTGTCCGATGGCCACCTTAGCATAGACAGACTAAAGACTTCCTAAGTTTCGGCGCTTAGTAACAGACTCGACTCACCTTGACTCGTGACAAGATCGATTGTCGATAGGAACAACCAATTTGCATAGGTCTGCGCCTTTGTTTTCTACCTAGACTTTCAGGAGTCGCTCAAATTAGATTCCGTAAAACTGTTTAATCTTAGGCTGTTAGCCTTCCCTAAATGGAACTTCTACAGACAGAAAAGTGCCTTTTATACATCGAATACACCTACGCCTAGTAGACGTCGAAGTCGCTTAGTATTCAAAGGGCCTATCGAGCCCACTAGAGCGTTAAATTATATCTCCATGGATGAGTTGATGTTTTGACACCTAATTATCAAGCTTCTCCTGCCCATCAGTATGTTAATGCTAACTTAATAAAAGTCAAGGAATAGGAGACTAATCAAAGTCGGTAATACTCATATTATTTTGACCGGAGTCCTAAAATGGAGGAGAATTCAATCCTCAAGATCGAAATAAAATCCAGGTCTCTGTTGAAGACAGGCTGGGGAAAAAACTCTAGAGTAACTTTCAATTTTATTAAAATTGCCAAAACCGATTAATTTACCAACCAGCAAACGTCAGTGCAAACTTCGGGTACCTAAAGTAAATAATTAAAAGGATAACCGAAATACTAAATCATAATAATATGTATTAATATATACATATTAGGCAATTGCGTACGACTTGATCGGAAAATCCCAGTGTGGTTAGGGTGCCAGGGTGACCTAATAGGGAACACCTGCCCAAAATAAAACTGCTGTAGGCATGTCAATTGTTTGAATCACATTAAATTAAAATAATAATTGATTTTAATTTTCCCTGTTACGTGCTCGGTATCAGGTTAGCATTTTGCCTATACCTGCACAATTATCGTTGTGAAAACAATTTTAAAAATTGATTGTTATCATATGGGCTTCAAAAAAGGCTCGAGTCTTAATAAAAGCCACTATAAATTGTTTGTTCTCTTTATTATCATTCCATTATTAAAATAAATGCAACTTATAATTTAAAAGGGTTAACATCAGTTTAGTTATTACTGGACATTTTCGTGCATATGAAGAAAACAAAAATTAAGCAAAATTCGAGTTTACATAATTCGATTAATAATACATCGGGACCAGTTTCGCTGGTGTACACATGGTTAATAGTAGTCCCGATGTCGAGCAGAATTACCGTGATGTTTTTTCATCACTGGAGCATCCACGGTAGAACACACCATACTCGTAAATCCCAAGGGGACTTGGCCCTTTTACAAAAAATCCAGTCAAACACCCCGCGCTTCTTCCTTGACAGTTTGGGTATCTGGTCCTGATTTAGCTGACTGTACGGAACAACAACGGTGTCTTCCTTTATTTCCGCGCTTATGCCTTGATTCCCTTCCAAAGCTATGTGCGTTTCATCTCCCACTGAAGCCAGACTGGTATGGGTCTCAGAGGGTGTAATTTGTAGTGGCACTGCTAGTGTCCCTGTAAAAATAAAAAAAAAACATTTTAACAATCGAACAATGCCTTCTACTCTAACTCTACTGGAAGCTATGCATTTACATAAACTTTTGAGTAATTTACTCTGAAAAAAACTAGGGGTGAAATTGGAAATTCATTTTTTGTTTAGAATAAAATATTTCGAACCGGCGAGGATGACCGAGTGACCTAAGGCGCGTGATCTATAGACCATTCGAGCTGACTCACCGGCCAGGCGCAGGTTCGAATCCCAGGCTGGGTTCGACCTGTCGCCGCGTAGATTTAAGATTCAAAATCCTAAAGTCCCCACCGTACTACTCCCAACAGTTCAAACCGTCGGCGATATGACCTTAGTAGTTGAAAACCGACGTTAAATAACCATAAATAAAAAAAATAAAAAAAATATTTTGAAGTAAATTTATAATTGCATTAAAATGTTTATGTGGAACGAACTTAGCGAAGTATTGAGAACCGACACGGTGTTTACTTTTGACACATGCGCTGATAGTGCTGGCTTTAAAAATAAAAACTCGTACACAGTGAAAACTTTTTCGTAAAATTTACACAAATCGTGGATAAAAAAAACACAAACGGTGTAATAATGATTGCCTGTAGGTATAGTATACACAAAAACTCGACACATTTAAATTTCAATTGTTAACGCATTTAAATGTTTAATTTACACAATTACGAAAAAATATTCACTGTGAATCTAGCAGACATTAAGTAATTTTTCGGAATTAAAAAAAATAATGAATTTTGAAAAAAGTGATCTTCTAGATTTTAAGATTTTCTAAATGTGCATTTTTATTTATTCATACATTTTTTTTTAATTTAAAAAAATTGCTTACGGTTTGCTAGATTTAAAATCGTAAGAATAATTTGACTTTCTTCTGCTAGATGCCATGTCTAAAGCAGTCAGTCCTCAATTATGGGTAGACTATAAAAAATTTCAATTCTCTGCAAAAACTTCCCCGTCTTTACACAATGTTCACGCTTCGGTCACAAAACTATCACCCTGATTATTATTATTTTTTTTAAGTAAAATCACAAATTAAAAATACTCACATGATGTCCCGACACCAATAATGCACAAGATCACCAGGACGTTATGACACGACATGGTTGTTCCTCGAGCACTTTTGAACTCGTTGGTGCCATTTATGAGGGGCCATTTATACCCCCCATGTATGATCCACCTGCTGTAAACTTTAATAGAATTTTACGATGCTAAAAATTACTGTCAATTTGCGGAGATGCGTAAAAGAACGGTTCATAGGACATAAAACTAATTGATGTTACTCATCAAATTTGTCCTCTAAAAATAGTCATAAAGACTACTACAGTAATCCCGTTTTGACAGCAAATTATCAAGCTTCTCCTGCCTATGATCATGTTAATGCTAACTTAATAAAAATCCAGGAATAAAAGAAGAAGAATTTCAATCTTCAGACCACCTCAAGTTCAAAACAAAATCAAGGTCTCTGTTGACGACAGGCTGGAGAAAAAAATCTAGAGTAACTTTCAATTTTATTAAAATTGCCAAAACCGATTGATTTGCCAACCATCAAATGCCATTGCAAACTTCAGGTACCTAAAGTAAATAATTAAAAGGAAAACCGAAATACTAAACCACAAACAACCAATTTTCTTGCGTCATATTGGTTCGATTATGAATCCATGGGACGGTAAAAATAACTATTTATGGAAATTATAATTCAGAACAGCACTATAAATGCACCGCGATCGACAGGCTAATATCCATTCGATCCTTATCCGTAGTCAAGTCTAAGTCTGAAACACTGAAACCTAAAATAAAAAAACAATGGGGGCGATTTTTACTAAAAAACGGACCTGTGCTGTCAACTATGGACAACTTCTCGAAGAATCCAACCTGGCTCACATCCTGAGACAAGAACACAGCGAAATATTGGCAGAAAATGTTTCTTACCGTCGGAGCATATCGATGAGCACAGAAAACATTCTCAAGAATAGATACCAGAACGTATTTTGCTTCGACCACAACCGGGTGATCCTTCCAGCAGAAGACGGTGAAAGCGACTTCATAAATGCCAGCCACGTCAACGGTCACAACGCCAAGGGGAGGTTTATCTGTTGTCAGGCTCCAATTCAAGAGACAGTCCAAGATTTCTACAGGATGGTATTCGCTTTCCAAACTCGAGTAATCGTGATGCTGACTAAAACAGTGGAAGAAGGCAAGGAGCGATGTGTTCTGTACTGGAGTCCTAAAAAGGGGACATCGGTGGTCTACGGCAAGTTCACCGTCGAAACTAAGGATATCAAGACCTTCCGCCATCACGTTGTGACCAAATTAAGGGTAACTGACAACAACGGAGCTTCACTGGATCTCAAGCATTTCGCTTACATGAACTGGCCCCTCAATCGCGTCCCTCAAGACCCGACTGACTTCTTAAATTTCATTTTGCTGGTCAGAAAAGCTCAACTAGAAGCTGAATTGGACAACAGTAGTGAAAACTTCCTTCCTATGGTCGTCCACTGCAGCGCCGGCTTGAACCGAACTGGGACCTTCTGCGCACTTGACATCTGTCTTTCTAGATACGATGAGAGCTCATCCATCAACCTTGCATCAGCGGTGCGGAATTTGCGCAAGCAAAGATCCAATTGCTTGTCTTCACCTGAGCAATATGTTTTCTGTTATCAGATAATGTTACAATATGTCAAATCTACCCTTGATGAGGCGTAGTGTAATTATGGTGTGTGCGAGGGGTGTATTTAAGTAGTAGTGTAATTTTGTTAGATTAATAGTATTTCAAATACCCGTGATTCTGTGATGATGTAAAATTGTACATTGCAATCGCGCATTGACGTATTTTCTACGTCAAAGTCAAAAATTCAACTATGTCACGTAATTTCGTTGAGTTGTTGCTCTTTGGACTTGTACGTTTTTTAAGTTAACCCCTGACAGGCAAACTGGGTAAAAAGTACCCACCCCTAAAATTCAATTTCGGCGTAATTTCACGGAATTTGTTCAGCTTGAACAGTATTTTTATCTATTTAAATTATATCTATCTTACGCAGAATTTTACGAACTTTAATTTAATAAGTTAAAAAATTTTCTAGCTTTATTAGATATGTGCAATAAAACTACCTTAGTACTTTTTACCCACATTGCCTTTAGAGGAATACAATTTTGATGTTTGCCTGTCAGGGGTTAAGAATGTAATTTTAAAGTTGCCAATCTAAACAATAAACGTCTTTTTAAAATCCAGAGATTTATTAAAACCCTTAAAAACTAAACAACACAATAGCAAGCTTAAGTCTATAAGTCACTACCAAATCACACAAATCACCCCATCCAGCAATATGACTTCTTCAAGATTTGGTTGCCATGTTAAACTGATCTTAAAGACGTCATATTGCTGGCTGGGACACCTTTTACATTAATCTTATGCTAGAAAATATCTAAGAGATCACAATAAGAAGCTAACTTTGGAAAGTTCACAACACACTTAAAAACTAAGCATGAGACTATCAATATCAACAAATTTTTTTCGAAACAACTTATCTCAATTCAAAAAGGTCCATCATTTCTTGGTCATCTTTTTCTTCCGCCACTTGATATGGGGTTAATCCGCTTTTATTTTCTACGTTTGTTTCGGCAGACATAGCGAGCAGCCATTCCACCAGCTGGTAGTTCTGGCATTCGACCGCCGTATGTAGAACGGTGTTCCCCGTACCATCTTCTTGGGCGTTCAGATCTGCTCCCATGTCGAACATCTGCGCTATCATCATCTCAGCTTCATCGCCTTGCAGACACTTCGCGACAGTATGCAAGCAAGTTTCCTCGTTGTCATTCTTGAGTCTCAAAATATGCGCCAGTGCGTTGCCCTGGGTACCGTTCCAGATGCAGTCCATAATATTGTTGCAGCCTGACATGGCAATAAGGTGGAATATCGTATTATTGTTCTGGGACCTATCTTGGCCCAAAATGTCGTTCAACATGTCCGAACTCATTTTTGCAGAAAGTTTTACAGAAAGATGTTACTCTTGACAGTCCTGTAGACGATATGATGGCACGTCCTACTGGAAGACTCTTATATACCCCCAGGAAATCTATAAATATTTCGATCTATCGCAAACAAACGTAATCGCGGGTTTTCCTGAGGGTTAAATGTCACTCCCTATCGCATTGGGAATTCTCGAGGTTACATTTGAACGGCTGCCAGGTCCAATTAGTTCGTATCATTGATAATAAAAGAGATCACTAGCGGACCGCATGATTAATATTTTTACAGTAGATTTTGCATTTCAAAATGTTCAAACAAAATAAAATTTTCAGAATTAGGTTGAGAAAATACTTACGATAGCAACAGCCTCTTAGGAGTTAGCGGATTTAGGCTTGAAGGGTGGAAATTTAATTCACGCATCGTTAGCGTCGACATGCCATCACAAGACATTAGGTACGAAATCCCCGCACAAAGTGCGTCGCTTACGTCATACCTGACGCTTATGTTTAATAGCGTTTTCAGGTCTTAATATAGAGCAGTTACTTACCTTGCTGGTATTAGAAAAAAAAGATGAACCTTAGAATACTATGCAAAGGTTTCATAATCGTTCGTCACATATATGAGTAATTTTATAAATAGATGAGCCATAAATTCCTTACCTACACAAGGCGATTATTCCGACCACAGGATATGCGGTTAGTAATTTTCACACGTCATAGCGACAATGTGTGCCTATTGTTTCGATTCAGGCGTATCAGTTATTTTCAAAAATAATTTGGAACATACTTTGTCCTGTTTTTGCGGTCTTCTCGAGTACGTAAATTCACGTACGTACCGTACCTATCCTGATGTTATTTTTCCACGAATATATAGCACTCTTATCGTACCTACTTTTAATTTCATCATTATTTGTAATTTAATGAGAAGGTTAGCAACAAAGTGTGCCCATAATTGTTTTAATTTAGGCTAATTAATTATTTTTAATACATTATATGGAAACTCCACTTTCCTGTTTTTGCGGTCTTATCGGACTCGTACTTTCCCGTACCTATCCTGATGGTATTTTTCCGCTAGTATATAATACTCTTATCGTACCTACTTTTAATTACATTATTATTTGTAATTTTACAAGTACGGTAGCAACAATGTAGCCCCTACACGCTGAGTCAAATATATCTGTTCAAAATTTTAATTCTCCTCTTAGAAAGCTATAGAATTTTATTTGTATTTCTTTTTAAATTATTAATCAATAGCTTGTAATTGAGTTCATCATTGTCGGAACTTCGTTGTTGTAATTCAAGGTGTCGAAATAACATTATAAATCTATTGACTTGTTCATCAACATCATACATTGTCGTAGCTAAGATTTATTATCTCTTTCAAAAATTAACTATTCATAAAGATTCTCACAAAAATTGTGATGACTCTATTAAATCCTTCTCTCCCTATATATATATAAATTATATAATATATATACCCCCCCTTTTGTCCTCTATTATAAAATGTGATAAATGAAAAAAAAAATGACAAAGTTATCCAAAGCATTCGAATGGATTCTTGTGTGTTTCATATTAAAACAGTCAATCACATGATATTTTTAATTTTATCATTATTTATAATTTTACGAGTATGTTAGCAAAAATGTATAGTTTGGCCATAACCGCTGCGCACTCCCTGAGGTATGCGCGCGGCGAGACGGGGGGGGACGCGCTCTGTCCGGCTCTGTGTCAGTTCGCCGTCAACGCTCGTGGCGGCAGTAGTTCCTCGGCTCCCACCTCACCGCGCATACCTCAGGGAGTGCGCAGCGGTTATGGCCAAACTTTATAGCCCCTCTTTGCTGAGTCAAATATATCTGTTCAAAATTTTAATTGTCTTCGTAGAAAGCTATAGACTTTTATTTTCAACACTTTTTAAATAATTAATCACTAACTAAGATTTATTATCTTTCAAAAATTAACTATTCATAAAGATTCTCAAAAAAATTGTGATGATTCTATTAAATCCTTCTCTCTCTCTATATATAAATTATATAATATATATATATACCCCCCCCTTTTGTCCTCTATTATAAGATATAATAAATGGAGAAAAAAAAAAAAAAAAAAGAAAAGAAAAAAAGTGATAAAGTTTTCCTAAGTATTCGAATGGATTCTTTCATATTTCACATTAAAACAGTTAATCACATAATATTTTTAAAAACCAAATCAGTGAAAAATATTTGCATTATTATAATAATCAGCCATTATTCTTTCAATCTGAAAAAAGCTCTAAAAGTTAACCATACTTATGCGTTTACAAATATTCGCAAGACTTTTACCCAAACGTCACAATAAATTTGAATAATTTTTTTTATAATCAATATGATCGTGAAGTTTTTTAATATTTTTTAAAAATGTAAGTTTTATAATAGTAAAGAAGAGGGGGAATATAAATATATATTATATATGTATATAATAAACTAAAATTATGTCTAATGTTTAACACTGTTGATTTTGTCTCGATTTATCATATCGATACGTTAATTACATATCTTTTTTATCATGACTTTGTCTAAAGGATAATTTATGAATAAATTATATCACTACTTAACTAATCTATTATTATAGAGTCTCGATCGTTATTCGACTTGACGCAACTTATCATGACTCAATGGAAAATCGAGATTTTTTAATCAACACAACGACGGCGCGACAAAAAATGAATAAATAGCTACTCTGAAAAAAAAGTACTGTTCCTGTCAGTACAAAAAGTATTTTCGTAGAGGTTTTCTTCCCCTTCGTAAAAATACGTATCGTGGTAATAAACATAGCAGTATAGTTCTCAGAGCAATACCGAATTAAGTCAGAGACCTGGATTCTAACCAGTAATACTATAGTAAGTGTGTTGTTGTCGCCAATATTAAAACAAAATAAATTTAAAAAATAAATGTGTCAGATATAACTTTGAAATAATAATTTATTATTACACTTGTAATTATTATTTTTATTTATTTAAATAGTTATTAAAAAATTCATTTATGTCAGTAAAGTCAGGTTATAACTATTTTATTTAGCGTCCGGTATTTTGACTATAGTAAATTCAAGTTTTGTGATTATCAGTATAAGTATAGCTCTGGACAGTATGCGTATAGTGCTGAGCAAAATGCCACGTATTGTTAGTAGAGCAATGCCAAGTTTTGTTCTCAGCATAAGAAATATTGTGAGTGGAAAAATTCTGTTTTTTCAGTGCATGGGCCATTGCAAAATTTAGCGTCGGGGAATTACAAAATCCATCGGCAATATGCGCCATAGTAAAAGATGACCTGCTTAGTCGACCGATTTCCAAATATTTCTTCTATTCATTAATGATGCATATAAATGATTAAGGCGGGAAAATTTAAACTTCAAAAGTGAGTCAAAAATAAAACAACCTTCCAATTAAATTATCATTAAGATTTTTCTCCCGTATCGATTAATCGCGAACTTACACGGAAAAAAATGAATGATAATAAACAATAATTAATCATATGAGTGGAAAAATACTGTTTTTTCAGTGTATGGGCCGTTACAAAATAAAGCGTCGGGGAATTACAAAATCCATCGGTAATATACACCCCAGTAAAAAGTGCCTATTTTTTAAGGAAATAATTTTCCAGCTTCATGTACCTACAACCAAATGACTATTTAAAAAGCTCTATAATTGAAACTCTGCGCACCTTAAATGATTAAGCAAAACCTCTTTAGTCTACAATTTGTTTCGGATTATAATTCAGTAAGAAATAACTTTCGTACAAACGATTTTTTTGTTCCAAATGATTTTATTCAAAGTAAAAATTTGTTTTCGCAAACTCGGATTAGTTAAAAAATCAAAAACAGTTTCCAGCGGATGTTCAAAACTCACCAGGCCAAACTTTCTGCTTTTAATTCTAGTGGTTGGTGTTCAAAAATTCATCAACAGAGACTCAAAGATATACCTCACTTTTTTTTTCTCACTTTTTAAGCTCACACATTTTTGCTACCCAATCCCCACCCCCTGCATGTCAGGGTTCTTACGCCTGACACACACTACTATGCTTCGTCTGTGGCCAGCTTACGCTTTATAATCAGTATTTGCATGATTACAACCTTAAATAGTATGTATTTCTATAATGACAAGTACCTGCCTAACTATATGAAAAAACCACAGAAAACCCGGCCGGTACAGAGGCTGGCAACGTAACGCACATATTCTTTGATATAATAAGTGATTATAGCCACTGAAGAAAATATTGGTGCGTGCCGGGACTCGAACCCGGGCCTACTCTTTCGAATTCAGGCACCGAGCCGATTAGGCTACTGCCAGCCTTTGAAGAAATATAAAGTAACTTCAAAAAGTGGGGTAACTACCCTGGTTTCACCCTACAGGGAAGAAATAAACAATTAAGCTTCAACAATTTATTAACAAACTTCAAAAACATCGGCTATGACGAGCTGTGACATCTTTCCAGTATACTAAGTCGGTAACACTTGGAAATCGGTGGAGTTTTCTCCATGGCTGAGACGAACGCAATCTTCGACGTCAGGAATGTGCCAGCGCAGTTTGCAGAGTCCATCTCCCAAAATTAGCCGGGCATGTCAGACGTAAGACACTGAAACATAACAAACCGTTGAAGAGTATACTCGAGTACAATCGAAAGACAGACAGTTATTTTATAACCTAAAGACTTAAATTTGACATAAATAGTGAGCGCACCATTATTCGATGCAGGACGAGCCCAAATCTGGTCTGTCGTCCTCAGCATCTGTCTCTTATGCGCGCCGTCGTTTCGCACGTGACTCGGCTCTTTGAAGAAGACGTCCTCCGCTGAGACAATCGTCGCGAGCATTATCATTGCCCCTGAAATGGCGACACGTTCTACGCTTCCCATCGTTTCTTCTTTTTGAGGTGAAAATATCTGCAAAATCCAGTTCCAAGCAGTACCGCACAACATGGTGACAAGCTGTACAATGGAACCCGCCTCTGGTGGCAGCGCTTATATCATTGGTCCGCGGGTCGTAAAAGCCTTGCCTACTCCCTCAATAGGCTCGTAAAAAGAGCTTTGCCATAAATATTCACCAATGATGGGTGGGGTTGGATAATTTTGGGTGTTACGAATTTATTAAATTACAGCCTAATGACAATTTTAGTGGAATAGAAGCGGGGCCATAAATTATAATAAAATTAATTTTAGGGTTGGACAAAAATGATACACAGAAAAACAGCTTACTTGGCCCAAGAAAGTGATCGTCTTCAAACTGATTTTCTTGGGGGAAGAGCATGAATTTTCCTTGGTTCAAGAAAATATTCTTATCTAAAGAAAATTTTGTTTCTTGCTCGAAGAAATTTGAATATCCATTCAAGATAAATTTTTTAAATAAAAAATACTTTCTTGTTTCAAAATAAAATGCTCTCTTGTCTGTAGACTTAAGAAACTTGGCGGAAGAAAACTCTCGTCGAAGAAATATTTCGTTTGATAGCAATTTAATTTTTAAGAATTGTTATTGTTTTTAAAAATAGTATTAACGCTTTAGAGTCTGGCCTTGGAACCCCACTCTTAGCTTGGATCGTGCGTCTTCCTCTTGAGAGCTGTATTCTATCTTGTAGAGAAAGGGCAGAAAACTTAGTGGAGGGGGGCGCACGCATTCGCTACTACTCTCGCATTTCACATACAAGCTCACGGCACGCTGTGATTCGCGCGCTCCCCACTATTCACACGCGGAGACGTTCCAAGATCCTCTGACTATAGAGGGGGATAAATCTAATTAGGTTTTTTCAAAAGTTTTTTGCCTATAAATCATAAATATCTCATATTTTAATCACTGCTATTAAATTCTGGAATGAGCTACCATCAAATCTAGTAGCACTATAAACTCATTTGAAGAGTTCAGAGCTGAGTGTTTCAATTGGTGCTTTGCTAAGGATATTTAAGCTAATAAGGACATTTAGTTTGTTTTTGAAATAGATTTATGTTGCTAAGAGTCAACTTTTTCTTTTGTTTTTTCTGATTTTTTAATAAATTAGTTATTATTCTTTTTAATATTGCAATTATTGTCAATTTAAGATCTTGAATTTAATATTTTCTATATTTTACTTTTGTTCTCTATTCTCTATTTTATATTTATTTTCAATATGTACTCACTATGTAATTGATTATTATGGCCCTTAGGGAGCACTTGCTCTAGGGCCAAGATTTAATAAATAATAATAATAATAATAATAATGTTATTTTTCATAAATTATACAAAACATAAAACAGATAATTATATATATTATTGAGAGTAGAGACCAAAGGTCAGAAATCATAAAATATTGTATTGTACACATACAAAATACTTGTAAATGAAATGAATCAATAAATATATATGTAAAGCTAAAAAACTATAAAGGGTTATAGGAAAATTCGGAGAAAAATAATATCGGTGGTTAACTGGGAAACTCAAACAGCCGGGAACAATGTTATTTGTCGAGGCCAAAGTTTACGGAGATTATGACTAATCTTTGGGGTTAACATAATGGACGATATCGCGGCATTGTGAGAATCTCGTTCCACAGGTCAGGCACTATAATTGAACCTGAGGCACACCAGCCGTTAAGTCGTGTTGTTGTAGGCCTTACGTCGTTTCTGCTATCTGCGTTCTTTCATACAACGGTACTTGGCGCCAAACTCTACCGAGTCTGTGGATCACCAGCCAGCAATATGACATCTTATGAAGTCTTTAGGATCAGTTTAACATGGGAGCCAAATCTTAAAGACGCACAGTAAAAAATTTTCCGTCATTGTGTAGAATGTTAAAATTTGTGTGTTAAATATATTCAACATTTTCGTGTGTTGAATCAACACAGAGGCGAGTGTACTTTCATCGACTTAATTATTAACACACGAAAATGTTAGTAGAGATGAATATAACACTTTTTGAATGTTACTCTAAAATCGACACACAATTTGTGTTGAGAATCTTTTTCTATCAGTCACTAGAATTAATAACATTTTGAAATGTTAATTTAATAGTAATTTCCTACTATCCTCAATTTACTTGTTAAAATGTTAAATTTGACGGAAAATTTTTTACTGTGCGTCATATTGCCGACTGGGTTCCTGTATAAGTCCATGTGGATTTTTTTGATAGGATGTTAGAAAATAACGACAATTTATAAATTAATTATACTTTATTTCAAGGTGGATAACAATTAATTCTCGCTTAGCCTAATTGAGATCATTGAAATGAGATCACTATGCATAAAACAGTCATTTCTTAAGATAAACACTTATTACAACTAGAGATCGAAAAGGCGCAGAACTTGTACGATTTGCAATAACAAACATAACTTACTAACAAGTTGCTAAAAAAATGAAGAGACTAGTCAAGAACATTATAAAATACAATACTTTTTCCTCCCCTCTTACGCTTGGCGTCTCCCCTCTCGCGTTGCTCCCTAGCAACCTTCCTAGCAACGCTCCGCCCCCTAGAAACCACCATAGCAACGCCCCACCCCTTAGCAACCGTTGCCTAGGAATAAGGGTTTACATCTTCCCATACCAATTTTTTATCTAGAGATGAGAGCGGAGCTCTTACAAGATAACAAATTAATTAACCAAGTAACAAAAAAAGATTGAGGCTAGGTAAATTAACAATCACTGTGCGTTAGCCTGCGGTTACTATCCTATTCTAAAAAAAGAATAACAATTGGCCGTTCATTAATTTTAGTAAAGGGAAGTCTTATACATCAATTAAATTTTTTAATATTAAAAAGAGGACGATTTGAACTTGACGTACGCCACACTATCTTCGTCCAAATCTGAACCTTCGACTCGGCCAGCGGGGAGTCGGTTTCGGGGTAGTTCTATGTAGAGACTGCCAGTATTGATTAGATATCTCTTCGTAATTAGTGCTATTCAATCGATTCAGGAGTCGAAAATATTCTCTGCGGTTAGGAATTGACCGATACGTTTTGCAATAATTATTTCCAAACTGGAAGCAGTGGAGCGACTCGACGTTGAATCCTCGCAACCTGACGTGGGGGCAGCACGGGAGCTCGGAACACTGAAATGCGGAAAAAATCATGGTAAATATAAAAGTGCGTGTCTCTACGTCTTCAGAGTAGTTTGGTAAATCTAGACCATAGTAGAAATGAAATCGAGTTTTTGGCCAGTTGAATTAGACTTAAACTAGGAACTAGCTATAGTGCACTATCAAGTAACTGTCTAGTAACTGGCCAGTTTTACTAGATATCAAGTAAAACATGGCGACTTTAAGAAAACTAACAGCTCTCAATTTAGAGGTTATCATCATTGTCAATTATTGAGATATATTGAAAAATCTGAAATTTTTTAAAATACAAATGCAACAGATAGATTTAGATAAATCTAATTCGAAGGAACGATTCATGCATGGCAATATAAAATTAATATCAATTTGCATAGATGGAGATTGAGAGCAAATCAATTTAAATAATTTTCTTACGATTCTAAATTATAATTTATAAATTAATATACACAATTTTCAAATTATTTATACTGCTTTTTTATACTTATTGGAGATAATATTACACATAGGTTAGTGAAAAAAATAAACATACACCCTCGCTAGTTTACGCAGAACATCCGTGTGACCAATGCTTACTACTCAGTTGTAGGTGGCGCCTATTCTAGTTTCGCTAGCCAGTTACTAGATTCAATCGAGTAAAACTTGGATAATTTCTACTAGAGGAGTCTCGAGAAATCTCGGTGTGAGCTGTTAGGGGGTAAAACCAATCATAGTCCGTGATACGGCTGTGTGAGGAACAGTTTGGCTGTAGTAGTACATCGATGCGCCCCCTTCTACTAGTTTTCTAACCCCCTTTCTACAAAACAAACTATAGGTCTCTCACTTGAAGACGAAGACGGACAATCAAAATTAAGAGAAGGGATTCAAGGTTGGCCGTTAAAGGGTTAGTGACCATTTTTTGGCGAATTGAACGCCCTCATGTGTTTCGTCAGGTAAATTACGAACGGATAGAAACACATGCACGCATTGACGACACGAGAACTCTCTTTACTATGAAAATATCAGCTATGGCTGACGAAGGATGGAAAAATTGGGTGGCAAAATTTGAAAACGTATGTCTTCAATGCTTTTGGTTTTCTAACCTCTTTGGAGACGTGCAAAGAAAAGCAAAAAGGGTAACTCACATCTTGTCCCATAGGTGCACATTTCAACGAATAAGCTTGAGTCGTCTGCGCCAAAACGGCCAGCGCAATCAGGAACGCAATTGTCTTCATTTTTGGTGACCGTTAACTTTCACGTCCGCCGGTGAAATAATGCCCAGGTGAAAAATTTCAGCCTTTTAAACAGTTGTAGCGATACCTAAAGTCGTAAACAACCATGATAATTACAGGGGCTAACTGGGAAACTCCAGTGTTATTTATGGAGGTCAAAGTTTACGACTTTATCGCCGAACAAGTACTGACAAGAGCTTTTAAATTAATTAAGCGTGTTACACAATAGACTCGCGTGATACCGTATTAGAATTTTGTTCGTGCGTTACTTTCACACGCAAGTATTTGCTTTTTATAGACACAGATTATGACTAATCCCTAGAGTTAATATAATGTACTGAATCGCGGCACTGTGAGAATTTAGTCTGGTGCGCCGCTTTTGAACGGTACTTGGCGCCAGACGCTACCGAGTCTGTGGATCGGCCGCCGCGACGTCATTGTGATCCAAGGAGAGTTCAGTTCTAAAGATAACTTAAGATACACCTTTTACGCTAACTTCCGCTCATTTTCGCTGGAGATTCAATCGAATGCTATAAAGACCTGAATGACGAATCACTGATAAGGCTTTAGAAAAATATGAGTTGAACATCAGTGTATTGCATGCCTTAAGCGCGAGCGTAGGTATGCTCTACTCTCGCCTAAAAATCAAAAAACTGGGTTCCGTCAGAGTTTTATTTTAATAAATAATAATATAGAGGTTAAAGAAGGTTGGCCTTCATACTACAGTTAAAGAAAACATCAATTGTCATTTTTATAAGCAATAAACAGCCGGTCCAACCCACAATTTAGATAAAAAATGAATTTTTCGGAAAAAATCCTGTGAAAGTACATGTAACATTCTCTTTGTAATCACCATAACTCTCGAAAAACAAAACTAATTTTTTTAAATTTAATTTTAATCAGTCCGTAAATTAATTGTGACGAACTGATTAAAAAACCACAACTCAATTATTATTCGTTTAATTATAAAATAATAAAATGTGTACTGTCAACACTAAAAAATTCATATCTCAGGCAGCCTTATATAAAAAAAATATAATAAACAGAGTTAGTGAAGACCTGCTACTTCTATCGGGGCGTGCTAGATGGCGTTAGCAAAGATTTCCATTCTATCCGCGGGAATTTTTTTTTTTAATTTTATTATTTTCTGTTCTGTAATCTAACAGAGTTGTTTTTTTTTTTTTTTTTTTTTTTTTTTTTTTTTTTTTTGTGTATGACGTGAGCACTTAAGGCATGCTCATTTGGATTTTCCAAACTTTTTCCTAGATTTCTACTGCATGGAAATACTACTTGAGATATCTGCCTAAAATATCCACGCTAATTGTGTGATAGGCAACATGTCACTGGCTTGGATATCTCAAAGGAGCCAAAGATTTGGATCCCCACGAATACCAAGAATTCGATGTTTCCTCTTTAGCACCAGAAGTTGATGATTCTGTTGAGCAATCTCTGCTATTTTGATGTAAGCCAGGTGATCATCGATGCATGACTCATCAAAATTAGCATAGACCAAAACAAGGGAAATTGCTTTTAGCGTGTCGGCGGTGCGCGCGCAGACTAAACTCGTTCAACTGCAGCGAGGAAATGATAATTTAAAATTTCAACTCAGAATAATCGTCTAAGTTCCCTAAATTTCACATTGGAAATCGTTCCTAGTAAAAAAGGGCTCACACCCGTACAAAACTCCATACATTTCCGATGATATCACACCAGTCATGATTTCCAAATCGAAAGTTACAATTAATTTTAAAATAAAAATTATTTTTGTAAGCCAGGATTTATCAAAAACAGTTTCCGGCGGATGTTCAAAACTTAATTTTTCTGGTGTTTGTTGTTCAAAAATTCATCAATAGGGACTGAAAGATGGAAGGTCTTTTGAATCGATAAAAATCCATCATAATTTTACTATCGAAGGATAAAAAGTAAAAAGACCTCAGGCAAATTTTGAACGCGGGTTACCGGATAAATTTTTGAGAATGAAATGTTCAAAAACGCTCGGACATTAAGAGCCAACAAGGCTAGTGTATTTAAACATTGCCGCGCGAGTGACCTAAGTAGGTTTACACAACACATGCCCGATTGTCGCGCCTTCTCATGTCTGCGAACCAAACCCTTAAGAGGCTGTTTACGACCGACGCTCAATAATAATAAAAATTTTCCTATAGGAATCCATACTTCCTATGTGGATTTCTCACATCGGAATCCATATGCCCACAAGTTCCTACATGGATTCCCATACACTGAAAGAAATTTTCTGTAAAAATTACCGTTGAAATACTGTAATCCCGGGACTGAATGACTCAGCATTACCATTTGTCGGTAAACAAGATAATTCTTAAAGTTTTCTCAACAAATTTTACCGGAGTCTCCCGTAAAATTTACTGTAGTTTTCTACAAAATGTATCAATTTTTTCTTAATTTTTACATTAAAAATGGTAATAAATCTAAGGGAGCCACGATTACAGTATTTTAACGGTAATTTTTACTGAAAATTTCTATCCGTGTAGGAATCTATTTATTCCTACGTGGATTCCTATGGGTTCCTGTAGAAATCGATACTTTCCTATGTGGATTCCGAATCTCGGAAAAAATAGACCGGAATTTAAAACATTTTACATTTTTTTCTAAACACAGTTCTCAACCGGAAAAATTAGTCTAATATTTCTAAATCGATTTTTTCCGGGTCTATTTTTTCCGGTCTATTTTTTCCGATTACCGTGGATTCCCATGGGTTCCCATATAAGCCCATGTGGATTTTTTTGATAGGGAAATGTTAGAAAATAACGACAATTTATGAATTAATTAAACTTTATTTCAATGTGGATAACAATTCTCGCTTAGCCTAGTTGAGATCATTCAAATGAGATTAGTATGTATCAGAACAGTCATTTCTTAATTCTTAAAATACAATACTTTTACCTCCCCTCCGACGCTCAGTGTCTCCCCTCTCACGCTACTCCTTGGCAACCTTCCTAGTGACGCCCCGCCCCTTAGCAACCTTCCTAGCGACGCTCCGCCCCCTAGCAACCACCATAGCAACGCCCCACCCCTCAACAACCGTTGCCTAGCAATAAGGCTTCACATCTTCCCATACCAGCTTTTTATTTAGAGACGATGAGAGCAGAGCTCTTACAAGATAAAAAATTAAGCGACCAAGTAACAAGAAAAGATTAAGGCTAGGTAAATTTACAATCATTGTGCGTTAGCCTGCGGTTACAACATGTAATATTACTATCCTATTTTAAAAAAGGAATAATAATTGACCGTTTATTAATTTTAGCAAAGGGAAGTCTTATTTATCAATGAAATTTATTAATATTAAAAAGAGGACGATTTGAACTTGACGTGCGCCACACTATCTTCGTCCAAATCTCAATCTTCGATCCGGCCAGCGAAGTTTCGGTTTTGGGGTAGTTTTATATAGAGACCACCAGTATCGATTAGATAGCTCTTCGTAATTGGTGCTATTCAATTGATTCAAGAGCCGAAAATATTCATTTCGGTTAGGAATTGATCGATACCTTCTGCAGTTTTTATTCCCAAACTGAAAGCAGTGGAGTAAAGCGATGTGTAATGTTCGCGAGTTGTAGTAGTCGCAGCACGGACGCTCAGAACACTGAAATGCGGAAAAAAGTATGGTAGATATAAAAGTGCGCCCAAGTACACATTCAACTATTGTTATATACAAAAACCGGATTTTTACAAAAAATAACAGAATCAATAAAAAAAATTCGAAAAGTGGCTGACCCTGCAGGCCATCCTGACAACTTCCCGCTATCTACACTCAAAGCGCGCCAAAGTAAGCTCAGAAGTGTGGTGTTGAGCTCTACGAGGTCAACACGCCGACATCGATGATTTTTGAGCTCTTCGAGCTCAAAAAAATTTTTTTTATCTCTTGTAGCAACAATATCTTGCGAACGAATCGACCGATCTCACTTTCAACAATGCCATTCAACGCAGTTTCTTGAGTACTAAAAATATTGTCTCAAGACCAGAGTCGATAAGTCTCAAAATTTCATAGATATCTTAGAAAAACTTAATTTTTAAAATTTTTGAAATGCCATAACTTTGGAACGCGTTGTTCGATTTTGACGTTCAAGACGGCAATTGACGAAGTTTTTTAAGGCCTAGAAATGTTACACTAAGAGCGAAACCGATGAGACGTACAGTCTCCAAGTTATCCTAAAAAAACGCTTGTTTTTTAATTTTTTCGATTTTTTCGTTCACGATATCTCACGAACGAATCAACCGATTTTGATTTTCAAAACGGCATTCGACGTTATTTTTTAAGGTTAAAAGCTGATTAGGTCATGGAATTGATCGGTGCAATAGCCAGAAAGTTAAACTCGAAAAACATCATTTTTAAACATTTTTTTTTTCGGTTTTTTCGAAATTTCTCAAAATCTACCGATCCGATTCACTTCAAGTTCTCAGAAAATCTAATTTGAGTGGAACCCGATCGAATGCCGTGAGTCTCGTTTCGATCGGTCAAGCCGTTCAAAAGTTACAAGAGGTTTACATACTTACACACACACACACACACACACACACACATCCACACAGACATACGGACACCGTCGTGATAATAGTCAGGAAAGCTTTCTAGGAACTCAAAACGTCGAGATCTGATGAAAACTCGATTTTCGAAAATTGGGGTGAAACCAATAACTTCCCGATTTTTTTAAAAATTTTTAATTTTTTTAGCGGGAAGTTAAAAATCTAAGTACTACAAACGTTCCAGACTTGGAATGAAATTCGCTAACTATATAAAACTAACATAAAATTTAATGTAACGTTGGCTGTGTCCCTGTCTACCGAATTAAATGTCTAGGTTCGATTCCTAGTCCGAACATATTTGTTTTTTCGGTTACTGCAAAAATTCCAACGAATCAAACCTCCTTTCCCTCTCCTCTGATATGCCTAAATTGTCATTCTAAAACAAAGAGCTCTCGGAATTTTTATTTAAATACACGGAAAAATTCTACATCACCGACTGTTCATTTTTACGATAGTTGAATTGGAAATTTTACTAACACGTCTTGTAGAATTTGCTCTATAGAGTTGGACTTCTTAAGGTATAGTTTTTTCCCAAGGTATAGTTTATGCTACTGCTGTCTTTTTCGCTCGCTAGTGCTGCTTCTCTCGCGGGCTATTGCTAACTCACTTTTGCTGATCACAGTTTTTGTTTACTTTACTAGTTTATTGATCATTTCTAAGAAACTAAATGGTAAATAATTCCTTAATTTTTTTTGGGTGATTCTAAATACACTACTGCAATAAATATTAGTTTTTCATAAATTTGTTAAAATTCCTTCAATACAAAAAACATAAAAAACTTCCGTTTTCTCACTCTAGCTCCATGCCGCCTGTGTTAAAAATGTCATTTTCATTTACAACTATCTCATGTTCGGTGTGGTAAATCGTTTTCAAATTTTAACAGCAGACGTATTATACACTTAATTACTCATATTTCAAATTTCAAAGACTTCTTTAATTTTTGCTTGCATGACCCAACTACCTTAAATCTTGCACTGGTATTATTTGTTGGATAAAATTTACATATAATTATATATAATAAAAATTACGATAGTGAAATAGTAAAAACTCCAAGAATTTTCATTCTGTGTATGAGAACTCTATTTACATATGAAAGTATCACCTATGCCTGGCGAAAGATGGAAAAATTGGGCGTAACTCCCGGTCGAAATATTTAAACACAATAAGACGGAACAATATCAAACTATTACTTGCAACACACTCCAACACAAGACAGTTATTTTACACACTGAAAAAAAAGTTTTTTTTGTTATACTCGCCCCAAAAGTTCAAGTTTTGAACGCTGCGTGGCGTCTGTAAAGGTACTCTTTTCTAGAGACTCTACTATACCGTTTTTTTTCACAGCCTAGGCCGTGAAATTTACCTCCCCCCTTACTTTACGGACTGCTAGTGTACATCCGCGAACGAAATTGAGAGATATTGTAAAAAAAAAATCACATTCTAGTGTACCGACCGATGATTTTGAGTAAATTTTAAACTTAGTTACTATTGAGTGGCGCTAATGGTTTCTCAGCTGGCAGTTCATTATAAAGCGGACCTAATGTTATAAAATAAAAAATCTTTTTATCTATAATAATAAAAAATAGATAATGTTTCAATAACAATTTACTAAAAAAATATTAAGATAATGATAATCAATATGAAATTAAGTTTTTTTTCCCCTTATGAAATTCTATAAAATTGGAATATGTCTTTATTTGCCTCCGATCCCTCAAAAGTTAAACTTATGGAGCGATAATAACAAAAAATATTGTATGTTATTTGGCCGTTTAGTGGTGATTTTGACAACGACTATTTTTCGATATTCGCTTTAACGTTTGTGACGCGAATGTACAAAAACGAGCGCAAATTTCCGTCCTCGGCTACGCCTCGGCCAGAAAAATTGCGCCCGTTTTTGAACATTCCCGCCACAAACCTTAAGCTCATCTCGAAACTCGTCGTTGTCAGAAAACCGCCACTTCACGGCCATATGACATAAATATCTATTTTCAGTGCATGAATACCTAAATAAATTGGTATGAAAATTTGAAAACATGTGTCTTCAATGCCTTTGCTTTTTCTAACCTCTTCAGAGTCGTGCAAAGAGCAGCAGAAAGGATTACTTACATCTTGCCCTAGAGCTGCACATTCCAACGATTGAGCTTGAGTTGTCTGCGCCAAAACAGCCAGCGTAATCAGGAACGCAATTGCCTCCATTTTTGGTGACCGTTAACCTTCGCGTCCGCGGGTAAAATAATGCTCAGGTGAAAAATTTCAGCCTTTTAAATAGTTGTAGCGACACTTAAAGTCGTAAACAACCATGATAATTACAGTGGCTAAGTGGGAAACTCCAGTGTTATTTATGGAGGCCAAAGTTTACGACGTTATCGCCGAACAAGTACCGACAAGAGCTTTTACATTAATTAAACATTTCGCAGAACACTCACGTGATACCGCATTAGAATTCTAATATGTTACTTTCACACGCAAGCATTTTTTTTATAGACATCAATCACGACTAATCTCTAGGTATGATGTAATACTAAATCGCGGCACTGTAAGAATGTAGTCTGGCGCGCCGATTTTGAACGGTACTTGGCGTCAGACGCTACCGAGTCTGTGGATCAGCCGCCGAGACGCCATTGTGATCCAAGGAGAGTTCAGCCCTAAAGATAACTTAAGTTACACCTTTTACGCTAACTTCCGCTCATTTTCGCTGAGGATTCGATCGAATGCTATAAAGACCTAAGTAACGAATCACTGATAAGACTTTAGAAAAATATGAATTGAACATCAGTGTATTTTATAGATTTGTGCTAGGAGAACTATTCTAGTCAACATTCCTCCTGATGTATGGAAAATTTCTTTGTGCGTCCTGTGGCTGAACGAGCAGGATTCCAATGTGGGAAGTTGGGACTCGGAAAAATCACCAGAGAACTACACGGAAAGAAATTTCCAGGAATTTTTACAATTCGACTATTGTGATTTTTATTAAATAGAATCGTAACGGTGGACTATATTTTCTATGTAATAATTTTTACACTCTACTATTGGAAATTTTATTAAGTAAATTATACTAGTGGTTTTAGTAAAGTTTCCAATAAAACTATTGTAAAATTTGGTCGGCAATGTAGAATTTTTTCGAGCATTTGAATAAAATAATATTAAATGCAAGAGAAGGAGAATGAGACTAGAATTTAATACAGACACATATAATTCTGAAAATATTTGCTGCGAGCTGGATTCGAACCCGGTCCTAACTTTTAACAAGCGAGAACTTAGGCCAAAGGCTATTGCCAGCTCTTAATAGAAAAGAATAGCAGACATAATACAACTCATTAATTGGTAACCGAGCGCTTCTTACGACAAACGCTAACACTAATTTAGAAATACTCCAATCCAACTATTGTAAAATTTAAAAGTTACATTGGAAAGATACAGAGGCAGCACTAGCAGAATTTAATACCCTAATCTGCCGAATAAAATTTACAATAGTGAATCGCACAATTTCTTACATAAATAGTAAATTTTCGTCTAAAATATTTGAAAGTTACCAGTCATAAAAATACAGTCCAGAATTACAATAGTTGTATTGTAAATTTTCCCAGAATTTTCTTTCCGTGTCATAGATGAAGCCGTAGCTCAGGGCACTGATAAATGTTGGTAATATTGCAGTTCATTAAAAAAATCTATACCGATAGGACTTATACTGTTTTTTGTGTTCGGGCTACAGTCATCTTATAACTCATTGGATAATTAAGTGCAACCCTATCTGTGTCATTTGATACATAGTTAGAACTTCCAGCGCTCTATAAGATCCAGTTGTGCCGAAAAACATCTAAATCTACTTTTTCTACAAGCAAAAGCCTAAGCTTTGCTTATCCTGATTACATTTAGAATTGTCCGCTGTATTTTTCGAAATAGAATGATGCGCATGGCCCACTCACAATCACCCAATATCACGCTAATAGTTGTTACAGTCAATAGGCTACATCAAACTTGTCTACAGAATGTAACTTAACCCTTTAGAGTCTGGCCTTGGAACCCCACTCTTAGCTCGAATCGTGCGTCTTCTTTTTGAAGTGAAAGGGCTGTACTCTATTTCGTAGAGAAAGGGCAGAAAATGTGGTAGAGGGGGGCGCACGCATTCGCCACTACTCTCGCATTTCACTCACGCAAGCTCACGGCACGCTGTGATTCGCGCGCTCCCCACTATTCACACACGTAGACGTTTCAAGATCCTCTGACTATAATGGGTTAAACCTTATTTCTAGCTCTAAATCTCTCTGAGGAAACAGTTGCATAGATAAGTACAATGCCAAACAAACCATGTACATAACATCCTCAAAATAGTTTTCCTGGTCCATATTTACCAATCGAAGTACAAAAATAACAATAAATATTCATAGTTTTCCTCAAACTTTGTCTGGGTAGCCTTTACGTCACTGAAACAGGAAAATGTGGGTGAAGCAAAGTACAAATTACTTGTTCGCGTGTCTGCGGTTTACTACACCGTATGCGTCATTGTTTGCTTGAGCAAACACTAAATTCTAGAGCCTGCAGAAGAACCAAGAAGTCTTGTCTTCCAATCCTGATCAGCATGCGCAGTCTTCGAATATCTTCACCTCGTCGATCCTTCTCAGCGCAGTCTGCCAATTCGAACAGCATAGCTGATAAATGGACAGAAATCTGTAGGAATCAGCAGGCCAGGCTAAGAACCAGTTCTCTGATGCTTCATTGGCCGGACTGAGATATCCGCGCGAGTGATATGATCGGCAAAACAAGTCACTCGCATGGATACCTCGAAAAAGCCAAAGATTTGGGTCCCCAGGAAGACCGAAAATTCGATGTTTCTCCTTGAGCACCAGAAGCTGATGATTTTGTTGATCAATCTCTGCTATTTTGATGCAAGCCAGGTGATCAACAACGCATGGCTCATCAAAATTAGCACAAATAGACCAAAACTATGGAAGCTTTAGCTGTCTTGAGTGATCCTGGTACCTAAAAGTCAAACTAATGAACGGAAATCCAAAAACGGCGGGCTATTTCTTCCTTTCATGACGATTCCCTTCGGTCTCCTTCGCTACATCAACGAATAATGTGAACAGGAAACACATTATTTAGTTTTTGGTGCAGATCTTGGCTGCTAAGTCTGTGGAAAAGGAAGAAGGACACATAAAATCGGATACTTGAGCAGCCGTCATTTAAACGGAAGGTTCTGGGTTCAAACCCCAGTCCAAGCTAATTGATTTTTCTGGCATATTCTATAAACTTCCATTGAGATGGTTCCTTTCCTCATCCTTTCTCAATCATCATCTTCCATTATCAATCAATCATCATCTTTGTGGAACGCTTTCCGTAAATTTAACCGTAACTCCTCTCCTTTCCCGCTTCACAGCATTGTTTCTTTGGATGACAGTCATTTCCGATTTCTGAGGACTGTACCACCTGATTTCCTTCACCAAGTCCCCTGATTGTCGTTCTCATCATTAGAATTGCTCAAGCCGATTAAAAACGCATCAGCAACTCTAATAACTAGAGCGAAACCAAAAGATCCTCTTGCTGCTATCACCTGGGTTGAGTTCCGCGATGAGATCGTCCATCCTAGCCTTCTTAAGTAGTTCGAGGAACCATGCCGATGGAGAGTCACATAGATCCCTAGAGCTACTTAAAGAAAGATTAGAGATGAAGACTTTTGGTCCAAAGTTATTCTTGAAGCTGACCGGCGGTGGAAGATTCTCAGGCAGACGCCTTGTCCAAGTGGTCTAAGATGATGCTGGTGTTCGTCTAGGCTTTCTTGGGTTCCCTGCAATGCGATGATGAGTGGAAAGACATGGCACTGATAGGAAACCAAAAGAAGACTAAACTGAATCTTCGGTGCCTTCATTGGTGTCTTGAGGTCCTGGACGATCCAAAGTAGCTTTCACTTCTGGCTGAAATCAGTTGGTCTGAAGAGTATTGCGAGCTACTGACGCTTCTACCCTTCGGAGCAATTGACCTAGGCAGATCTGAGTCCTAGGCAAGTTTCCTCCTAGAGCTTTGAATCCACAGGGCTAACGCGAGATCAGGACTCCAGAATAATTCCGCCATTCCGTCATACCTTGACTGAAGACACAAGCGTAAGATGGATTGACGAAAAAAGTCCAAAATCGACGGATCCCTTCGGTTTCTTCAGCTGCAAGGAATCTCGCACTGTCGTCATTCGTCTTGGCTTCCTCAAGTATTCTGGCCGCCGATGTCATAGCGAGTCACATCGACGTGCCCAAATTCCTGATGAAAACTTGACTAATTTTTTAAATGAGTTTGTTGCCGAAGACGAAGACTTTCTGCGCTCGGAATTCTTCAGCAGGCTGGATGTCGTAAGCGGAGACGATATTAAACCAGAACGCCAATCTTGATCCATTTTAACGCTTGATGAGGTCAGTGGAATGGAAATACACATGGCGGCATGAAGCGTTACAACAGAGTCTAAGATTTCAATAGATTTGGTCCAGCTTTCCTGAAATCGAATTTTTGAGAGCCAAGTTTTGGATTTCTTATCTTGGAAACCCAGCAGACTTACAGGTTTCTTATGATTTAGTTGAAATTAAATTTATCCTTAAGTGAACTAATCTTGTCCACAAAACCGCTTGAAAACAACTGCGGAATTCCGGGAACTGGTTAATCGATTCCTTTGTTCGTTTTAACAAGCCGGTAATTAGCGCTGTTATCGACATGTTTTTATTGAAACTTCCTAACCTCATTGATCAATCCAAGTCCTGCAAACAATGAGGAAAAAAGCGTTCGATTAATACAGCGATGATTTCTTTGTTCAGATGATTGTGAAATTCCGTGCACTGAAAAAACTGTATTTTTCCACTCATACTATTAATTATTGTTTATTATCATTCATTTTTTCCGTGTAAGTTCGCGATTAATCGATACGGGAGAAAAATATTAATGATAATTTAATTGGAAGGTTGTTTTATTTTTGACTCACTTTTGAAGTTTAAATTTTCCCGCCTTAATCATTTATATGCATCATTAATGAATAGAAGAAATATTTGGAAATCGGTCGACTAAGCAGGTCATCTTTTACTATGGCGCATATTGCCGATGGATTTTGTAATTCCCCGACGCTAAATTTTGCAATGGCCCATGCACTGAAAAAACAGAATTTTTCCACTCACAATATTTCTTATGCTGAGAACAAAACTTGGCATTGCTCTACTAACAATACGTGGCATTTTGCTCAGCACTATACGCATACTGTCCAGAGCTATACTTATACTGATAATCACAAAACTTGAATTTACTATAGTCAAAATACCGGACGCTAAATAAAATAGTTATAACCTGACTTTACTGACATAAATGAATTTTTTAATAACTATTTAAATAAATAAAAATAATAATTACAAGTGTAATAATAAATTATTATTTCAAAGTTATATCTGACACATTTATTTTTTAAATTTATTTTGTTTTAATATTGGCGACAACAACACACTTACTATAGTATTACTGGTTAGAATCCAGGTCTCTGACTTAATTCGGCATTGCTCTGAGAACTATTGCGGCAGTTTTTAATTGGCGTCATCAACATGAGTCAGACTGTTTTGATATTCTCATTGAAAAAGCAACGCTTTCATTGGTCAAAACAGCTCGTGCTTATCGATGAGGTTAATACCTACTTCGAACAATCATTTGGACGGTTTTGCCCACCAATCCTGCTATCTTTATCATCACAATACGTATCTTTACTATAAGAAAACTCTCTCGACAATACTTTGCATCCTGATAGGAACAATACTTTTTTTTCAGTATGATGCAGATGAATGTGCCGTTTCTTGGTGCAGATGATTATGAGTTCCGATCCATTGTTGCAGCCTCTAACAACAGTAACGCAGAAAAACTCACTGGTAGTTCGAGGCAGCTAGAATAGATCATGATAGTGATGATTTGATGCGATAGAGTTCTTCCAATTCTGCTGATAATCCAAACCAGCTCTAACTGTGTAATGATCTCATGACTACAAACAGAAGATCAAAATTCAGCTAGAACCAGTCAAGGATTCGGTTCTTCATCTTCTGCGGCAAACTATCCTTCCAGTTCTTCAAAAGTCAGCTAGTATTTGAATTTCGCCTTGATACTCAAAAGAGGTTTGCGATAGAAGAATGCAATACCGCTCAAGAGTGCCAATAGCTGAGATTCAAAGACAAACCCTCTCTATCATCAGCCGAAATTCCCGAATCAAGTCATCTAAACCTCTAAGAAAGTCTAAAATGAGTCTACAAGCGTCTTCTAACCTTTTCGTTGATCTAAAATCAAGACAATTGGAGTGTTGGGTCAAATATTTGGCGGAGGAAATCAAAACATTGATCAAAAAATGTATAATGAGCAAAGCATTGATCATTGAAACCCAAAAAATCATAAAGAAAACCAAATTGATTAGTAAAAAGGTTAGTTTGACTCATCCAAATCAGCTGATAGGGAATTGCATGGCGCATATTTCCTGCGTTATCGACGGCCTGCGCCATCTATACTTCCGAACTTGAATCGCTTGCTCCACACATGACCGCAGCTCTGTCGGTATTGAAATGCAAAAGTTTTATCAAGAAAATCCGATAAGAAAAGAAATGAAAACAATGTCTTGTTTTTTTTTCTTTTAATAAAAGACGGCGCTGATGAGGTCGACCGTGAGAATCTTTCGTTTTCAAACTTTCAGTGAGCTTGCGATGGAAACGCATGCCAACTAGAAGCTCGAAAACCAAAGTTCAAATCCTTCCAATCAACGAGCTTTATAAGAAAATAAAAACAATTTTTCTATCCTCAGTGGTACCGAGCCCAGCCCGGGATTCGAACCCGCAACTTTGGCGCGTCGGATTTGACTGCTAAATAATCGCGCGCATGAAAATCTTAGCGACAATTAACGATGTAAAGTATCAAAACTTACCCGTCCAAATTGTAAAGAAACTTCGTCGCACTTCAAACTTAACCACTAGCAGGATAAGAAGATTCCTGCATGACCGAAGGCCAGCCACATACTGAATGAGTCCCGGAGTCCCTCTAAAATTTATACACACGTTTATCTCAGGGGCAGTCAGTCGAGATGACATGACTAATACATTTGTTGTTCCAAAAGGGCTGCTTATCAACACGCTCTGCGGTTAAATTATCAGCGGGTTTTCCAGAATGAAGGTTACGGGTCTAATTAGATCAAAATATTTGTGTACTCATCCTTGGGATTTCCTAATTAACTGAATGAGATTGGTTATGAAAAAGCAAAGAACTTGAAGTATACGGCGAGGCTTGCTTTTATTGGGCGCTGTATCGCCACCTACGCGGTAGCGTCATCAACTACTGAGTAATGACATGTCGAAAATGATGCAATCTCATGTAATTCTAGTCTTTTTACCAGTAATAACTGCTGACTATGTGCTGACAGATACGTCATTCCGGCTCACTCATCAGTTCTTCTTTTACACACCAGCCGCAGCGCCAGTCGGTAGCCAGAAACTATAAAGCCTAATTAGTATTTGATTGCCTTCATTAATTCTCTTAATGTCTTTTTCTATATCACCGAATTGATGAGGAGTAGAAGCATTTTCAATTTGAGCTCTTTCGCGTGGGTGTAACTTAGCGAGAGTAAGTGTAACTTATCGAGAGTTTTGGGCTTGAGTGCCTGAGTATATTTTCTACTTGGCAGAGAGTAGACTTAGCGTAGGATTCGAAGACATTTCTTTAGTCTTTTGTTTTTTTTTTTAAATCCCAGGTGTCGCTGCAAGTAAAATGAGCGGGAATTTTAAATTTTAAATTTTGGTATTTTACTTTTTCAATGGAATTTACTTTTTGGTTTGACCATTTATCATTATTCTATGATTTGTGTGTTTTATAAATATAATAAAAAACTTAGCAATGTTTAGAGGATTTCAAAACTTTGTTCATCATTTTGATTCAAATTTTAAAAAGCTATATAAGCCGAATTTCATTCGTATGTTGTTTCATCTTAATATAATGAAAAATATGTTCGATAAGTAAATTCATCCCTCTTAGAATTACGTCATAAATTTCAAACTATATCATAGGGGTAACCGCCCCTTGATGGCCTTAACCTTGAATTCATGATGACGTCATCCGCTCTGCTCAAATTCTAAGTCCTCTAACTTTCGAGGTTGAGAATATTCCTGTTGTAGTTGGACTTCTCGTAGAAAATAACCATTTGCATGTATTCTTGATTGGAATACGCGTAAGGCATGATTATAACTATCGTAACACAGCACGGTAAAGATGAGTAACAGGAGCTATTGTCCGGAACGAACGAATGCCGCGCACGAGACTGCTCGGAGCGGCGCGTAGGGTCGGAGTGCGGCGCGCGCGGCGCGGCGCGTGGTTTGCCGGCGGAGACGAGCGGCGGCGCGGGCGCGGGGGAAATACTCGCCGTGGGCCGTGGGTTGGCGGGCCGTGCGACCGAATGCTTTGACTCTCTTTGTTTATACCGAATGCCGCGCGACGGAGTGCTTTGACGTATTTTTCATTCATAATTGGCCGGCTCCAAGTGATAGAGAACCATTCCTTTATCGTTAAATGGAAAATTCATTTTTTATTTTTTTTGCTAAATTTTATTTTAAGATAATTAAATTTTATGTTGTTTTTTGGAATACTATTAACCTATACAATAACGTGTTAAAGGGAGGGGCGCTAATAAATAAGGACCTTATATAGTTCAAATTAGGCATTGATGGTTCACACATTATATACCAACTCGACGAAATGGAGTCTCCTTATTTCCACAGAGAACATCCATTATCTAAAGAGTGGAGCCTCCATGATCCCTCGAAGGACATCCACCCAAGAAGTTCTTGACTTATTCAAGTCAAGGTCCTACGTGAGCACGTAGCTTAGGTATACAATAAATGAAACAAGCATATGCCGTAGACTCAGATCTAAGTTAAGTAAATAACAGATAAGGAAGTAAATATTACAATCTATTCCATAACGCTGATGTCTTTTATCAAGACATTTTCATAGGAAATAATTCCAAATTAATTATATTTTATTTCAGAAAAGTTCCTAGACTGATTTCTTTTAAATTTAGTAAATACCTAAGAATATCCTATTTACCTATAAGTATATGATTTTACCTGCCTAGTCTCTGCCTAAATAAGATTCCTAGACTATCTTCTTGTGAAATAAACAAGCTAGAATTATTTTACTTCAAATTTAACTTTAAACGTGTGCGTGTGGTGAGTTATGTAGTTTTCCAAGGTGTAATGGGAAACTCCTGACTAAGCTGTAGAAGTTTGAGGCAGCTTTCCTCGTGTACCTTATCCCTAAAGCTGAGTGTATGTGCATTCACACGGCCGTAAAGAACTTTTGTTTGTGTGAAATGCGGGCATGTAATAAAATGCGGTTAAATAAATAAAATATATAGGAGACCAGAAACAGTAGTAATTTACACGCAATACTCAGTGCTTAAGTCCTGGATCTTCTTCGACAGTTCCCCGAGATCACTGTGCAAACCAAGACTGCACTGGGAGACTATAGATCGAATTACAATATAGAATTATAAATCAATCCCTTGCTCGTCTCATAACAAGGTCCCGCCATAAGGCGTTGTATTGAATTTATAGACATTTGACACCGTTAGACGCCCATAAATCCAACCACGACAAACGTCGCGTTAACTAAACTTTCCTCCTCATCAGAAACATTTATTTTTACCAACACAACCAAACTCAATATATTTGGAATAAGGATAGTATTACTTCCCTTTTTATTCCATAAAATAAAATAGTTAGATTTTACTTTAGTTAATGTAAGCAACTTTTATAATCAAAGAAAACAAGATATTTCTTAAAATTCAACAATCAAATTAATAAATTAAGAAAATTCATCCGATTCCAAAAAACCGAGGAGAAAATATAGCGTAGTTTTTTTCTTTTTTTCCCCAAGCCGTCCATACAGCCAAAAAGCGCGCCATTCCTCTTTTTGGTATACAACCTACATGGTATTTCACCTTTCAATATCATTCCATTACTCTACTGTAAATCGTGACTTCAATAGAATCTTTTTAGTTTTGCATCTCTTTTCTCAGCTGTTCTCCGTACATTCCACCTTCTGCCTCAATACATCAATATGAACTATAATCCAACGTAATACGGTCCTATTTAGCATCCTTACTCTGTTACATGGCAGCACCAATGAGATTTTATTCAGCATTTTTTTTTTATAAGGAAGGTTATTATTGTTTTAGATTTACTAACGAATAATTTAATCTTAACTGATTGTAATGAAATACTTATTTAATTATTTTCCTTTCATTAAGGTTTAAGTTTTATATGTTTGAGAACTAACGAACAGATGATGTTCTGTTCCGTTACAATCAAACCGTAAAATTTTACGCAGGTGATCAATTTATTGATCCAACTGAAGTAATTTTTTCTTACTCTATTCACAAACATATTAATTAAGCTAATTCCATCCACCTGTCACAATTTTTTTTTTTTCAGATATGTATTTTATGTGATGTGTCCTTTAAAACATAAATCAGTTAACTTAAGTGAAGACCCAGGCATTAAGCTCTTAATACTCTAACTATTAGGTATTATTGTTTCCCCCTGCAATGCTGAGGCTCTGTAAAGAAGGAACTGGTTGTGAGGCAGCCCTCAGCCCTAATGGCAATGCACTATTCAATCTCACCCCATCTCTCGGATGAAGTTATTCTACGATTAACTAGGGCACCCTTACAGAACTGTGAACACTGTATTAGTAAAGAAACCTTAACACCCAAGAGTCAAGTACAAAACCCAATATCTACATCTAACAAAAGAGTTAAATGATTGTATGGAGCATGTGAAGTGGACGCTCGACGAGTAAGCATAGCTAGTGTTAGGTTCGTGTGCAGTATGACTTCTTTATATGATCCAGTATTGGCACTGATGTCCGCTGACCTTACCTAATACCTAAATATATAGAAAAGTCATTGTCAATTGTAATGTTTCTGTAATCAAACGATAATAAAAATGTTCCATATTTAATTGAAATGTGAAAACTTGGAAGTAAATTAATATTTCGTTATATTTAATTATAAATTGTTCACCCACGCAAAATTGTCACGAATCAAAATTCTTAACTGCCCATTTATATAAAACTGTAAAATATAAAAGTTTTTCCCTTTTTATTTTCGACAACAATAGTAACTTCTGGGTGTACATAATTCAAACAACAACATTTAAGGTTACATGTGTTGATTTTGATGCCACCCTTATCTCGTTTACTTGTCGCTTTTGAAGTGCATCATGTAACCTAATATGCTTCTGTCTCTATATTAAATAGTAATACTTTATTAAATCTAACTTTTAAACCTTTAATAACTCAGCCATGCTGGTTTACTCATTAAATAAAAACACGGAGAAATTGTGTCTCCTCATATCCTCAGAGAACAACCATTTAAGGAATGGAGCCTCCATATTAACTCGAAGGACATCCAATTCCAATTTAATATATGCATAAACGCCCTACGTGTAAAATGAATAAAACACGCTGCCAAGGAAGGTTAATTCAAACTGTAAGTAGTTTGAACTCTCAAATAAGAAGAACCATTGAAGTCTCAAACAAAAAAATAATAAAACACAAAGGTATTATATATTTCTTTATTTTTATTTTATTTTAAAATTACTCTTTATTTACAAAGAGTATATGGTATTAAACAAATTATAAAGATAATTTAGTAGTAACTATAACGAAGGTCTTATTATCAAAATATTTACTTGAAATAAAATTATTTTAAGTTTAAATATTGACACGTTTAAAAAAGGAAATAAAAGAAATATAAAAGAAAGTAACGAATAACTGAATCCTGCAAATTCACATCAATTTTCCACTCACCTGTATAGAAATCTCTACATAGTATAAAACAAAGAGTATAAGGTATTAAACAAAGTCGCTTCCCGCTATCTGTCTGTCTGCCCCTATGTATGCTTTGATCATTAATATATTTTTTTTATTTATCCCTTTCGGGAAAGGCAAAGGAAACTGTGTCCATGCAGCCATGTCTTCAGTGAAAAATCTTCTTTCTCTATAACTAAGCCCTAAGCTCCACATTTTCTGCGTAAAACCGGATAGCGTCTGTTTTACGAAAACTGCCGGCAAGAAGCACAACCGCGGGGATCTTTATCATTACCAAGCGGAGCATAAACACTCATTTGATTTTTTTATCACTTCATGTTTTTTTGTCAATTTGCTTTACAATATCTATCACTAATATACAGTATACAACTTTTTTACGCAGTATACGAAAATTCCATAGACAAAGCAACTGCCCACGCCGAGTTCCCGCCAAAGTTCCTTAGATCTTTAAAACTACTTAACGGATTTTGATGCTTTTTTTTAAAGATAGAGTGATTCAAAAGGAAGGTTTATATGTATAATGCATGCTTAGTATAGTAGAGAAATACTGATAATTTTAGATGTTTCTAATGTGACACTTTTTTGCGCTTACATTGCAAACGCTGGTTGAATCCTACGAGGTAAATCAAAATAATGTAAAACAGTATTATACGCCTTAAAAAGGTGTACAAAAAAGTCCGCGATGGTATACGTATATGTTTATCTCTTAGGGATAACCCACATTAACCATTTTTTATCCTTTACTTTTTACGAGAGATAATGGCTTATTTACGAAACGAATTTAAGCAACACAGCTTCAATCATTATCCAATTAAGAACCTTAAGTACATTGTTCATTTATTATAGATCAATATAGATCTTTACAGTATTTAATTTAAATGAATATTTTGCCTATAAATAACGCGTTGAAAGCCGCGCTTCGCCCTATAGCACTTTATGATTAGCAGCAATCGCACGCGTCTATCTGTTACGCTTTCACGCCTAAACTACTGAACCGGTTTTGATGAAATTTGAATACAGACCTTGGGAAAGGACATAGATTACATTTTATCTTATCACTGGGCACGATATAACCGTAGTCCACGCGAACGAAGCCGCGGGCGGAAAGCTAGTTGGTTCATAAATGGCGGAGAAATTGATGAACATACATAAAAAAGATACATAGTACCTCCTCTTTTTTTGAAGTTGGTTAAACAAGAACAAAACAAAATTTCCTAGGCATTATTGTCTTTAAATTACGCGTATCTAGGATCATTACACGCGCGATATTTTAAAAAAACTTAATTTTTAAAACAAAACCTATATGTTAGCACATGTATAACAAAAATCAATTATATCTCGATTCCCGGTGATGATACAAAAAACTGGCCCTCTTTACTTTTTGATCACCTAAACATCATTTATCGATCTGACTAGGTTTCAAACCGCGATATCACATTCGAGAAAATCAGCCGCCATCATGGATCACAGGTCGTTTTTCTTCGAACCCCTTTGACATCCGTTTTTAAATTGAACATAGCGGACATGCACTTAAAAAAGTTAAAAAAAAACAAATGAAAGCGATTTTGACACTACAAAGAGGACACGACCGCCGCGCGTCCTGCTTTATTAGGTTGCGCCTTTGCAAAACCTAGTATACAAAATATAGGTAAATATGTTAACAATATATTTTATTTTTCAAACACGATCTTTTAAAACACAACCTGGGAAGGAAAAAAGCAAAGCTTTACTTACAGACTGCAATAAATAAATAATGAATTTTGGTGAGCATCGAAATTTTTTGGATTATGGGTTTGCTGTTTTGTTAACAGTTCTCGCTGTGGTAAAATAATATACTCAATCAAGAAGCTGGATATTTTGCTGTTTATTTGCAATGAATACAATTACTGATTTTCTTGTCCAGTCGATTTCTTTACCACAACCACACCACACCACACAACGAACCACGTAACCACATAACGACACAAATAACGTGTTGTTGGTAAAACAGGTCTCCCAATCACAGGTTGAGGTGGTTTTAAGTAAAAAGCTGTCTTACTTCGTCTACACAGGAATAAATGGAAGAGAACTGTCCAAGTAACATACATGAAAATTTGCTTATGCAAAATTTATGTGGTTATAAAATGGAAAAATTACATACTACATGGTTAACATAAATAAAGGAAAAACTATATTTGCTTAACCTTCTTATTATTATTATTATATATACTTTATTGCACAATAAAACAGGACAATACAGAAACATAAAAACACGGAAAAAATGTACAATAGGCGGCCTTATTGCTAAACAGCAATTTTTTCAAGGCAACCGGAGAAGAGAAATCAAGAAGAGAAAGAAAGTAGCGGGTGCAGCAGTATTAAATAAACTACATGACAATAAGTAAATACTTATACCTAAAATAAAATAAAATAAAATAACATTTTAATACAAATACAACACAAATATACAAAAAAATAAAATAAACATACATACTATTATGGACAAAAATGGAAAACTATAACGAGATACCTAAATATATGGATAAGAAATTAATAAAATAGATACATACATTAATTATTAAGGTAATGTGTTCTGAGGCGGCTTTTAAATGTAGACAGCGAAGGAGCTTTTTTCAACGATACAGGTAAGGAGTTCCATAATCGGACAGCTTGTATGGTAAAGGATTTGGAAAAAAAGTCAGTGGATAATTAAGTTCTTAAACTTAAATTATGTTAAAATTTAAAAAAGTCTTCTAAATATGCGATATGTTTGAAGAATATTTTAAACTTTACTTGACTGTATTTTTATAGTCAAAGTCAGTAAGGTAATATAATTAATGATTAAACGAACTTAGCTGTACGTGCAGTTCGATCATAATTTTACGAAGGCTTCGTCCGAAGAGATTAGCATATAAACAACACTTGTAGTACCGCGCAGTGGTCGCCACTATCGCACTATTTTGAGGGTAAAAAAAATTTGACGTTTACCTCGTTTACTGCTCGATTGTGCAACTTCATTTAGTTTAGAGTCAGAAGTAATCATAAATATTTCACGAAAAGGGAGTATATAACTATATGCATTAACGGGTGGGAGGGATGCTAATCTCTTCGGACGAAGCCTTGGTATAATTATGATCGAACTTCACGTACAGGTAAGTTCGTTTAATCATTAATTATACTCGGCTTCGTCCTCTTAGATTAGCATATAAACAACACTTGTAGACTTTTAGAGCTTATTGTGAAATATTTATGATTTCGGATTGAATATACCTAAGTATATACCTTTGTATGAGTACCTAAGGTATTAGGCAATTGTAAATAAGAATTGCATGTAGAGAAATCATTTTAATCTTGTTCGATAAGCATACATAGAATCGCAAAAACATTTGGTTAAGTATCTCTAGAATAGCTAAAAGCGTCTTAAATATGTATGTATGTATGTATTTATTCTTTATAGTAAGATGGTAGTAAAAAAGATAACAAGGAGACATACTTGTTCATCGAGGTAGGTTAATTAAATTATTCATTTAATAATTACAACTATTACGAACCTATAACAGCCAGAGCAAAAGAATCATCATTCAATTCATCATTTAAGGGTCTATTGTAGAATCTTAAAAATGTGTTAGAGTTAGAGGACCAACCGGCAGCGCGGCGGATGTCATCGACGGAGAGCCCCGCGCGGCGCGCCGCGGACGTGGCGGCGTGCCGCGCGCTGTGTGCGCCGAACGCCGCCACGTCCACGCCACTCTCTTGCAACGCGCTGCGTATCCAGCGACTGAGCGTCTGACCCGATACTGCTTTATAAGGTTTCTTTAACCCTATAAACAGACATTTGGTTGTCCCCCGCAGAGAACTTGTTTTATTTAAATAACATTGCAAAGTCCGGGCCGGACAAATTGCCAGTTTTTGATTGAAAAATGGTAAGATGGAAGACCCAACTCGGGACGTTTTAATTAGATCTGTAATCCTGATTTTAATACGGGAATCTGATGAAATAATATTATCTATATTTATTTTTCAAAATGTCTGCACTCGGTATGCAGTAGCTATAGCTAGTAATGTAATAAGTTTTTTAGAAATATCTTTCAATGATAAGGACTCATTGGGATGTAATTTTTCTAGAAAATTCAATACGATGGAAACGTCCCAAGTTGTGTTATATCTAGGTTGCGGAGGACGTGATCGAAAAATGCCTTTAAACAGTCGCTTGATGCGCTCATCTTGACCAACATTGTACTGATCCCCACCTGCATTAAATAGAGGAGGATACTCTATATTTACGGCTGTGATGTCTAGAGTCCTACGTTGTGAATTACTTTTAGGATTCTCGCAGGTACAAGCAATTTAAAAGTGGGTTTCAGACTTAGAGAGGAATTAAAAGCAAAATCAAGATTAAAACAAAGTTTAATGTGCTTCACATAGTCCAATAAATTACATTTTGACATATTGACACAAAAGGATTAATCTCTTGATTATTCCAATCGAAGCAGGATGAAAGCCGAAGGCTGGGACAACGAGTAGAATACCTAGACAGAGAGATTAATATAAACCCAGGGCATCATTTGGGAGTTTCCCGTTCTGGGGCCCCCAGCCACGCCCCGGAACCTGTCGACGGCGCTCCAAATGACGAGATCCGTCGCCTTGGGGTGACCAACCCGGGGAGACTGTTCGAGTCGGGCATCTTATAGGAACTCCTAGAATCGTTATGTTCTCTGAGCGACAAATCCTCAACTAATACTAGGCCAAACATCGCGCTTCCCTATTTCTCCTGTGAGTGGATTAGACTCCGAACTATAAAGCCAAGTGTCAGAAAGGAAAACCGAATAGTCGCAATCTCTCCTCCCCGCGAAACCTAGGAGCCGTCGCCTGCAGCGCGTCCTTGTATTACCGCAGACTACAGACCCTACGACTGACTACCGAAGTAGTCAGCTGTGATCACGTATACGGGTAGGACAGTATTCCTTGGGGTGGTATTATAAAGCTACCCCCCTCAATTGGACTGAACAACCCCCGCACGCGGTGACCACGTGTCTGCTACTGACAAGCCCTCCCCTAGCGCCTCGGTGAACGAGATTGCGAAACCCCAAGGATAATTTAGCAAATGAGAAGACTGCTCAGCTACATGGTTCTGAGTAGGATGTATAGTCTGTAGAGGTACTTTGTTCAGTGGTTGTGAGGGGCATCTCCTGGTTTCCATAGGTCAACTGTAAAGCAAGAGGGAGCCTACGAAAGCAAACTAAAATCTGACGTTTGCCGCCGATGGTCATCCGTCTTTTGTCGCTACTCGTGTATTGTGCTACACTAATAGCAGCGTCACAATTGCCCTTCGTGAGCCAGTAGAAGAATCGTAGAAGGAGACATAGGTGCTATAATAATAATGTCGTTTCGGAAATTCAGGAAAACCTAGTCACTCAGGCCTCGCCGAACATCGCGAATCACGAAATAACGATCCTAGTAGACAGAGTGAGAAGGAAATAAAATAAAACCTCCAGGCGGATCCTAAACTAGCAGCAAGTCCGTAACTCTTAAATCGTCTGATAAGAAAGAATAAAATAAAGGCATAACGTTTTACCAAAATCAAGTCATAAATAAATTAAAAAATTCAATTTAGAATTCGCCCGAAATTTAAAGAACATCCCTATAACTTAATCCCTAAATAAATAAAATCCCTAGTGATCTTAAAATAGGTTCTACTCACCAGAGTCCAAAATCAAGAACACAACTTCACTCTGTGCAGATAGAAAATTTACTCCTAAAATCTGATTGAGAATCTCTTAAGTCAACTTTGGCCTGTTCCATATTCAAATTCAAAATAAACTGACAACTTCAGTTTATTTCAGTTTGAATTATTCTTTTCACTTTAATGTTAAAATATTGTATAACTATTTAAATTATTAAATTATTTTTATCAAAATTATTAATAGATTATTTAATTAAATATATTAATAAAATGGGCCTCCCTCTTATAGATTTTGTTTTCACTGACACTTCAAAATTTATTTATATGTCACTCGCGATTTTCTAATTGTAAATGAAATTTAGGGTTTTAAGCAAAATTTAAATCTGCTGCTTTCATTGTCCTGTTAATAAAGCTAATAAAATTACACACTCAAAGGCCCACACTAAGGCTCTCCCCCGTATCGTGGGTTCCCCGGAACAAACACAAAGACAGACACAAACACCCATGACCCGAGAACAAATGTTCGCCCGACTGGGGATCGAACCCAGGACCTGCCGACCAAGATGCAGCGCCACTACCACTCGACCAAGACGACAGTTCTATTTAAGGGTTTTCTTTATACCGGTGTCTTTCCTACGCTTTTAAATATGAAACTAACCAACAACATTAAATAAAATTATCCACTTAGCTGTAAGACCATCCCAGTAGTATTTTCCTTTCAACCATATCCTGTCCTTTTTTGGTCCTTGTTAATTTGCTCCTGCAAACTTATAATTCCGTCAAATCGTCTGTCATTAGGGAAGTAACGCTGGAAAATAAAGAACACGAGCAAGACTACCACCCTTATATATTCCCTTAATTCCCGAATCGGAAGTTGGACTTTCTAGCTAATTGCATTCTCTATCCTCGCAAGATCCCCGGATAGCGTCCTCAATTAAGGGACCCGGTAGAACCTTGCAAAAGATAACGAATACAATTATCAACTTACTAAACCTAAAAAAAAATCTACTTTCCCAATTACTTCAAATTATTTTTTAAAACTCTTCACGAATTTTCTCCAAAAAAACATTCCGCAATTTTTTTCACCTTTTTTTTGACAATCAACATTCTCCGTTGTCACTTTTCTTTTTCTTTTTCCTTCAAAGACAAAGCGAGTCATTTAATTCTTAAAAGATTCGATACTCTTACATTAAAACTATTTCTTTTAATAAGTATAATTAGGCGTTTAAGGACGCATACAGCACAACATGTTCCCCGATTATCAAACTTAGGGCAGAACAACAGCAATAACAGATTGCTGTTGTTATTAACAGGACAATGAAAGCAGCAGATTTAAATTTTGCTTAAAACCCTAAATTTCATTTACAATTAGAAAATCGCGAGTGACATATAAATAAATTTTGAAGTGTCAGTGAAAACAAAATCTATAAGAGGGAGGCCCATTTTATTAATATATTTAATTAAATAATCTATTAATAATTTTGATAAAAATAATTTAATAATTTAAATAGTTATACAATATTTTAACATTAAAGTGAAAAGAATAATTCAAACTGAAATAAACTGAAGTTGTCAGTTTATTTTGAATTTGAATATGGAACAGGCCAAAGTTGACTTAAGAGATTCTCAATCAGATTTTAGGAGTAAATTTTCTATCTGCACAGAGTGAAGTTGTGTTTCTATCACACAAAGGTTAATATTATTTTGGATCTAGAAATACTGTAATAATAATAATAATAATATAATAATAATAATAATAAGTTTATTTGACACTACAAAGATAGCCAGCACATTAAAATATTTAACAACAAGGTTTGTCCACTGAGCTATATTATTAGGGACAGCAGCTACTTAAAATAGGTTTAATAAAAACCTGTGCTATAAGTGTCTGCTTTACAACTTAAGTCACAATTTCGACACAGTACAGACATTTCATGGCTTAAGGCTACAGGCATTGATTTTAAGTTGGGCTATAAAATCGCAGTTGCACATGTCGGTGTTGGAGTACATGTGTGTGTGTGAGTATATGTGTCTGTGTGTGTGTGAGTGTGTATGTGTGTGTGTGTGTATGTGTGAGTGCGTGTGTATGTGTAAGTGAGTGCGATAAGGTTTGAGTGTTGGTTTTCAGGGTAAGAAGTGTTGCAAGCTTGCTATGGAAGTGGACGGAGTAGGTTTTCCGTTTCAATGTAGGAGCATGTCAACAGGTACTGTTTAAGTACCTGCTTGCAAGAGTACGCGTTTAGGTGGTAAATGTTTAAGCTTTCATGGAGGCGACGGTAGAGAAAGGAGCCAAGGAAACAAAAAAAGTGATGACTGAATGTCGTCCGTAGATGAGGCACTTGGACAATTGCTCGGTTTCGCTTAGCGTGAGATGCGACAGGATCATATGTAGTTAAGGAGTGTTGTCTAAGTATACATGCGAGTACAAATAGTTGGCGAACAGTAAGCACCTCGCAAAACTGATACAGGTCGAAAGTTGGAAATAGTCGGGGCTTGAAAGTGCAAACTTTAAGGAGGGCTCGTTGAGCTCTTTCTAGTTTGATAAGATGGGACGAAGAGGTACCTCCCCAGGAGGTTATACAGTACGACAGCAGTGACTGGCACAGAGCATAATAAACGGTCTTAAGTATCCCAGGCTCAGCTACTTGTCGAAGGCTCTTAAAAACATAAATCAATTTTCTAATTCTTCCTGCCGTGAGTTCTATGTGCGGGCGAAAGGTAAGTTTTGAATCAATGATAGTGCCAAGGTATTTAATTCTGTCGGTTCTCTCTAACTTTGGACAAGAGCATGGGAAGAGTAGTGAGTTGTGAGGAATGTGAGCAGTGACGCTAAGGGAATTTATGTCGTTGGGGTTCAGGGAGCGTATGGAAAATGTAACGTATTTTGTTTTTTCCGAGTTTAGGGTAAGTACGTTCGAGCGTAACCAGTTTGAAACTATATCTAGTCCTGATTGAGCAAGGCTGAATGTCTCCTCCCATGTATTTCCATCAAAAATAAGTGCTGTATCGTCAGCGAACGAAGTAATTTTACAATTTGCCAGGTTTAGGTTGCAGAGGTCGTTAATATATACTAGAAAGAGACTAGGGCCAAGTATACTCCCCTGAGGAACTCCGTACATAATAGGGAGGTCGTTGCTGATTGTTTTGTCTATCAAAACTCGCTGGGATCTTTCAGAAAAATAGCTTTTAAAGAGGCAGAGCTCTGGCTCTCTAATTCCCAAGGATTGCAGTTTAAGCAAGAGCACGGGGACCGAAATCGTGTCAAAGGCCTTGGCCAGGTCAAGAAAGATACCAAGGCACTTTCTACCCTTGTCTAAGTGTTGTGCCACATGATTAGTGAGACAGAGCACCGCATCATCAGTAGACTTCTTTGAGCGAAACCCAAACTGGTTGTTAGACAAAAGGTCCTTATTTTCTAAGAAGCCCGTGAGACGCGTGTTCAAAATTTTCTCTAAAATCTTAGACATGGTTGGCAATACGGATATAGGTCGGTAGTTATTGACTCGACCACGGTCCCCGGCCTTATGAATAGGTATCACTAGGGCTTTTTTAAAAGCGGTCGGAAAAATCTTGCAGGAAAGGCAGAAATTACAAACGTAGGTTAGTGGGGGAACAATAAACTCTTTAAAGCGTTTTATAAATTTTGAAGAAATTCCATCACAACCCACAGCACACTCACTTTTTAAAGAATCAATTATGCGTCCCACTTCGGCTTCGTCAGTCGGGAGCAAAACAAAAGAGTTTCCATCTGGTGTAACGGTTCGGGTGAAAGAGTTTTGTGGCTGAGGGCCATTATTTAGTAGTTTAACGGCCAGGTTTTGTCCCACATTGGCGAAGAAGTTATTGACATGGTCGACTGAGTCAATAGGAGATGAACCACACTGCAGGAGATCGCTTGAGGCGGTTTTTTTCTTTCGGAAGCCAGCAATATCACCCAGAACGCTCCACAAACGTTTGTTGTTAGATCCAGCGCTTTGTATTCGTTTCTTGTCATACTCTCTCTTGGCCTTCTTGGTAACAACATTACAAAAGTTACGATATCTCTTGTAGGTTTTTTTTAATATTTCGTTTTTGGGAGATTTTTTAAGTTGCTTATGAATAGAGTCACGGTTTCGAATTATTCTAAGTAGACCTGCAGATATCCAAGGTTTGATAGTCCTTTGGCGATGTGGTATTGTATGTGAGGTCGTGTGGAGCGAGATGGAGGCCTTGACGGTCGAAAGAAATATGTTCGTGGCGGTGTCGGGATCATTTGCCGCGTAGATTGGAGACAAGTCAAGTTTAGCCATAGTTTGAGTCAAACCGTCATAGTCTACTTTATTATACGTCTTCACGGGGTGATTTTGTCTTTTGTTAGGTAGAAAGAATAGTACAGCATCATGATCTGTAACTGTTGTTTGTATGACTAGAGTGAGAGCCAGAGATGAGACCTTTAGTATGACGTGATCGAGGCTAGTACGATCGTGAGTAGGAAGTGTGTGAGCTGGTAGAAGACCATGATGCGCCAGGGTGTTAAGGTAGTCATCAGCGTAGTTGTCCGTACTTGAAGGGAGTATATCTATATTGACATCTCCCATTATTACAATTTGTTTGTATTTGCTATGGAGCCCTGCTAGGTAATTGCTTAAAGATGTTATGAAATTTGTAGGATCTTTGAAAGCACTAGGACGGTAGATTGCCAAAATGATAGTGTCTTCGTCTAGCCTAATTTCTAAACTGCTTGCATCAACGAGTAGGGGCTCAGACACTGTTACACTTTTCAAAGATTTTTTATGGTAGATAATAACACCATCATTTTGATTAACCGGATTTGAGGTAGATGAGTGGTAATAATCTTCTAGGCTAGGGGGATCAGGATTACATGACAACCAGCATTCGGTCAGAACTATCACATCAACCGAAGTTTTAATACGCTCCAGTAGGATAGTAAAACTCGTTAAGTTCGCCGAGATGCTTCTAATATTCTGAGTAATAATACTAAGAGAGTTGTCGAAATGTGAAGACAAAGCTGGTACATCTTCCGGGTCACACAAGAAAGCCTGGGAGACTGAAAAATCGTCAACATTATTTAGATAATCTTTATTACAATCCATAAATTAATCTTCTTCTTCTATCGTGTCGATAGCGAATCAAATTTGTTTGCCCCAAAACTTAGCCACTTTTACCGCACTGTCAGTTGCTGCCATTAGATCCTCCCGGGTGCAGGTGGTAGGGCACGAAGGGCATGAGATCAGGTGTTCCATTGCTTGGACGGGTTCACCACACTCACACCGGAGGTCCGAGCCATCAGTAAACCCCCACCCAAAGCGATTATCTTTGCTTCGGCCAACTTGGGTTCGAAGCCTGTTCAAGGACTTCCAAATCGGCCACGCAAGATCACATCCGGGCGGAAGATTCTCCGAAAGCGGAACAAACGGTGTGGGCAATGACCCATTTTCACTCCACAGATCGAGTCTAGCCTTAGTAGCATCATTGATGGGGTTAGTGCATTTGAAGAAAAATATAACCGAAAGAAACCTAACGACAGACTTAACAGTTCAGTTCTTGGGTATAACTTACCTAAGCAGCCCATCTTCGTTTCGGAACACCTAACCCCACACAACCGAAGATTATACTACCTGGCTCGCCAATTTGCTAAGGCTGAAAGCTTCTCCTACTGCTGGACCGCGAATGGGAAAGTGTTCCTCCGTAAACAAGAAAATGCAAAATTCATTGTTGTGACCTCGGAAGAACAGCTGTCAGATCTCAAATCCACCGATAAAATGTGACTATTAAATTAATATTACGATACTTTAGGTACTTGGGGCGGGGTTCAGTTTTACTAAAATGGCAATCAATAAAAAGAGAATCTCGGGTTTGATAGTTGACCAAATAATCAATTTCATTAAAATAATGTAACAGGATCAAAGTCATGATAAGGCTTGCAAAAATAGCATATAGAGAAACGTGACATGCAGTTGATTTTAAACGAAGTTCATCGCTGCTCGCGGTTGAATTTGTATTTGTAACATTATAGATGTCAATCTGTGTACATAGCTGTATGTTTACATAGTTTAGAGTGTTGTTTATGTGAAGTGTGGATGGTTTTGTTTGATTTTTGCTGGAGATGATAGTGTGTTTGTTTTTTTGAGATCCGAGTGTGTTTTTTTGTGAGTGGTGTGATTGTGATGTCAGTGCGATTCCACCCAAGTTTTGTTTTTGTAACATAAACTCTAATATTTGTAAATAATGAATCTTACATTTGTTTAAAAAGACAAGTAAACCATTATGAAAAAATAAATTAAAGTAAAAATAAAAATAAAAAAGTACCACCACATTAACAACTCGTAAAAATGAATAATGTTTTTTCCGTGAGAAGTTCGATAGTCACATTTTATCGGTGGATTTGAGATCTGACAGCTGTTCTTCCGAGGTCACAACAATGAGTTTTGCATTTTCTTGTTTACGGAGGAACACTTTCCCATTCGCGGTCCAGCAGTAGGAGAAGCTTTCAGCCTTAGCAAATTGGCGAGCCAGGTAGTATAATCTTCGGTTGTGTGGGGTTAGGTGTTCCGAAACGAAGATGGGCTGCTTAGGTAAGTTATACCCAAGAACTGAACTGTTAAGTCTGTCGTTAGGTTTCTTTCGGTTATATTCTTTCACTGCTGCCAGGATTTTGTTTTTAAGTAAAACTGAGTTTAGAGTGATGAACACTGTTTTGTTGTCTTTCTTTGTAGGTAAACGGCGGATATCGTAGACGTCGGATGACTGCACAGGTATTGATACGGCTTTAAAAATTTTTTGAGAAATGCGCAGCAGCTCGTCTTGCGAAACAATGTTTTGCTTGATAGGAATGTTACGAATTTCAATCATGTTTAGGCAGAAGTTTCTCTGTAGGTCCTCGTTTACGATCTCAAGTCTCTTTATATCATCTGCGTTGTACCTGGATCTTTCGTCAATGGTACCTAAACGCGAGTGTAACTCGTCGTATTTGTGTGACAAGAAATCTATAGATTTCTCGATCTCCGCGTTTGTGTCTAGTATTTCACGGTTTTGAGACATAATTTCACCCATTGTCGACTTTAATTCTGCGAGTTCAGCGCGGGTATCCCTTCTCCAGGCCTCCATAATTTCCATAAAGGAGTCGAGTTTTGAAAGGGTTTGGTCATGGTCGCAGTGCTCACATCGAGGTTTTTTTTTTGAGGTCGTATCGTAACATTGCTTGAAAACTCCGTGTCTGTCTTTTGGGGAGGTGTAGGGTTCGCATGTGTAGCAGAAACATCGAATTTTGGGGGCGTTCGCTTCATTTGTATAAGTTGTAGGCCAAACTGTGTTTGGTATCTATTTTCTAATTTTTTCTATTAAATATATAAAACTCAAAGGTGACTGACTTACATAGTGATATATCAACGCACAGCCCAAACCACTTGACGGATCGAGCTGAAATTTGGCACGCAAGTAGATGTTATGACGTAGGTATCCGCTAAGAACGGATTTTGATCAATTCTACCCCCAAGGGTATGAAATAGGGAATGAAAGTTTGTATAAAACTTTGTCAATTTTAAACCAATCGGGCTGAGACTTTGCATGCTTATGCATGCTACTATGACTTAGGCATCCTTTAAGAATAGATTTTGATAAATTCAACCCCTAAAGGGATATAAATTCCACCCCTAAGGGGATAAAATAGGTAATGAAAGTTTGTATAAATCTTCTTAGATTTTCGACTGATTGAACTGAAATTAAAGATTGGAGCTACTATGATGAAGACGTTCTGTTAGGACGCACTGGGGGCCAGCCTTTTTAAAAAAAACTCCGAATTGAAAACCCCAATATTTATTCCACTATCATAATGTAATTAAAATTAAGGGTTGCTCTGATTCCACGCCCTGTTGCGCGACTTGTATGAATTGGCAAACTCGGCCACGCCGCGGGAAAGTGGTTTTATTGTAATTGCTTTAGGAAACGTCAGCATTTTCTATGAATTAATTTAAGTTATAACATTTCCCCCCTTTAGATGAAGCTTTATCTGAGAGGAAAAGATGAAGCGAAGTTAAGAACGGAGAGATCGGGCAACAGAGTTGGATTACGAGTATAGTGAAACATTAAAATTTAAAAATAGAAATATAACTAAGATACCTTAACTATTACAAGAATTACCCACTTAAAATTAGATATAAAAGGAAAAACAAAATCGCTTAAGAAAGTTTACATAAGTGTAATTACTTTAAACTTAATTATTGCTTAAGTTTCTGTTAGAAACATAAGAGGTTCTAGAATAGGGTACATTTTCAGGTAGAGAAACGGATTTATTTTCATCTTCAGATATGTCTGTCATTTCTATGGAGCTATGAAATTTAGTTTGTTGTTTAAGTGCTTTCTTATTATTACACTGATTGAATATCTGTATACAACAAGAAGTATTGTTTTCTCTTTTAGATGTACAGTATTAATATAATTTGAAAATTAGGAAGATAAACATAATTATTATGAAAAATATAGTAAAAGAAGAATAGTATGTACCGTACTTAACGAAATGGGATTCCTCTTGTATCTTGTTGATCTCTTTCTCTAAGTTGTCTAGTTTGCGATAAAAATGTTTTAAAGAATCTAAATTGATGTAGCTTAGTGACAATGGAGATAGAAGAGGAATCGTCTTATTTAGTTTAATTTTATTACAACAGTCGTCTTCAACAATATTAAAATCTATCTTAAAGTTATTATTAACAAAAACACTAGTTGTAGTTGATGGTGTTAATTAGATAGTTTTACAATAGCCAATGCAATTTTCTGGTAACGTCAGGGTACCTGTCCCAAGGACAGAATAGTCTCTTATTTCTTCACCACATTTGACTGTAAGCTTGTTACTCTTAGACTGTACAAAAATCCATTTATTATTATTCAGTTTTTGCCAAATGTCGATAAGGCCATACAATATTCTAGAGGTACATTCTTTGGGTAGGGAAAGGTTGACTTCAGTAAGAAGCCGCGTCTCACAGGATGGGTTTGTTACGCTAGAGAATAAAGAGTCCAATGGACAAATAGAGATGTTGCTGCTTATCACAGAGCACTGCCTTAGGTCATCTAGTTTGGTATAGTATAGACGGTCATCAGTTAGGGCGATATAGGGTTTAGTGATCGTGATTAAAGCGAAACCTGTAGGGTTGTTTCTGTACAGCGGAGTTGGAAGTGAACAGGAATGTTTTCCATGTAGAAATTTGAAAATTATAATCCAAAAAACTCATCAACTTGAAAATAAATTTTTTTACGTGCAAAATTGGCAGTCAATTTGAAACTTTATCTGTCAGATTCAAAAAAATCTAAAACGCATCCTTCCAACAGCAAATGTATCAGACATTTCCATACCTGTAACAGTTAAATTTTCTCGTAGCCAGAACACAAATAAGGTTAATTATAATTATTTTTATTCCTGGTAAACTGTGTGGCAATAAATGATTTTGAAAGTTTAGAGATACGAAAACTATTGAAATGATTTTGAACGCAAAAGAGTGCCAACTTGACCTTGGGCTTGTTCCTGTTTTCAACTCAAAACTATGATTGTTTCGGGGTTAGCCTTCTATGCATTCACTGAATACCATTATGACTTTTGATAATCGAAAATCAAGCGAATGTGCATTTGAACTTGAAACTAACATTCTTATCCATATCTCCAACATAAAATCATGAGGTTCCACAGACTTGTATATTCAAAAGTATCAACTACGTCAAAAACTAAAGATCTGAATCAGTTGATTATTCAGAGCATAGAAACTGATTTCAAAATTAATGTGCGTTATTTTACAGTGTAAATTATTAACCCATATATCCAACGGACAAACATATTCTATGAATTTCCTTGTTTTTGTGACTCACTTCCATTTGTGGTTTGCTGATAACATTTTCCGCAAGTTAATTAGTAAAACGCACAACATTTTTTTTTCAATTTTTTTGAATCAAATGAAATACTGATTAATACTATCAGATCTTTAATAACTAATTTACATGCTTGCCTTATAATCTAACGATAACAAATGTAAGTCTTTTCCAGTCAGGTGGGAGCGAAGTTCAAAAAACATGCTAATATTCATTCGGATGGTAACCAAAAAATAAAGCAATACATTATTCATAAAAATGTAGTACTTTGGCGTTTGGACTCTGAAATTTCGCAGCCGCCTGACTGTTAACATCGTTGATGCCACTGATACAGATCCTGTGTGTACTAGTTGGTACAGACATATGTCAATAGCACAATATGCTGCAGTTCTTCCAATACCGATATCACAATGGACGACAATTGGACCGGGCACAGGCTGGTTAGTCTGCAATGCTTTCACAAAATCATGATGGTTTTGCCTATTGACGGCTAAGAAAAAGCCAAGGAACAGTTGTAGCTCAGGAAATCCGGTTTCTGACCAGTCCAAATACTTGAAGTGGTGTATTGTCCTTGATTCTCCAGTTTGTTTGCGAACGACAGTCAATGTTGTGAGGGTGTACTGGGTTTCCACTGCAATACAGACTTCTGTTATCACAAATTCCTTCAATACCGTATGTTCTTTGTTGTAGGAATAATACTGAAGGCTTGTGTGCTCTGGTTTTTTGTTACCATTGAGCATCACAATCACTCGAGAGTTTTCCTGCCAGCAAATACTCCAAAAATCATCGAAAGTATTGGCCGTTGGTTGCTGGGTTGCGATAAATTTGTAATTCAAGTCAAATCCACTTACATAATTGGCGTTGATGTAATCTGATTCACGGTGAGATTTCAAAACCACCCGCGAAATGTCCCAGCATGGGTAATCCAAGTTGCGATTCTTCTTTTTGTTTTTAGGCAGTTGAAAGTTGTCACTGGTGCCGCTGATTGGTGTATTGATGATTTTCAAGTGCTCTCGAAGAAGTGTTTCTCCGTATTTCGGGTCCAGTGCTCTTCGCATATAATCCCCAGGTTCATAAACTATTGAGAGACCGGCAGCCATTGATGAAGAAATCCAGAGTACGAAATTAAAACAGAAGACGTGTAATTGGAACAAATGCTTTTGTTGTACTGACTACATACGCATGCCAACCACTATTAAAAAGTTGATAACAAGTATTTACAGTAATTGCGTCTTATGGTTTGCGGTCAATTGTATTTACAAATTTTCCTGTTGATAATGGGAAGTACTATAACGCACAAGCAGAGTTGAGCCAAGGGACGATGCATGTTTAACAAATAATCACTTCAGGGTATTTGTTATCTGAGATCAGCTATTTTGTTGAACTTAAATTATTCTGTTATTGGTTTTCATGATGCTAATTGATAGTCTATTGTGTGTAATATTGAAAGTTTTTCCGGAACAGTAACAACAAGTTGTGTCAGGGAACGGATAAGAAAAAAAACATTACAAACCCATAAGCATACTGGAGTCCATGCCTGAATGTGACAAGATGACTCATCAATGACATTTAACAACTGGAGACTGTGATTGTTAACTAGTTTAACTATTTAGACAACTGTATTTATTAAAACGTTGTATTAACTTAATTTTTTGATCCTAATTCTTCGAAATTTCACTAGATTTGATATTTATTAGATAATGATAGAAAAAGAATAATTGCATTATTAATGAAAAAATATTGGTCTAACGTCTCAATGCTCGAATGTCTCTGCTGTCTGATTTCCAATGTAACTGTTGGAACTGATACTAATTTCGTATCCACTATTCGACAGATACAGACATCGATAGCACAAAAAATGGCAGCACTGCCTGTGCCAGTGCTGTAGTAAACAATTATCGGTCCTGGTAGTGGTTGTTGATCCGCGACAGTTTTATTGATGAAGTACTGCTGCTGTTTGTTGACCAATAACACGAAGTCAAGAAACGTTGCTACATCAGTACTGTCTCCTTTTGGCTGGTTTATGAACTTGAGGTGGTGCACTGTTCTTGATTGTCCAGTGATCAAATTGTAAACATTGATGATCGTTTTGATGAAATCTTTATGCACGATGATATTAGTGACGGCTAATTTGAATCCAATTAATGTTGAATCGTCAGTGGTTGAAGACTCATCAATTGTATCGAGGTCATTGGGCATCACAATAACCCTGGTCTTTTCCTGCCAGACCATGTTCCAGTAGTCTTCAAGCGTGTTGTTCATTTTCTCTTGAGTGAGTATGAATTTTCTAACACAGTTGAATCCATGAACATAGTTTGCATGGATAAAATTCGAATCACCTTTTGCTGTTAGCAAATGCACTCGAGAACTATCCCAACATTTGATGTCTGGAAACCGATTCTTCTCGATATTTTGCGGTCTCTCACATTCCTTGTAAGTACCAAATATTTTCTTATTGACAATGATTTTGTGCTCCTGAGAAATTCGTTCAAGGTATCCTAATTCTGATACAGTGACTTGCTGTAAATAATCACGGACTCTATAACTTGCAAAGAGATTAGAGGTCATTATAAAAACTTAGTTAGGAGAAAAAAAAGTTGGTATCACAACCAGTAATTGCGTCAGACTGAGTCCCTGCAGTGGGACGAGCTGATTTATAGCATGTCTTATCAGAGGACACGTCATTTAGTTCATCAATGCCAACTGTCCCCAACAGTGATAACCCATAACCTGTTACGTTGATAATGTTTTTGCTGTAAACAGATATATTGTTCAGTTGAAAAACCGATCGGGAATACCAACAAATTTTTACGTAAGCCACCGCTGACAATTTGTTTATCAGCATTCAGTTATTTTGCTGGACCAATATTATGCTATTTGTGGTTTGGTCGTGACATTAACTCACAATAGCCTATTGTGTCTAATATTTATTGTGAGTTGTATTTATTTTGGCATGATAATTTAAAAATTAAAAACTAGTTTAGGATTCAGATTTAATGTTGCTATAGAGGAAATCAATAGTAAAAAAATTTCATTTGTGATTTCTTATTTATTTATTTACTTAAAATACCCTTAAAGATATTGACAAACCGAAGACTTCTTATAATCTCTCAGCAATTTCTTACATTCTTCACAGTATTTCTTCGGTGGGTGGGGCCCATCTATCGTAAGATTACGATTATTACCATCGGTAAAGTTAAAGTGTTCATTACATGGTAATAATTTTATAAACTTTGGATTCATCTGCATGCGAGGTGGAAGCTTAGACCACCCAAACTGGATACAATGCACGGAAAGAAAATTGTACGAAAAATTACAATTGGAACATCGTAATTTCTCTTATCGAACATCATACTGCCGGACTCAAACTAAAATAAAATAATTTTTGCGATGCTACATAGTAAATTCTATTCAACAAATTATACTGGTCAAATTAACGCACAGTCTTATACACTATCTTAGAAATTACGATGTTAAATAGTAAAGTGTATGGTTGACTATAGTAACGTATCAGAGTCGGTAAAGTAAATTTCCAAAAAATAAAGAAATAAAAATTACTGTTTATCAACAACAAATTTTCATAGATAATTAAAAGAAAAATTTGTGTTTTAATTTTTTTTTTTTACCTAAACTATAAATATAACCTTAAAATTAAACTAAAAATAATTAATGCACAAGCTAAATTATTTAATTAAAAGAAAAATATTTATTAATCACTATATTTTAATATTTTAATTTTCAATTACAAAGTTTATAATCATTTATTGAATGTCTCGTCCTTGAACTTATTAACAATTCCTAAATTTTCGATGGAACCGTTGCTGATGATTGATTTTTCGCCAGTATCAAAGATATTGAAAGACAGCCTGGGCTAAACTAAAACTAACAGAAATAATAGTTAAATTAATAAAAAAAAAAAAAAAACAACTAATGTCAATAGACTGCAATCTATACATTGAGTCCTTAAAAATCTTAATACTTTATAGATATTTACTTTTAGGTTATATTTACCTGTTCAATTAATAGTTTGATTGCTTGATTTTAATAATTGATATAACTCTTGAACATTTTGCCGTATAATAAATATTTAGAATTATGGTAGATATAAATTATATTTAATATAAAATCACTATTCATTGTACTATTCTCTTACATTTTCGGATAATGAAACGAACAACTTAGATGCCGCGATGGATTATAACTCCAAATCTCTCACTCACGCATTGCATATGTATGCCTGCCTCTCTTGCACTTATAGAGCGCGTTACAATGTAGCATCGTACTTTTAACGATGCCGCTTCGTAACTTTTCGTATACGTTATAATGTCAGAAACGTGTGTCATAATTACGATGTTAACATCGTAAAAATTATTAAGTAATCAGTAATTTTTGAGGTTTTAGATTATAAAGGCTACAGTCAGAAAAGTCTAGTCCTGGATTACGATGTTAACATTGTAATTTTTCGTGTGATTTTCTTTCCGTGTGGCTTGCATACTCCAGGATAAATTTCTCGTCTAAACAAGCGATATCTTGAGGATGCATTTTGATTAGAGTTCGTAGCTGGTTGAAAAGTTGCAGTGATTTCTCCATCGATGGATTCACACCCCAACAACTTAAGAATCCCTCGAAATCAATGAACAACTCCATCTTGTGTCCTGGTGAATTTGAACCGAGTAACAAGTAACGCAGCTGACATATAACTGATGAAGATTCTAATGGCAAGTTTCCTTAAATTGTGGATCCCCCACTACTGTAATTCATGATAAGAAAAAACATATCACGTCAGATGTGACGTAAAAATATTGCGCACATATCGAGTTATTAGTAATTTCCATGATTGTGGTTTATGCCCTTATTAGGAGTTGTTTTTATTTAGATTATTACTGATCATTTATAGCCATAGCCAATAGATATGACTTATTTCGAACTTAATGTTCAAAGAACTGTTGAAAAATGACCACGGTGTGATAATTACAATATTGATTATTTTGACTTGAAAAACGAAGTTGCATAGAAAGACGATTTTCTGTTGATGAAAAGTTTCAAGTCTTGGTTTGCTGTAATAACAATTAAAAGAATCTCATGAAGTTGAATAAATTTAGTGATTCATATTTTACTTATGATTAAACAACTTCTCGCCATCGCAGTGAAAGACCCTAGAACTAGACTTCTTTTGTCTAGAAGACCATGAGCGTTATTTTGGCAATTCATTACGTAAAACTTTTAACAAAAATTAAAAACTAGTCTAGGATTCAGATTTCATGGTGCTATAAAGGAAGTCATTAGTAAATAAATTTAATTTGTGATTTCTTATTTATTCATTTAAAATACTCTTAAAGACTAACAAACCAACGACTTGAATTTCTTTCAATGGCAAATTTCCTTATATAGTGGACCCCCCCACCGCTGTCATTCATGGTAAGGAAGAAGAAAATATACCACGTTAGACGCAACTGTTGCAAAAGTATTGTACGCATAATGAGTGATTAGTCATTATTATAATTATGGTTTATTATTACTTCTATTGGTTTTCCTGGTGACAGTTTATGCCTCAATAACTTTTATTGCTTTATCAAAATCGTATGAATAAGGTGCGCATCAAAATATTTCGAACAAATCACGATGAAAAATCCAAAGACGTATGGACAATATAAATAACTACACAACGATACTTCAATCAGGACTTTTGAACTGATTGTGGTACAGAACACTTATGAAATTCTCAAAGTATCAAGAAGTAATATTAGACTTCTTCTCGACATAGGCTCCAAGCAATTGATAACACAGAGTATAGTTTTCTAAGCGGTTCATGAATCCATATTTTTGCTGCCTTACTTTCTTGAGAACACTTGCCACTGATAGAGTTCCCGTTTTCTCAAATTGCGCAGCACATATATCAAATACGCAAAAAACCGCAGAGCCATTGAGTCCGTCCAGGCACTGCACAATAATGGGAGCAGTTATCTTGTCAGCTTGTCTCTCCAACTGAAGGCACAAGTCTTTCACGTTAGAATAAAAATCTATGAATGCATCCAGCTGATGGGAAAAGTTGTCCCGCGGCCAAGCGGTGTATTGACAGTGAGATATTTTGTGCTCGTTGCCAGACTGGTCGGTCAGACTTAGCAAAGTCAACTTATAGTGCGGTTTCGTACTAATCTCCAAAGTCTTTATCTTAAACTTATCGCACACTGTCACACAACCCTCATCCGGGAACAATTTTTGACTACTCCTCTTGTAACTGAATTGATCCACCATCACAATGATTTGAACCTTGTAATCCCACACGATTTCCCAAAATTTTCCGCTGGCATTCTCTTGCTGGCTTTTGATACAAATATATTTTCGCGCGGTCTCATAACCATCGATGAAAGTAGCGCCGAGAATTGTCTCGTTACTTTTGAGCTTTAGGTGACGACCAAGATGACGCTCAAACTGCACACCACCTTTGTTTTCACTCTTATCTTCCTCCCGGATTGAAGTTTTCAGCAGCTTTTCTTTTCGTTTAGGCACTATGGAATAATATTCCGCCTTTATACTTGTTAGTGAATCACCTTTGCTCATGAAACGTAGAAAATCATTTCCATTCATAGGCAGAACGTATTCCTCCATTTTTCTGCAAGAAACATAAAACTTTAAACCCTTTTTTGTTTATAAATTACAAGTATGATCCATAGTTGCTCAAAGACTACCTCATCATTGAATTCACTTACCAACAAACATATAATTCAGCAACAGCTACTTACTCGCAGACAGCTCGTTTCAAACTGAATAGAGTAGTATGGTAGTAGGCCTTTTATACTCATTTTTACGATCCAATGTATTACGCCCACGTAATTGTTATTATTTTAATTAGATGGTTCATCAACAACATACGTCTCCTAGCGTGGGTGTTAACGCCAGGATGCATCACCTATTTATAATTAGTAAATAATGAATTAGTTTAGGCTTTAGAACTCACGTCTTTATTATTGAGCTTTTAAGCTTTAATACGGTTATCAAACTTTGATAGTGCTAAAGCTTTAATTATTATTAACCATCTATCTATCTATCTATCTATGGAGGGGACGCCCGTCAGGCACAGGCGGGTGATCAGTCCACTCATTTGGGACCATTTCACCCAGTTCCCCACAACAGCGCATGAGTTTTACCTCTGCACTGACAGTTCCACCTCTTTGAACCTACCCGAAGCTTTAGCAAACCCGATTATATCCTTTATGTTAAGCTCTTGTATTTGTTCTTCTTTTACCTCATCCATGCCTATTGTCTCCCATCTTACCAGCGCGTACATTGGACACTCAGTCAGGAAATGGAGACTTGTTTCCTCCTTGTCGCATTCTGGGCATGTGGGATCACTTTTTAGGCCCATTATTGCTAGGTGTCTGTTCAAAGGACAGTGTCCCGTGAGCAGACCCACTACAATCCTGATGTCCTTTCTATTTAACTTTAGAAGTTGCTTCGTCTTTCTTTTTTCATATGTCTTTAGGAAGATTTTTGCCTGGCGGCATTGTTTATTGTGCTTCCATCTTAAATTGGCTTCTTCTGTTATGATCTTGCTTATTATTCCTTTACTGATTTTACTTGATATAGGTAGCCTGGGTTCCGGGCCGATGAATGTCTCATCGGCCCCTTTCCTTGCTAGCTCGTCTGCGATCTCATTACCTATATGTCCTTCGTGCCCCGGCACCCAGGCAATGGTAACTTTGGTCTTTTTGGCTAAGGCGTTAATAGCCTCCTTACATTCTGTTACTAGGGCCGAGTTAGTTTCGGCTCTGTTTAGTGCCTTCAAAGCAGCCTGGCTATCACTGTATACTATGATGTTCTCTTTGTTTTCAGTGATCATGCTGTCTATGATTCTGACTCCCTCTGTAATAGCCAGCACCTCAGCCTGGAAAACGCTAGCGCATCTACCCAGGTGCATGGTAACTTGGCCATCTACCTGGTTCATGATATGTATTCCCAGTCCTGATAGTTTTGTTGTTTCTTTCCTGGAGCCGTCAGTGTAGCACACTATCTTTGGATCTTGTATGTCCAAGCTCCAGCTTTCTCTAGCTCCTATATGGATCCTGTATTTTTTGTCAAAGATTACTTTTTTCCTGATGAGGTCATTATTAGAGAGTATCATTGACAACTTCTCTCCATACTTTCCATCTAATATGGTGTGTCCTTTATCCATGAAGTTCCCTTTCCATTCTAGGCTTGACTTCATCCTATACCATTGCTCCATAGCTCTTTTTTTAACTTCCAAGTCCAGAGGATGCAATCCCAATAATACATCTAAGGCAGCTGATGGAGTGGTTCTCATCGCTCCTGTGATCATTAGGGTTGCAAGTCTTTGTACTTTTGCTAGTTCATTCCTGTTTGCTTGTATGGTGGTTTTATGCCACCAGACAATTGCTCCGTATGTTACTCTTGGAATTATGATTGCTTTGTATATCCACATCATGACATGCGGCTTGGTGCCCCAGGTTTTGCCTACAGCTCTTTTGCATTGCATGAGTGTGATTTTTGCTTTATCGCATTGTTCTTTTATGTGTGTGTTGAATTTAAGAGAGTTATCAATAGTTACTCCAAGGTATCTTATTTCGTTTGATACCTCTAATTCAACACCATCTATCGTAAGTGGTCTAAACTCTTTGTTTTTCCTAGTTTTTGAGAACAAGAGTATTTTCGTTTATTATTAACCATACAAAAAAGTTAATACGAATTTTTGCTGACTTAAAAACTAGTCTATAGGACTAAGGGCTTACGGTGCTACAAAAGAAAATACATTTTCACTTAATTATTTATTTAAAATACCGTCAATATGTCTTACAAATTATGGAATATTACATTTACAGCAGTTTTTCTTGTATGGATTAGACCCATCAAATGCATCATCACCGATACTGGTAACGTAGTGCTCTGTACATCTTGTGAGTCCTCTGAACTTTGGATCCTTCTGCATGTGAGTTGGAAGCTTAAACCAGATGTTACTGATATCATTTTCTGCAAGCAACAGGACAAGTATCTCGTTCAAACAAGCGATATCTTGAGGATGCATTTTGGTTAGGGTTCGTAGCTGGTAGAAAATTTGCTGTGATTTCTCCATCGATGGATTCACACCCCAACAACTTACGAACCATTTTTTTATTCTTTGAACTGTTTCAAACGCACAGGCATAGTCAGGCATAGTACTTGAGTGCTTCTCTTTGAACAAACACAGCTTATCTGGATCAAATGAATACAGACGATCGATATGTGGCATCTTCATCAGATCAATGATCGTCGACGAATAACCCGTGATTTTATCAAGCCACTGTCTTTCTGTTTCACCCAACACGTAAACGTACTGCTTGTCCTTGACCATTTCCATAAGCACTTATTTCAGATTGCTGTAAGGGATTGATCCTTCTCTCACTCCAATTCTATGGGTCCTCCGCCAGAAGTCTGTAGACTCCGAGATCTTGACTTGGTTGCTGAAATCTGCTGGTGGCTCAAACACCTTCAACACAGCAGTGTCCAATCCATCGGTCAGCGAGATAGCGGCCAGTTCTTTCACGATAAAATCTTCATCTTCAGTGTAGAAGCCTTCCAAATCAATGAACAGCTCCATCTTGCGTCCTGGTGAATTCGAACCGAGTAACAAGTAACGCAGCTGACATATAACTGATGAAGCTATTAATGGCAAGTTTCCTTATATTGTGGATCCCCCACTACTGTAGTTTATGATAAGAGAAAAGAACACATACCACGTCAGATGCGACTATCGTAAAAGTATTGCGCACATATAGAGTTATTATTCACTATTATATGATTGTCGTTTATTATTATTTTCATTGGTTTTCCTGGTGGAAGTTTATGCCCTAATTAGGAGTTATTTTTATTAAGGTTATTGTTGATCATTTATAGCCATAGATATGACTAATTTCAAGCGTGTTGTTCATAGCAATGCTGGAAAATGGCCACAGAAAAAAAACTTATTGAAGATATTGTGGTCCGCCAATAAGTAGACTTTTAGCATATAAACCAGATGGCCTGAAGTGATTATTTCAGTATAGTTACAATATTAATTATTTTGACTTGAAAAACTTTTCTGTGGATGAAAAGTTCCAAGTCTTAGTTCGCTGAAATAACAATTGAAGAAATCTAATGAAGTTCGATAAATCTAGTGATTCATATTTTACTTGTAATTAATCAAGTGTTATCTTGGTTATGCTATCGATAGTTCACGACCTTTTTTCTAACAACTAATTAAATGTGTTTCTTGAATGTTTACATTGTTTCGATGCTATCAAGCTTCCGTTGGTAGCCACAGAGCTCTTTGTTAGTCATCGTAGGTGGGTCACTTTTATTAATTGTAGGCATAATATTAATCATCGCAGGAGTTATAGTATTTAAAGTAACAGTAAATAAAAAACTCCTGCCACGTCAGTCATTCTCGCGAGCCCATCGTGTTCACAACTGCAAAGTTACAGTAATTATTATCACCTAGATATTGCGAAGTCTGAATTTCTTTAAGTTGCTATTGCAATAGTTCGGGTCTAAACAAAAATGGAAAAATTACAAGTTTTAAATTCAAAACTCAACGTATCTAATGTATGGCCGGAAGAAGTTGGACAGGAGGTCATTGAAAAATTGTTGACGATAGCTCTCGATGATCATCATTTGGAACAAAAGGGTGTCGTTATTATCAATGGAGTTTCAGCATCGGTTGTAAATAGTGGATCCGGATTTTCGTGGATAAAGATGGAAGAAACGTAAGCTTTTTATTTCATTCATGAAAATTTAGTTTTCGAGCTTTGAGCTTCGAGATCTTGACTGTCTTCTGTTTTCAGGAATGATGAAGAAACTTGGAGAATTGATGTGCTTATTCCGGTCAAAGTTTCGATCGTGAAACTTGTTCACAGTAAACTAAGTCCCACAGAAAAGATCTCAGTGTAAGTATTCAGAAAGCATTTTACTGATTGAAACGATTCAAAAACTCATGCAAATTTCTGATTTATTTTTTACTTTCAGATACGAGCTGCCTTTAAAACTAACACTGGATCACCCATTTTCAGACTGGTTCAATTTAAAATCCGTTAATCACAAAGTTGTGATAGCTAAGTCAATCCTTGAAAAGTGAGCACTTTATCTAAACTCTACCGTACGTATTTCGTTCTTTTGAAATAGAAAAAACTTGAACTTATTAAATTGAAAATATTTTTGCAGAATTTTCGAGGCAAAGGGTATTACAGGCAAGGAAGTGTACAATTATGCCCTTGAAACAACATACAGAACTCACAAAGGACTAATGTAAGTATGAACAATATCAATAATCATTAGACCGTCTGGTAATTAGGACAAAGCATTGTCACTAAGTTTTGATTTTTATGAATTTTCCAGACCTCGAACAATATTCGTCCAGGTTATACCAGAGAATGATTCACTTGCACGCATGAAGAAAATTTCTGACGACCAATGGGAGATGACGTGTTACGAATCTTTGAATCCACCTCGGTAAATTTTTTCTTCATTATTTTATAAGCAATATAAAAATTTGCTGACAGATTCATTTCAATGTTATATTTTTGTTACAGACCGTTCAAATTTGAAAAAGTGATGTACTCCGTGATTATCTTCTGTTCAGCATTATCTGTACTATTTATCTTTATCATCGTTTACGCTATGAGTGCACATTAATTGTCTTATTCTCTTTATAATTTTAAATAAAATTTTTGACAACTATTGTAACTGTAGTTTTACTTATTTTATAATATACTATTCCTTCAAAAATAAGAAGAATTTCTTCAACGTAAGAATCCATTAGAAAGTTGAGCACCACTGCTAGAACCATTCTCACATAAACCTGAAAGTTAAGCTGATAACTAAAATAAATTATGTGAACAGAAAATTGAATTGAATCGATTGATAGCAAAAACAATTTATTTAATTCAAAGATTGCAAATATTTTGAAAGATTTAATAAAGCTTACAATCAACTTGCGACGTGCCACCATGTACAGACCTGTTCATTAGAGTGGGGAAAGCTACGGCTCACCATGTTCTAGGAAAAGCGTACAGAGCTGACATCTGCGTAAGATAACCTGCCGGCTGAACTCTGCTGAGCCGATAAAGGAAATTCCAATAAATGTTTTACTGAGATGATTAAACATCACACTATTGGTCGTTCAATGTTATTAATATTGTAATGTAACCGCAAGATTGATCACCGCAAATTTTCCCGTTTCAAGAGTATTAATTAGTGCAAATAATTTCCAATACTTCAGTTGCTACTGTGAGATCGTCCTAGCTTCGGTGCTGTGGTAATTAATCATCAAAAATCAATTATTGTTAGAAGATTAAAACAAGAAGATTAAAAAATGGAAGTGCACCAACCATTAAATTGGACATTTAACGTATCCAAGGAATGGTCGAAAGCGGTTAAACCAGTCATATTTGAAAAACTGTTGAAAAAAGCTCTCACTGATTATCACTTAGGTAAAAAAGGTGTTGTAACTAAAAATGGAGTTTCAGCATCGATTGTTAATGAACTATCCGGACTTTTGTTTATAAGGATAGAAGAAGTGCAAGCTTTTTATGGTACTAATGAAAGTTTACTTTTTGAACTTCGAAAGCTTGATATTTTTCCGTTTTCAGAAAAGATAACGAAATTCATCTAAGTGATGTTCTTCTACCGATAAAGACTTCGATAGTAAAGCTTAAACATACTACGCCGGAAGAAAAGGTCCAAGCGTAAGTAGACAGAAATTTCTAAACTGATTGAAACGATTCAAAAACGCATGCAAACGTCTGATTTACTTTTTACTTACAGATTTGACCTGCCTGTGAAACTAAAAGGAGATCACCAATTTTCAAACTGGTTTGAACCAAATCCGATCGCTTAAAAATTGTGACGGCTGTGCCAGTTCTTGAAGAGTGAGCACTTAATCTAAACTCTAGCATACATATTTTGTTCTTTCGAAACGGAAAAGACTTGAACTTATTAGCTTGAAATTGTTTTGGCAGAATTTTCTAGGCAAAGGCCATTACGGGCGAAGAAGTGTATAATTATGCCATTGAAACAACATACAGAACTCACAAAGAACTAGTGTGAGTATGAACGTCATCAATAATTATTAGACAAGTTTTCAATAATTTTGCATTTTCTTTCAATTTTTCAGGCCTCGGAAAATATTCGGTCAGCCGGTGTTGACCGATGATTCAATTGTACTTGTGAAGAAGGTTTCTGATGACCAATGGGAGATGAAGTGCTTCAACCGTCTGGTTCCACCTGAGTTAGTATTTAAAATATTTTAACAGTTTATTCTTCTATCAAAAGAACTATTTGAATGTTACATTTTTGTTACAGTGGAACCTGGCGCCATCTATCAGTAACTTTTCCTTGGATTGCTTGTGGATTCCGATTGTTCAAGGACACTGAAAAGTTTATGCAGAATCATTAGTTTTCAATTCAAAGATCGCACATCTCATACCGCAAACTATTTAAAATGTACGATATGAATAAACACTCTAGTTAATATGCGTGGTATTATTCGCCCTTCTATTTTCCTCAATACAAAGTTCAGTTACTTTTTCATCGACAAATCGCAGTAGTTAATTTGTATAAACCATTAAAATATTTGTTTGCACGAATAATAATTGAGTATATGACATCATTTTTTAGTTGTAACGCACGGTAATTTGATGAGACAAATTATGGAGTTGATAATTATTACATCCGCTGTAAAATTTATTGACTTTTATGTGAATCCATAAACTCTAATTAAGGTCGCAATATAATCAGCGACGTATTTTTACGCTATAAAACATAAACTAGTTTGTATTTGTTTGAATTTTGTTCATAGTGTCCTGGAATTACAGGTAATTTCACACTTGAAAGATCACAGAAAAACTCAATTCATGATAGTATAACATTTCACTTAATGAACCCATTCTATAACAAATGAGTCACTTGATTCATAAACATACAAATATTCTCCAACCGCAGCTATCTAGTCAGTGTGTTAATAGCACAGGTTAGGAGTTAACTCATTATTTGTGTCCATGAATTGTAATATTCATTTTTAAGGCTAAACAATTCTGGATCATGGATAGATACCAATTCTTAACTTTGAAAATTAAAGTGCCCAGCGATTGGCCGGTGCGAGCTATACATGACCAAATTACGGAGGTGGTTCTAAATGCCATCACTCATCATTTGTTGAATCAACGAGTGATTGTAACCGTTGGAAACGTTTCGGCGCTGGTTACAGAGGACGAGTCTGGAGATGGATATTTCTTCAGAAGAACCCAAGAAATGTAAGTATTCTTCTCTACATAAAAGCTTTTTCCAAATCCAAAATTCTACAGTTCAAATGATAATTTTCAGATCTAAGGCCCAAACTTACGGAATTTATTTGATTCTGCCAAGTATTTTGATGTTGAAGCCGAATCCTGAAGAATCTGATGCAGAAATACCGATGTAAGTATTCATTGACTCGATAGTCTGGCGCCAAATTCCGTGTTTTAAGCGGACGTTACTTACTATCTTTATTTTTTCAGACCACTGCTGGCTGCTAATCTCAAATTTCATTCCCTTGCTAGGAAATCGCTTGAAACAAGACTGGGCCATTCCTATATGAAAATTGCGGTACCAAACCTCAAAAAGTTCGTTTTCTATTACTTCAATCAACATACAGTGTAAACTCCATGTAACGTCCCTCGATTTAACGACGAACTCCCTAAAGCGTCGAAATTAATTGGTTTTGGTTGGTTTAGCTTATCTTCCATACAATGATACACTCTACATAGCATTACACCCACCCTCAATAACGACAACAATTGAGTAATAAAGTACTTTTTAAGTTGCTAAAATTACTAAAAACTGCGCAGCTGAGTACGTTTTTTTGTCGCTTTATTATCCTAGCCCGCAATAAACTCGACTGTCGGCATCATCCATATGAACTTTCTAAAAAATTCGTTTTTTTGTTTACAAATTGAGATTGCTTGCATGTGTAGACTGTTGTTGACCATGACTAATAAGTAGGAGTCGTGGATTATCTATACGTTTTAATATTCTTAGTTGTTCACAAACTTTCAAACTGTAAACATGGCTAGTAAAAGAAATCATTGTGTATTTTTCTTGTCTCCATTTAACGACAACTCTTTATAACGCCATAAAATGCACAGTCCCTTCAGTGTCGTTACATAGAGTTTACACTGTATTTTGATGTATGAGATTGGTTCACTTATTAAGAATTTTTTCACAGAATTTTGCAGTCACAGAATGTAAGAGGCAATGAAAAGTTCAGATATGTTTTGAAATCAACTTACCGCGTTCATGAAAGAATACGAAAGTAAATTAAAATGATACAGAATCCCAAAAAGTCTTTTCATAATTTGACAGCTTTTTTGGACACTAATTCTTTGCAATTTTTTCAGACTTTCAACAATATTGCGACAGTTAACGCTCAAAAAAGATCCAGTTATATTCGGAGCACAAGTTTCTGATAATGAATGGGACGTGGTTTACTATGACCAAATTCCAAAACCTCTGTAAGTTGGATCTTTACAATTCAAAAGTTTCCTCACAAATCAAAATTTTTATAAATCATTTGCATTTTCAAAACAATGGTAATTATTACACAGAATTGTTCGTTTTCAAAATCATGTTTTTCAAAGGTTTATATTAATGCTGAACTTTTGTTATAGATGGCGCAGGTGTGATTGGAAAACCAAAAACAAAAAGCCCGATGATACTCATTCAAATTCTATGGAAATGAAATTTATTTAAGTCTTTTATAATGAAATGACAAAAAAAAATTATCACATTTAAATTTTGCGCCATTTTTCTGAGATCAAATTTATATGCGCTGATCTGAACTTGTCACATAGCTTAAGGCTAATTTTCATTTTTATATAAATATTATAGATGTACAAAATGCTCAATTGTATTTAGTTTTACATTAATAATAATTAAACGATAGTAAATTAAATGTATAACTGATTTTTATTTTTACCCGAAACAATCCACTTGGCAACTAAATATTAAAAATTCATAATGGACTACACAAATCATGAGAGGTTTGTTTGTTCTTGCTAAATGGAACGCAGTACATAAATCTCTCAAGATTATTAAGAACAATTGATTGATTGTCACTAAGTGGAGAACAATCAAACCCCTTGACGGTAGCGACAATTGAAGACATACTTCAGCTCAATAAACATACTCATTGGAGCCAATATATCTTATCAGTGACACTGATTGTAATTGCCTTTAAGAAGACATCTTTATGTTAATTTTGAAAATGGTACTATAGGCATTCTCAACTAGAATATTCCCGGACGAGTTTATTATCAACAAAAGCTTTGTAACACCGGCAGTATGTCAACATTCCAGGAAACCTAAGTAATTGGTTCGAAGAAACGCCACAGGGGTCTGATAACAAAACAAAGATAACGGTTAATTATTCACATATGAATTAATTATTTAAATATATTCAAATATTGATGTAACGTCATGGCTCATTTTAGTCAAGACTTTAACTTCGTAAGATTTCAAGTTCTTAAAAAAATTTGGTACTAGACAGCTTTTGAATCTAAAGATGACAATTAGGTTTAAGTTTTGATAAGAGATTCAAACTCTGATTTTTCAACTACCTATTTTATTTTGGAGAAAGTCAATATAAAAACAGTGTAATTGCACTGCAGAGTTTATTTTAGCGGGAGACATGCTATATATACTTTACCTACATCGCGTCACTCAGTTCGAACATAAAAATATTGAGATCAATGAGTAGGTTATATGAATCACTACTATAGCGCTGACCTTGGTAGTAAAATATATACTTAAAGCCCATTAGAATGACTTTGGAGTTCATTCGTTTGTTCTGCTCGGTCGTAATCAGACCTCTTAGTGTCAGAGAAGTGAAGAAATTTGCAAAAAAAGTTAATTATTTTATCAAGCAGTAAAGGTTAGTGATTTTGAAATTTATTAACATAAAAAAAAATCTATTGAGTGATTTCGATTTTATTTTGATTAGGAAAATATTGAACTAATATTTTTTAAATAGTTACCATAGATGTGAACATTTGTCTCACTAAGTGAAAACTTGAAATTGTCGTGGCAAACCCATAGCTTTTAAAGTTTTCAAACTTTTATCAGTCTTAAATCATAAATTATGGACTTGTGTATGTGAGATTTATTGATGTGTTTGAATAGTTTTGAAATAATTTTTCAGGAATGAATATGTACTAAAATATTACTCCTACAATCCAAGTACCCATGGAATGGCCAGTGTGTGCTTTTAGAGATGTAATTTTGGAGGTGGTCCAGATGGCCATCACGTATCTCGAGTGGGGCCAGAAAAATGCGATTGTTATCGGAGGAGTTACAGGGATAATCACTCAAGATACCACCGGTCAGGGATATGTATTTATGAAGACGGAAGAAATGTAAGTTTGATACTTCACTTGTTTCTTGCTTCTTCACTTTTTGAACTACAAAATCTTTACTTTTATTTTCTGTTTTCAGAAACCAGGAAGAGACTTCAACCCTGGAGTTGATTATTTCGTAAAAAATTATAGCATTCATCGATTTAATGGGCGAGAAAAACATCGTACATTGAATAAGACTGATTTTACCACTAATGCCTGAAAATCTGAGATGTGACCCAATTATCAATTCTACAACGTCTGAGCGTCACACAGATTGCTTTACAATCAGGTTTGTATTTTCTTAATTTCTTTAGATAAGGTACTACTAATATTTTTGATTATTCCAATTTTTGTTATCTTATCTTATACGTTTATTGTACACACAGGACATAAATTACAGACATAAGACAGTACATACAAAAAGGTTCCGCTTATTTCTAAAAAGAAATTTCTACCAGCAGACCTGTTGATAGGATAGAGCAAGAAAAAAGGAAGACAGACGTGTACTATAGGAGAAAAATAGATATACTGAACAAATTGAAGGCTAATTATTACTTAAATACTAAATATTACTCAAGCTAAATATATATAGAATTTTATAAACCTAGTACTAAAGATATAATAAATACATATATATATATATATATATATATATGTATATATATATATATATATATATATAAACATATATATATAAACAAATACATATATAGAAAATAAATACTATGGATGGGCAATGGAAAGGTAGTGCTCTTTTAGGCGTTTTTTGAAAATGCCTAGAGAGTTGCTGTCTCGGACATCGTGAGGAAGCGAATTCCACAGTCTCGCTGCATGCACAGTGTAAGAATAGGAGAAGAAGTCAGTATGGTGAGGAGGTATAGAAACAATAGATCTTATATGAGAACGACATGGTTGATCAATAGGTCGTGAAAAATTGAAGCGTTGGCGCAGATATTCCGGAGAAGAATCACTGCGTAGGATCTTGAACAGAAGGCAGAGAATATGAGTATTCCTGCGAAGTCGGATCGGGAGCCACTTGAGTTGACTTCGAAACTGCGAGATATGGTCATATTTACGTAGGCCGAAAATAAAACGAATACAGAGATTTTGAAGTCTCTCAAGCTTGTTAAGGAGCTCCTCTGTGGCGTCAAGGTAGCAACAGTCAGCGTAGTCTAAGAGGGGAAGAAGAAGAGATTGAGCCAAGGAAATTTTAGTTTTTAAGGGCAAGAAATTCTGAAGACGTTTAAGAGAATGCAACGAAAAGTGGATTTTGCGACTAACTTCACCAACTTGCGCCGACCAGGACAGATGCGAATCTATTATAAGGCCAAGGTTTTTAGCACGGTCGGTATAAGCTATTGGAGCATTGTTGTAGGTAACAGCAGGTAAGTGGTTGAAGTTTAAGGAACTGCATAGAGCTTTAGACCCTAGGATTAGGGCCTTTGACTTACTGGGATTAACCACCAAGCCAAAAGTCCTAGCCCAGTTACTAATGCGACCTAGATCAGCGTTAACTTCTGCAATCGCCTCAGAGATATCACTGACTTTGAAGTGATGATATAGCTGCAAGTCATCTGCGTAGAGATGGAATTTTGAAGAGAGAACTTTAGTGACAGAATTTATAAAAACAGAGAATAAGAGAGGAGATAGTACGCCACCCTGGGGAACCCCCGCAGTGAGATCACACCAATCCGAGGAGATTTCATCAGAGCGGACGCACTGCGAGCGCCCCCGAAGATAGGAGTCGAACCAGGCCACAGCTGACGAGGAGATACCTAAAGAACGAAGGATGGCAAGTAGAACATCAAAGTCGACAGAATTGAAGGCACTGCTAAAATCCAGCAGCACCAGTAGAGTCAGTAATTTGCCATCCATCGCACGACGTATGTCATCCGTAACGTGTAGAAGGGCTGTCACAGTACTATGGCCTGGTCGAAAACCTGATTGAAAAGAGGAAAGAAGATTGTGAGAGTATAGGTAAAGAGATAGTTGTTTGTGGACAATGTGCTCAAGAACCTTGGAAAGAAAAGGTAGGATGGAGATGGGACGAAAATCAGACAGAGATGCAGGGTCGGAAGTTTTAGGAAGAGGAATAACATGAGCTGATTTCCACATAGTGGGGAAGGAGCTTTCTGTTAGAGAATGGTTGAAGATATGAGTAAGGACGGACAGGAGTTGAGGAAGGATAAGATTGATCATACGGGAGCTTAAGTCATCATTGCCCACAGCAGTAGAAGAAATAGATTGAATGTGTTTCTGAACACAAACCTCAGACACAGGTGTAAGACAGAAAGACACACAGGAAGGAAGGGTTCCAGAGGAAATCTCTCTCAAGGTATTGGCTTTCGTAATGGAATCTAAGACGATAGGAGGGAGAGAAAAGTGTTTGTTAAGGTCATTAAGATTAATGTTGGAATTAATTTGTGTAGTTGATGACGATTTGCCAATACCCAATGAGTTTAGGAACTTCCATATATGAACAGAATCACAATTATTAATAGTGTTATGGATGTGACGGCGTTTTGCATCTCTACACATCCGACTGCAGCGGTTACGAAGAGTTTTGTACCTTGACAAATTATAGTCTGAAGGACATCTCCTATACCGCCTTTTTGCTATATCGCGTTTACCCATTAGATTTTTAATCTCGGCTGTAAGCCATGGAGCAGGCGGGTGCTTGACTTTAACTTTTCTAAGAGGTGCATGTACGTCATACAATGCAGTAACAACATTATTAAAGAAATGCACCTTAGCATCAATATTATTCGAAGCCACAAGAGGTGTCCAGTCAATATTTGCAGCATCGGCTCTCAAAGCCTCCAGGTCAATGCCCTTAAAGCTGCGGAGTAATAGGTACTTAGCCTTTCGTTTAGGTGGACGAACTTTATACGAAAGATAAATCAGATCATGATATGAGAAGCAAGAGGCCATCTGGCCATGAGTTGCTACGCTGTCCGTGGAAGATACAATCATATGATCGATACAAGAGGGCTGACTGTTCGGGGCATGATGTGTCGCAGATAGGGGGAGAATGTGAAGGTTGACAGAGGAAATTAAAGATCTAAACTTGCGAGCACGATTATCATCCTTAATAAGACATGTGTTAAAATCGCCGAATAAGAGTGTGTGATCATACGAAGGGCAGTGTTGATTTAAAAGGTTCTCTAATGAGGCAAAGAAATCAATTTTTGAGGATGGGCTATACATAACTCCTAATAGGATTTTACGATGACTTAAGGTTATCTCCACAAACAAATGTTCAGCAGATTCAGAATAGCCGCTAGGGGATGAACTGACAATATTATGGAGGATATCACCACGGAGATATAAAGCAACACCACCACAACCCTTACCCGTACGGTCATTACGGATAAGTTTGAAACCTGGAAGGGAGAATTGAGTAGAGGATAAAGAAGGTTTGAGAAAAGACTCGGAAATGAGGACAGCATCAATGGGGGAGCTGCCAAACGACGCCAGAAGGTCGGGGTAGTGGCCAGGAATACTCTGAGCATTAATGTGTACAGCGTTAAAATTGTTTGATAAACCAGAGAAAGTAGCAGAAAGCTGTTCATGCAGCGTAGACGGAGTGGGATCACCACTATCCGCACTAGCAAAACTATCAGAACTTGAAGAGCACGAAAAGAAACTGTCATTGACATTATTTAGATCATCCATTGTATAATAATAAATACAAATAAATATATTTATATAAGATATAATATATGGTAATGAATCTATAAAATTACTAATAAATACTGCAAATAAGAAATTAAATTACTAGTTACTCTCACCACTCGGTGCACAGGTGTACTGGTAGATAATAAACACTATTATTAATCAATAACTAAAACATTAAAATAGGAAAATTACCACATAAGTTAACATGCACCTAGCACAAAACAAAAGTATACCAAGTTCACAGACTAATTAAAAATATTAAGTAAGTTAGAAAATAATGAAAGTATCGTATAGAGGCTGTATGCAAGATTGAAAACCCAGGCCTTTAAAACAAAAACAAAAAAAGTTAAAGTAGCAAATCATACGCAAATCATAGACTTAAAATTGTTAGACAAGCACAACAGAACTACTAAACAAGGCTGTTTGTAATAGTCGTCCCTTTGCATTAAAAAGTAATCATGATATAATAGAAAAGTGAGGTTATTAATTGTTAAAAGCAAGTTAAAAGTGAAAGAGAAATAATGTGAAGTCAGATCAGAAATAACAAATTATTATTACTAAAGTTCGTATTGTGACAACAGAGAAGTGAAGTACCCCACAAAAATAAAATAGGGAGTGGCATATCAGGAAAATGCAAGAGAAACAATATTACTTGACAATATTTTTATGTCATTTACACCTTACGAGTCCTAAGCCCTCTCTTTTGGGAAGCTCCTTCAGGCCTCGTCGAAATCTTCGGTACCTGACCAGGGGTCGATGTTGAAGATAGAGGATGCGCAGCGGCAGGATGTTTCTTGATAAGAGCTTGCAAGTCTTTTAGGGTCTCCAGTTTCATACGCGACTTGTCGGGGAGGATCACAACAATTTTACCATCTGCAGACCAACACTGGGACATACCAAAGTGTTTACGTGCAGCCATAAATACCTGATGCCTCGCCCTCGTCAGGAACTCTGATATGGTTAACCCGGAGCCCTTGAGAGAGGATTTGTTGTCCCAGATGAACCTCCTGTGCTCAATATCCCGGAATCTCACAAGTACAGAACGTGGCTTACCAGTGTTGGAACCCAATCGATGACAGACCTGCAGGTCACTCGAGGTAATTTCAGTAACTTTCATTTGGTCATGTAAGACTTGATCGATGACACTGTGTAAGTTTTCATCTTTTTTTTCAGCAATGCCGTGGAAGAGCAACACTTTCCTCCGTTGAAAAGTCTCCTGACGGTCAAGTCCTAGGGCCAAGAGTTCAATCTGAGACTGAAAGTTGTTAAAGACTTTCATGACGAATGACTTGAACTCGGCGAACTCACTGCAGAGGGTTGGAAGATCTTGAACTTGAGAGCCTGCAGCAGTGGCCTTCTGGAGCTTTTTCTCATGTTCCTCAAGCCGGGTTGCAAAGAGCTTCATTGTATCAGCAAAACTTGCAGCTAAATCAGCGGAAATGTCCATGGTGAAGTGATTGTGGTGTAGAAATCAGTGAAGTGCTTGATTATGAGAAGTAAATTAGTGCACCAAGTGAAGAGTAGGTCTTAGGCAAAAATTACATAACACATATGGTGAAATTATTACTGTAAGTATTTTTATCAATAAAAAATTTATAAGAGCTCAAAAGAATGATCTTATTTCCACGCCTACCTCCAAGAAAAAAAAAAAGAAAAAAAAAAAAAAAAAAAAAAAAAAAAAAAAAAAAAAAAAAAAAAAAAAAAAAAAAATTGTTCAAGGCAAGGCTTTTATTAATTTTCGTGTTCATTTTTCAGGCTTTCAAAAACATCAGACCCTACATCCAAAGCAGATTCTGAAGTAGATTCTGTCTGAAGCTATTGCGACTTTGGTAAGTCATTGCATTTTGTTCTTAGAGAAATTTTCCATTTTCCGGCCCATAAAAAATATGCTGACAAATCAAAAGTCAAAATTTTAGAAAACAGATGTAACAGTCTTAATTTAATATTAAACTTTTGTTACAGATTATGGTGCAGCTGGGAAGTAGCATACACTTAGATTGGCCGTTTTCTGAGGCTCTAAAAATTTTTTGTAAACATTCAGATACCTCAGGAGGAAAACTGTGATATTAGGTTAATTATTTTTAATAAATTCATCAATAACTAGGAATTGAATTTTACTTACATACTATAAAACTCTTAGTAAATATATTTCCCACAACCATTAGTCAAAAATACAATCAAAACCCCTTAATTTCTAACTTAATCTTTAAAGACCTTTAACATTACCTAGTTTTCACTTTCACTACATTCACTTTCACTATCACTTGCATACGGCTGATGACAGTCAGCGCCGAATTCCATAAAGATGTCCATCATCTTGAAGTCGTCTATCTTCCAAGCGACCTGGTAAGCAGTTAGTCCTCCATAATCATGAGCTTCCAAGTCCACGGCAGTCTGGTGACAGATCCAAGTTGCCAGCTCGTAATCCTGATGTACGACAGCAATATGAAGCGCAGTACTTCCAGAAATTCTGTCTGGAGCGTTCAGGTCTGCCCCCATCTCCATCAGGATTTCTAGTAACTGCACTGCCTTTTGCCCTCTATGACTTCGTGCTACGATGTGGACACACTGATATCCTTCAAAATTGTACTGCCGCAGCAGAAATTCGTTGTTATGGTCCAACCACCATCCAACTCGCAGGAGTAGGGACACACACCCATCGTGACAGATATCATGGAGAAAATTGTCTCCCTTGCTGTTCATTGCACCGAAAACTTTGATGATAACAAGAGACTCCATTGTTTCAGACGACAAAAACAGTATGGACCTGTTTCCAAGCGATGCCAGTGTAGGACTGAAGTTAAATTATTTCAAATTCATGATTATATCGGGACCGGGAATACCAAATAGGCACTGTTTGGTTGGAATAAGTCAATTTATGTGCATGATTACAAGTGGACTTCCCGAAAAATACCCAGTTATATTTAGTTTTAGTGGAGCATTACAATGGGTCAATGTTTTCCTTTTATGATAAATGAACAGTCGGTATTATGTCATGGTGCTATGTAAGGTCTTATAAATGGGTTCTTACATAAATAATGAGTGATATGCCCAAGTCTGATATAATTTATAATTTTAATAACAAGATAAGATGTGTTAAGATGTCTAAAAACTGAAAAGTTTTCTGCTATAACATAAAACGTGCTATTACTGTCTCATTTGTTACCATTGTAGCCTACGGTTTTGTTTACAATTATTTTTACACAAAAATTAGACTCAGTGCTTTTATGCAGGTTCAACCAGTTGTAAATGGAAAAACCATTTAGAGTAAAATACCAGTTCTAAAAGTAAATGTAGTCTAGTATACACTTTGGATTAAGGAAATTTTTGCAAATATGGTGAAGCTATCCTTATTCCGTATAGTTTTAGGGTACAATATTCCCTGAAAGCATGCATAGTACTAAAAAAAACTATCAACATTAAAACAACGAACGAACCACGTGGTTGAATTGTTAGTACATTTCAAAGTTTATCAATTCGAGTAGATTCTCTTTCATCTAAATATCTTTGGCTCCATCCCATTTCCCCTAAGACATACACATGAATGGCTTGATAGCAGAAAGTGTAATCGTCTATATGGTTCAGGCAACTATACTTTTGCCGTCTTAGTTTCTGAAGAGCCTTGGCCACTGACAACGTACCTGTGCACTTGAACTGAGTAACACAAATATCGAGAATGCAGTACACTGCCGAGCAGCTGAGACCATCACTGCAGTGGACAAGAACAGCTCCAGGCTTCCAGCCAACCGGTTGTTTCCTTGTAGAAATGGTATACGTGTCGTTCAAACTGCACATAAAGGACAAGAACTTGAACGGATCATCTTCATCGCTATTACGCCAAGCCGTGTACTGATAATGCCGAATTTGACGCTCACGATCCGCGCGGTCAGAAAGGCGCAACACTGTCAGAGTAAAACGAGTCTTCTCAGAGATCTTCAGAGTCTTCACTCTAAACCCACCACACTCTATCTCACTGCATTCTGTGGGACTCCAGTACTGGTAGCTTTCTTCATCAGCTCTAAGTGATGTCTTGACGATAGTTGTGACTTCACGACGCCAGGCTAATTCCAAAAATTTCTCGCAGTTATCTTCTTCCGGGTTGCTGACGCAAATATACTTCCGCTGTCCGTAATGTGCATCGTAGCCATCTATAAAACTGGCGCCTTGATAAATTTCTTCTGTCTTCATGCTGCAGAAAAATTGGTGCGCTAGCTGTAGACATCCACCGCGAGCAGTCTCATTGTCAGGTTCGTCAAAATTTCTCCGGGTCAGGTCAATGGTATTGTATTCTTGATGGATGCGCTCGACACAGTATGGATCATCCATAAGTGTCAAAAAGTCAATGGCCGAAATGTCTGAGAATTCAGTAGTCATGTTGATTTAAAAATCACAACTGTGGGAATAGGTCCGCTTCCTAAGGCACTACTTATTGAACTAGTCTCTCGGTGGCTACTGTTTTAAATAACGAGTGTACTATGATACCCCGGTGGTTAATTAATTAATTTATAGTGAAATTAGCATGTAAATCCTACTAGGTAAAACTTCAATTACCATAGAAGTCAAGCGACTTTTAGTGCTCTGAGAAACCCACCCGCTGAGCGCTCGTTAATTCTTTACGACTTTATTTTACAGTGAAATCATCAAAATTAAATTACTCGGGTCCTGCTGGGCAGACGTAGATTGTGCCCTTCCTACAAACGATTAAAAGCAAGTCCAAACCAATCTGAGCTCAATCAAATAAAGAAGCGGCTTCTAAACCAAAAATTACTTAGACATCCCAGACGGGGAAACTTATTAGATTTAATGGGATTCATTGGTAGTTAATGGAACAATAAATTATATGGTAATTTATTTATTGCTGTTTTGATAGCAAATGATAAGATTATTATCTTGCGAGTCCTATTTCAATGCAAATCTCAAAAAGCATAAAGTAGAGAGAATAATAAAATATCGTTTTATTGAAGTATGAATAATTAACTAGTGACATCAAAAGTATTTCAAGCGTTTCTAAGTTACACGCAAAACAAATTACTCATGTAATACCTACAGTGTGGTGAACAAACACACATGGATTTGAGATATTTATTGCTATATATTTCCTGTTACACTCAAACGCTGGTTCATTATGAGTTTATTGGTATGTACTATTTATTGTAATCTGGTTGAACAAGATATGTTTTCCCTTGCGACTATTTGACCACAATTGCGGTTTTTTTACGTCAAACTGGAATTTGTTTATCCCATCAGTGAAGTATTTACATTATATTAATCAATTTCACGTCATTAAATCATCCGATGTATCATAGGGACAATGGCATTATATAAATTGGCAATTGTAAAACATTTGACTTCAGTAATCTCTGTGTACCTGAATCCACTAGTTCTGTGCTAATTAACCAGAATGTGGAACTTAAAATCAAAATCATTGTCCCCAAAGGACTTCATCAAGCTAATGAATAAACCTGATTTCGTGAAACGTATTTCCAAGGAGCATAAAAAAGTTTTGCAAATGGAAGTACTACCAACACTCAACGCATTCACTCATGCTGGACCCGAAGACAACATCGATGGCAACATGCAATCCAAAGCGCATATTGCCAGTGAAATGCCGCAGTCAGAGATGGAAGCCCAGGCCTTATGGAAAACAGTATGGAAACGTCAAAGCAGAATTATAGTGATGCTCAACAAACCTGAGGAAGAAAGTGGCTATCGCTTCTGGAGTTCTGGAATCGGGACATCGCTCCAATTTGGAAAATTAACAGTCAGCACTGTCAAAATTCGCACAATTCTACAAACTCTTGAAATCAGGAATCTCAAGATAACTGACGAAAATGGCAATTGGTTGACTGTTTACCACTTTCTGTACTTGGACTGGCCAGTTGAAAACGATTTGCCTTCTAGTGATAACTTTTGGAGGTTGCTGCTCACAGTTAATAAATACAGGTAAAGTTTAGAGGATTTGGAAGGCCATCTAAGCCTAATCCTGGTCCACTGCCGTAATAAGTTGGATCAAACGATGGTCTACTGGGCAATCGAAAGGATATTTTTAGAATATGTTCGAACAAAGGAAGTTAATATATTTTCAACAGTATTAGCATTGAGAAAAGAAGGGTTCAACTGCTTGTCAACCGAGAAACATTACCTGTTTTGTTATGCCACTTTGTATCATTATTTACTTCATGAATCTTTAGTATTGTAATTTACGCTAAAATTGATCTCCATGAAATTTAATCATATCTTCTATGAATGTGTACCAAATGTTTAGTTACAGATAAATTAGGCTAAGATTTATTTATAAATTAAGTATTTTTATCTTGTTACTAGTCATTAAGATTAATAATTGTGAATACAACATATCCAAATTTTTTACACTTTTAATAAACTTAAGGATGTAATCAGTAACTATTTTTGTTGTTATTTTTCATCTCATATCTTGTTCTTGCGATAAGCGAGCCTCGATCTTTTGTTTACGGTCACTAGTGTCGGCATTTATTTGATCTATAACAAATACATATGAATGAACTATTGGGGTTCATAAATACGTAACCGTTCTGCGTAGCGTCGATAAGATCAGTAGCATGACCATTAATTATCAATTAGTGACTATAAAATTATAATCAAAATGAGTTAATATTCATCGGACGTTTATTGAATCGTTAATGGGCATTTTGTTTCTGCTTAAACTCATAAATATTTATCGAATTAAATTTATTTAGGTTACTGTTATAATATGATTAATATTTGATCAACAAGAACTTTTTGTGAGATAAGACTTAACTAATCTTTTTGCCAGTTCGGTAAATAAAAACTAAAATACGGGTCATAGAAAAAATACTACTTACACAAATCATCGACACATTGGTTTTCAAATTCAAAATTAGAATATAAAAGACTAAAACTTGTTCTACATTCATAATGAAAAGTATCAAAAAATTTTGTATAACATCACAATTAAATTTCACTTTAGACAACACATTAGAGATTACAAGTTACATTGTTTTGGGTTTTCATTACTCAAATATTTAATCTAAAGCTTCATCATCAATTTCCATACAACCATTTTTATGGAAGACCAGCATAATTTTTTTCAGAACTACTTTTTACATTTCGTAACAAAATGATACAGTGCATTGTAACAAAATACATAATTTTCAGGCTGGCTTATAAAATTTCCGTAGATCTGTCTAATTTTCAGTAGAGCTTTCGCCACACACACAACTTTGTTTTTCTTTAAATCACTGATACACATGTCTAACAAACAGAACACACTGGACTTAGCACCATTATTACATTGGACCACCATCGGCCGGCTAGGAATATCTTGATCAGTCTTAATCTCATCACTCACTTCATTAACAATACTGATAAATCTTATAAATTGACTCAGACAATGGGACATGTTATCCAAAGGCCACTTGGTGTAGAGAAGGAGAACTACTTCCTTCACTTTACCGTCTTGCTTCAACTCCAGCGTTGTTTTGGTGCAGCAATCCGTTATCACAATTTGAACAGTTTTAATCTTAATTTCCTCGCACTCGACTTCTGCATCAGTCTTCCAGTATTGATAGTCATTTTCGCCGTGAGCTGCCAGTACGACTATCACGTAGCTGTTGGTCTTCAAAATCATGTTCCAAAATTCGTACAATCTGTCACTAGTAGGGTAAAGCATACACGAAAATTTGGCGATGTCTTTGCTCGTCTTTGCTTTCCAAAGCCACATAAGATGTCCAGAGATTTCACACGGCCAGAGGCTTGCTTACTTTTTTGACTCTTGAGATCTTCAGTGTTCAAGTTCTTCGTTATTTTAGTGTATTCTTGCAAAATTCGGGAAACAGCACTTGGATTTTCCATGAAACTGATAAAGTTCTTGGTGTCTAGTTGAATTAGATTTTGGTTTTCTAGCTGTAGTTTTTTCATGGTCTTGAAAAAAAAGTTTGACTGAGTGAGACTTATTTGAATCCTATCTACTTAAATTGAACACCCTTCTGTAAGGGGGAGCTATAACAGACTGAGCGTTGCTTGATAACACGTAGAAGTCGATAGTCTAATGAGATTGATCGTCGATAAATTGGAATTAAGTTTATACTTACCTCCTTATGTTTGTTCGATCAAAAATATACTTTTTGTTATTTGACCTTAAGTTCGATCGTGAATAAACTTTTTGAAGCAAAAAGGCCGCTTATAAACCCAGACAACGCCTACGTGCAGTTTCTGAATACTGATCAGTATTCATTAATGCTTACTAGACTATGAAATGTTTTAACTCTCTAATCGATAGCCTGCTAGCAAAAAAGATCACTTTTATCTTTTTATGTTAATCTCAAAAAAGAGTACTGTTGCATCATCTTTCATTCATGACTTGAATCCGATGCTAAATTATAACACTTTAGTGAGCTTGTGATTCATTGCATTTGAGGACAATATGAAAATACCAATATTATCCTTATAATAACCGCACGTACTATTTATGTAAAGTATGAATAATAAATGTAGCTATAAATTATCTTCAATTAGCAAACAATATTCATTTGATCTCTAACCTCAGTCAGGACAAGTCTCATCCTGTGATCATGGGTGGAACCTCATCCAGAACAAGTGACTTTGAAGAAGAATACCAATCAGCTGTAAAAGGGATCGAAGATGATTTGAATTTGAAGCACGAGCACAAGAAGCTATTGAAGGAAAGTGTAACGTTACCATGCAGCATATCGGAACTGCCAGAAAATGCTGGAAAAAACAGACATTCGAACATGTGCTTCGACTTCAACAGAGTGACCCTCCCAGGAAGAGATGGAAGTGACTTTATCAACGCTTCGTGGGTTGATGGCTACAAGGCTCCCGGGCGATTTCTGCTCTGCCAGGCGCCACTTCGAAAAACCGTTCAGGACTGGTGGACTATGATACTCGCTTACAAGATAAGAGTGATTGTGATGCTAACTAGAATCGTGGAACAAAACGAGGAAGCTTGTTTCCCTTACTGGAACCAAGTGCGGCGGAAATCAGTCAGCTTCGGCGAGTTTTCTGTTAAAACCAAGGAAGTTAAAGATTTTCAAGATCATGTCGTGACTAGTCTCCGTGTGACAGATGGCAGTGGAGCTTCGTTGGATGTGGAGCACTTTGCGTACACCGACTGGCCTTCTCAAGGAGTCCCTCAAGATCATTCAGGCTTCTATAACTTTCTTGTGAAAGTGAAAGAAGCTCAGTCAAAAGCCGGGCTCCATCCATCCAATCCATCCAATGACTTTCTTCCAATGCTGGTACATTCTAGCGCTGGGTTAAATCGAGCTGGTGCTTTCGCGGCTATAGACATTTGCTTGAATCAGTATAATGAGAGCAAAACAATAGACCTTAAGTCAGTGGTGCGAAGTTTACGCAGACAAAGATGTAACTGTTTATCCTTACCACAACATTACATTTTCTGCCATGAATTATTTTTTAAGTAGTATTAAGAATTTGTATATTTTTTATTTAATAAAGCTCAAGTTATTACTGTAGTACCTTTTTATGCCCTTAGATATCATATTCCTAAGACCTATACCTATATCTACGAACTCACATGTCAGAATATTGAAACTAAGATAACTGATGGCAATAAGCTCGAGCAGAGATTAACGAAGGCATTAACCTAAACGTTATCAGCGAATTTTGTGTTATAGATTAAAAAATTCATTTGCGCTCGTTATTGCTGTCACTTAACCATAGGCGCGTGCGCGTTAAGTTATTTGATTTAATTAAAGCTTGATCTGGAGACCAGGCAGTGCCTCACGCCAAGTACAGGTTCAACCTATAAAACCTCAAACTTCAACAGGATGAAAAATTGGAAGACATTTGATGTTTAATGGCGCAAAAAAACAACTATTACCTACCACTCGAGTTAACGCGTTGCTAAATCGAACTAAAGCTGTAAATTTTGTTCAATAATTAACGAGCTCTGAGAATTGGGACGTTAGTCCCCAATTAATGGAGAGAAATAATTGGCTATCGATTCGGTATAACCCAAGTACATTGATTGTAAATTATATTGTTCTTTGCATAGAGAGGGTAAAACCAGTCAGAGGTACCTACAAACCGCAGAAAATTGTGGTTAATGAATAAGAGTTATCAGTAGCGATAATATGACCTCATTAGAAATATGGTATATAACATACCAATTGTTTAAACTATTTTCAGTACGAATAAGGCTATGGTTTTCCTGTTTTTGTGACTCTTATCAAATTTGTATTTTCCCTTGCCTATACCATTGTTATAAATTACTCATTACTGCTCTCAAAAGCAGTCGCGATTAAAATTGAATTGTTTATCAAGTCCTGTACAAACTTTTCCTGCTTTTCTCATGAATAAGTTATAGTTTCATGTGTTACTGTGCGAGAGCGATTTGTTCAAAATTTTGATTCTGATTTTAAAAAGCTATATACTTTACATATTATTCATATGATATTCGCTCCTTACGTGCTCGCAGTAAACAATTCGTTCACCTTGTAAATTCAGTTTCATTAGAATTTTATGGTAAATTAAAACTTCACATCATAACAGTCATCAATTTGTTGTGACGTCGTCGACTTGGCTGCTGATTTTCTGCCAAGTCCACTAACTTTCTAGATCGAAGTCTTTCCTGTTGATAAGGTTTTATAAACAGTGTATTTAATAGGGGAAATAAGTGGTATCTGAATAACAAATATAGTTTTGTTGTTATAGTAGTAGGAGACTAGTTTAGATACATCTATAATGGTATGGATATTTTCTATGTTTAAAGGTACAGGGAAATCCAATTTATTGTTAATAGAAGTACTACGTTTTGACAGCTCGTTAAAGAGGCGAGTAGGGCTGATTACTGCGGGATGTAGGATGTTGGCCTTAGCAAATAAAATAGAATTAATTATAGAATCTAGGAAATTAGAAATAGTAAGGAGCGACCCTTCAATAATACTAATAAAATTATTAGTATTATTAGTATTAAAATTATTAGCATTTTGTCGAGGGGGTCTCGACAAAATGTGTTATTTTAACACATGTTTATTTTTAAATTTTTTGACATGTAATTTTAATACACATATATATATTTACTAGGGATAAAATTATTTAACGTAGTTATATGTATAAGTATATCATTGCTTTTAGTCGTTTGTGAAATCACGTCATTTTGTTTATTAATTTGAGACTTCAACTTTAGTTCGTTTTGGTGAAGTTTAGTTATGGTGGAGTTAAATGTGTTAATAGAAGATTTAATAACGTGTATGTTGTCTTTCATGAGAAGAATCAATTCGGATTCGGATTTTTGACACGAATTAATAGCTGCGTCATATTTTCTGGCGTCTTCAGCGTCGAGTGTACCAAAGAAAAATTTAAGGATTTCTCCGCCAAATTCTAGGGCTCTCTTGAACCTAGTTGGGGCATCGTTTGAGATTAGATGAGATAAGGACTCAGCTTTTATATAGTTTGCTTCCAACAAAACTTCTAGTGAATTAAAAATGTCTTTGCAATTATTGTAATCCTCGTGTTGAATTCTTGAACAGAGTAAAGAAGTTTTCACGATGAGCTTATCGATTTTATTTAAATGTGGCTCAATGGAATTTATTTCCATGCGAGTGACTACTTTCCAAAAATCATTGTAGAAATATATATAAGTAACGGGGTCGAAATATAACCCAGGGCTGTGCACAATAGGGGTTATTTTGGGTTCGGATGAAACTCGATGACATAGTAATCTGAAATGAAATATGAAACGGTTTAGGGATGTGCGGGTTTAATTGAGTTAGTATGGTGTTTTATGAATTTACGACCTATAGAGAGGGTGACGTTATGTTTGCCATTTACTTTTACTATTTTGTAAGGGCCCTTCCATATTGGAGATAAGGCTTTCCTTAGTCTATGATGGTGCTTAAGGTACACCATATTACCAGTTTTGTAGTGAGTAGTGTTAGTAGAGGTGTCGTAATTCCGCTTAGATGCTTCCTTGCTTTGCCTTATGTATTCAAGGGCTTTCTCTCTACTGACTTTCATTCTGTACTGAAGAGCTCGGACATATTCGTGGTAAGTAAGAGTATTGTTGGTGTCATATAGCGAGTTAGGTAACGTAGGCTTATGACCGTAAAGGAGTTCGAATGGAGTGAACTGTGTTGTAGTATGGGGAGTTGTATTGTAAGCGAGAACAGCTGTCGATAAGTAACAATGCCAGTCGTTTTGATTTTCGTTAACGAAAGATTTGAGGTACTCTTTAAGAGTGGCATGGCTACGTTCTAGGGTGTGGAAAATAGGGCTTTGATTTTAAAGATTTCTGTAATTTGTTTGAAAAGCTCAGAAGTGAAGCAAGTGCCTAGGTCCGTAAGTATCATTTTAGGGACCCCGAATAATGACATAAAATGAACGAGATTTCGAGCAACTTCATCGCTTGTAGATGATATCATTGGGTAGACACAAGAGAATTTGGTCAAATCATCTTGGAGAGTTCGTATGAATTTGAATTTTTGAAAACCTGCTTCAGGCAAAGTGCCTACGATATCGAGGGCGAGCCTTTCGAAAGGCTTAGTACTAGTGGAAGTTATTTCCATGGGAGCCTTGTTACAGGCGCGCAATGGTTTGTTTACTTGACAAAGTTTGCAACTTTTAACATAGCTTTCTATGTCTGCGCGCATACTTTTCCAATAGTAGGATGCCTTGATTCGATTGTACATTCTGTTGATTCCAGGATGTCCCGCTACGGGAGAGTCGTGATTGTCTTTAAGTATTTGAGGTACTTCCGCGGGAGTTGGGTAAATTATTTGGTTTTTGTAAATGTGAATTTTGAGGTTAGTATTATGAAATATGTGCGCAATCATATTATACATCTTAGTGTAGGATGATTTAGAGAAAGGTTCTGAAAAGTCTGATATAGCTAAGTCTGTAGTGTTAGGATTTTCATTTATAATCTCGTCTCTTAGTTTCATTAGAACGTCATAAATGAAGCGGAATGTTGTTTCGTCATAATGATGTATTTTAGTAAAGAGGAAGTAGAAGGTTTTGCTATTGTTTATAACCGACTGCACGGTGCATTGTGACCGTTCGGCTTCGAGCAAGGTCGCGGTGTCAGGTAACTGCGATAACAGTTCCTCAACGTGAGGCATAGAATAATCAAAGTCTAAAGAGACTGGACATGCGATTGCACTGAATTTAGAAAGGTGTAAAGCTTGAGAGTGTTCTTCTATGTGGGTGTTTGAGTCGGGTAGAGAATTTGTAAATTGCTTTTTAAAATATGTTTCGTAGGATAAGTTATTGAGGTCAGTAGTGTGCATAGCATTGACAGGGATGCGTGACAAAGCATCTGCGTTAGAGTTGAGTTTTCCTTGTTTGTATACGATTTCATAGTCGTATTCTTCGAGCTTTAATCTCCAGCGAATGAGTCGACTTCCGGGATCTTTTACATTGAAAAGCCAAACTAAGGGCCGATGATCTGTTACGATTTTGAATTTGTTGCCATATAAATAAGGCCGAAATGTTTTGACCGCGAAAATGATTGCTAATAATTCCTTTTCGGTGGTGGAGTAGTTACCTTCTTGACTGTTCAAAGTTCTAGAGGCATAGGCGATCGGCTTATCCTGGGCAATAGGACCCTGGGATAGGACAGCGCCGACAGCGTGATTGCTGGCATCGGTGGTAACTACAAAAGGCTGAGAAAAATCGGGGTATTGGAGTAGAGGAGCAGTGGTAAGTTTTTCTTTAAGGATATGGAAGGCTTGATCTTGTTCTAGGGACCATTGGAAATTAGTATCCTTTTTCAAAAGTGACGTGAGTGGTTTTGTAATCTTTGAGAAGTTTTCTATGAAGCGGCGGTAATAACCTACCAGGCCTAGAAAGGATTTTATTTCTTTTGGGTTTTTAGGAGTAGGAAAGTTGGATACGACCTTGACCTTGTCGGGGTTTGGAGCGACACCTTTGTCGGTGATGATGTGTCCGAGATATGTAACCTCCCGTCTGAGAAACTCACATTTATCTGGTTGCAACTTTAGATTAAATGTTCTGAATCTTTCAAATACTAAGCTTAGTTTTTCGATATGTGAGGGTAGGTCAGGGCTGTAAATTATGCAATCGTCGAGATATATATAACAGTGGAGACCTTGAAGGCCGGACAGGACAGTGTTCATTAATTTTTGAAATGTGCTTGGAGCATTCTTTAGGCCAAATGGAATTCTGTTGAACTCGTAGTGGCCGGACGACCCATTAGTGTTTACTACAGTGAAACCAGTCTTGGGTGCATCTTCCGATTTTAGACAGATTTCGTGCAAATCGGACACCAAATCGAGGGTTGAAAAATATTTCGAGTGACCTAGTTGGTCTAGGATGTCAGTGATCAAAGGGATGGGGATTTCGGAAACAGTTACGTCATTAAGACGTCGGTAGTCAATAACTATACGCCATTTCTTTTTGCCAGATGCGTCTAGTTTCTTAGGAACGACCCACACTGGTGCGTTCCAGGGAGAGGTAGACGGTTTTATTATTTTTTGTTTCTACATTTTCTTAATCTGGCTGTCTACTTCGTCTTAATGGCACTCCGGAAAACGATAAGCTTTAACATTAATAGGAGGGAAATTTCCAGTGTTAATGGAGTGCTCAATGGCTGATGTATGCGTAAGTGGATCTCCTTCGAGTAAAAATATATTGAAATATGTAGAACAGCAGTTTAAGAGAGCCTTTTTAGGGTTCCGTAGTAATCTACGAACCCTTATAGTTTCGCCATGTCCGTCTGTCCGTCTGTCCGTCTGTCCGCGGGTTTCCTAAGAAACCCTTGGTACTACAGAGCTGAAACTTGGCAAAATTATACATTAAATCACGCCGACAGAACTGTAAAGTAAAATCTTAGAAAAAAAAAATTTTTCGGGTGTCTCCCATAGACGTGAAAGGGCGATGAATTTTTTTTTTCTCGCCAATATTTTTGAGTGGGGTGTCATAGGATAGCATATTAAAAGATAGAAGGGGTTTACTAAGAACGTTTTTCGATTCAGCACTCCGTTTGCGAAATATAAATTTTTAAAGTGAAAATTTTTGTCAAACACTAGTGTCCCCCCCCAACACAAGTGTCTGTGAAACGGTTGTTTCTAAAAATGTGGAAAAATTCACGTTGGTAGAATATATAACGAAATTAAAAGGAAAACTATCACACATAACTTGGTCCTTCAAGTTTGCGAGTAATAGTCGACCAAGTGCCAAACACTGTTGGGATTAATAAGAATATATTTACTTATATCAGATCCTTGGTACTACAAAGCTGAACTTTGGCATGGTCACAGATATTGATTGCGCCGACAGATCTAAAATATAAAATTTTGGAAAAAACATTTTTTGGGGTGTTTCCCATACACGTGAAAGGGCGATGTTTTTTTTTTCTTGCCGATACCATCGAATTGAATGTCACAGGATAGATTTTTAAAATATAGAAGGGGTTTACTAAGAACGTTTTTCGATTCAGCACTCCGTTTGAGAAAAATATATTTTTAAAGTGAAATTTTTTGTTAAAAACAAGTTTCCGGGGGGGACACTACCAGCTAAACGGTTGTTTCTAAAAATGTGAAAAAATTCACGGTTATAGAATATACAACGAAATTAAAAGAAAAACTATCACACATAAGTTGGCCCTTCAAGTTTGCGAGTATTAGTCGACCAAACGTTTTTGGGATTAATAAGAATATGTTTACAAGGTTCCACGCTAAAAGTGAGGGGAGGCCGAAAGCCAAACTGTAACATATTGACATTTTAGGTGTCGTTAAATAGTTTTTTGGGGGTGTTAATTACAAAAATGACATCAAACTTATTTTAACAGCAGGTTGATATTATTTCTAACAGTAATATTGTCGTGAAAAAACAAAAAAACAAAAAAAATTCGCGCTCGCTTCGCTCGCGATATTTATACTTACATTCGGTTGTATTTAGACCAGAACAAAAATTCTTTCCAAAATTATAAACTCTTTAATAATACATTTGTTTTTAGGGTTCCGTAGTAATCTACGAACCCTTATAGTTTCACCATGTCCGTCTATCCGCAGGTTTCCTAAGAAACCCTTGGTAGCACAGAGCTGAAATTTGGCAAGGTCATAGATATAAATTACGCTGACAGAACTGTAGATTTTGTAGATTGTAGATTGTAGTCGTTAAGGGTGAAAATGTAATGTAATAAGCTTTAAGTTTAATGACCTCTTTTGAAAGTTTTGGCACTTGGGTGAGGCTTGAGAGTTTGACGATGCTTACACTAGCACCGGTGTCTATAAGAAAGCAGAGGGGTTTTGTGGAGGATGTAGTATTTATGAACGTATGTGGCAAAGATATTTTTTTATTTAGTAATGTTGTTTCATAAATTGGAATTTCTTTAGAGATAATTGATTCAGACTTATGAATCTGATTTGAAGTAGTAATGGGTTTAGAATGAAGTAGATCCGTTTTAGGATTATGATTTGGGAAAGATTTTGTATGACTCGAATCCGTTTTAGGATTTCGAGATGAGTAGGATATAGTAGGACTCGGGTCCTTCTTGGGACTCCGAGGTGAATGAGGTTTAGTAAGACTCGATTCCGTTTTAGGATTTCGAGATGAGTAAGATTTAGTAAAAGAATTAGTATTTTTATAAGAATTAGTATTAGATTTAGTACAAGATTTAGTATAAGATTTGTTATAAGAATAAGTATAAGATTTTGTAGAGGGTTTGACACAAGGGTTGGTACAAGGTGGTGTCGTGCCATTTATATTTGAGGTTTTCAACAGGCACCCCATTGAAACTGACATTAGTTTTTTGTCTCTTCGTCGGACTCGCTTTGAGGGATTAATGGTTCTTCCTCTTGAACGAGATGTTGCGTTTGTGCGGCGTTATTCTGAGCGCGCATTCTGTTATTGTACTCGCGCTTCCTACATTCATTAATTGAGTGCCCTATGTTCTTGCAATAAGAACAAGTTATGTTTGATCTAGGGGGTTGAGGTTTAGGACTTTGATTAGAAGTGGAAGGCTGCTCGTTAGTTTGTGTGATGTTGAAAGATTTTTGGGGATGGGATTTATTATTTTTATTTTTAAAGCATTCGGCCGCAGTGTGCCCATTTTTGTTGCAAATAGTACACTGCTTCGAAGGCCTTGGGTTCATTGCTCTGTTGAGTTTATATATTTCCTCCTCTTCCACAGCAAGTGCGATAGCATCGTTGAGAGATGTGGGGTTGCGGCATCTCACGATATTGGAGATGTTATAATTTTAAGTTGAGCATGAACGTGTTAAGAGCAAGCTCTTCCATTGCGGCAATCTTGCCTGGGAGGAGGATTTTGTTAGAACAAGAAATTTGGATATCCGCCTGAATTCTCATAAGACACTGTTCTAGCCGTAGGGAATATTGTGTTACTGTTTCAGAGGCACCTTGCCTACAATTTTGTAGGTCAAGTAGTAAATGGGTTGAGTGCTTCTTTTCCCCGAAAGTGGATTTTAAGAAAGCTTTGATCTCAGCCCAATTTTCGAAGGTTTTCAAACTGCAAGCCTGCTGGGCTTTTCCTTCTAGTTGGGATATAATGTATTTGCATAGAATCCGTTGCTGATCTGCACCAGCTAAAGAGATCGCATTCTCACAATTCGTGAAGAATGCGGTCAGGGTCTCTCTGTCACCGTTATACGGTTTAATGAATTTGGTGAGGACATTAATAGTGACTTTTGAAGATTCTTCTGATTTGGCCATTATAAATTTAAGAAATAGGTTAAGTGAAAATTAGAATAATAAAAATTGATGGTAATGAAGAAATGAGAGTTAGAATAAAATTGCAAAGGTTTAGTACTTACAGGAGTAAACACGCCTTAACAGCTAACATAGTAGGATTTTATTAACTATTTCAAAGTTTTAAACACGTAACTCACTTTTTATTTGCTTTTAAACATTCACTTTGATTCACTGCACTTCACTGGAATGGTTTAGAATTACGTTTGCTCAGCGGCGACACGTATGAAATTCGATGTGCGGCGGACTCGGCTCGCACTTTGATGAGGTGTTGAAGGGAACGTGGTTTTAGCCACGTGTTGGTAATGATGGAGGTGAGTTAGCGGAGCTGGTGCGCTGGGCGTGACTGCGGGCTCCGACAGGCGGAGGCTTACCGTCGAGTCACGAAGTTGAGGACTTGCGATGGAGTGCTATGTGGTGCGGGCTCGGAGCGATGCTCGAGACTTGTCGTCGACCACGTGGAGTGCGGTGCGGGCTCAGACCAAGGGGTTGAGGTTTACCGTCAACCACGACTGACTTTGCGCCTAATTCAGATGCCAAGGATTCTACGAGAATCTCTTTGACATCCCACTTCTGACACCAGTTGTTAGGACAAACTGGGGCTCTCTTCTGTCTGCTGACCTGCGTGCTCCGATATCACGAATTAAAATTGCGCCTATTCGGATCAGCTGCTGCAATATAATGTTCGTAAGTTTATTAATTATTTTTTTTCACTTAATTTTACTATCTTAATGAAGATTATAATATTCTGATATTTTAGTACCTTGCAGTGGAGGGTCAATAATAATTAGGTACTTACTTACATAATTTTCTCTTTTTAATGAAACCTTTTTATTATTTCTAGGTCTGAATCAAACTATAAACCAAGCAAGAAGGCGGAGGGTGATTTCGACTCCGACGAGGAAGTCTCTCAGAGGTAAATATTTATTTGATGATTACTTTTTATCTCTCCTTTTCCATCGGTACTTTGTGTTTCTTTTTATGACTTTACTTCTGTTACTAATATAAATGTGAAAATAACTCTGTTCGTCTGTTATGTCTTTACGCTTAAACTGCTGAACCGATTCCCACAAAATTTGTTATTAAAATTAGATGCCACTTTTTAGGGTTCCGTAGTAATCTACGAACCCTTATAGTTTCGCCATGTCCGTCTGTCCGTCTGTCCGTCTGTCCGCGGGTTTCCTAAGAAACCTTTGGTACTACAGAGCTGAAATTTGGCATGGTCATAAATATTAACTGGGTGATTCTACTTTTCACTGCAGATAATCAAGATGTCGATTAAAACATTTGTGAATTTTTAAAGTTAAAAACTTTTATGTAGATTTCTTAAAAACCTAAATTATATTTCATAAACTAACATGTTTTATGGTTTGCCGAGCTCTTTTTCTAATATTTAGTGAATTATAGGCCATTTTCATAGACAAGGCGTAAAAAAGTGACAACTATGTTACTATGATTTCATGCATATTTTATATATTAAAATAAAGTAAAAAGTCCAATTAATTAACATTTCGTTTATTACGATAATTCTTCTTTCTCTTACATGCAAAATCACAGTTTGATACTTAACCTAAAATTATTTATTTGTTCCGACAAACAACTCTGTTACTTTGTGGTGTTTAAGATATTGAAACTTTAGAATTATGGTTTATTCACATGGAATAACCAGAATTAAGTTGTCTTGTTGAAAGTGAAAATTCGCAACAAATATATTCAAAGCAAAATTTTGTTCGAAAAAGTGATAATTACTGAGTTATCTTTAATAAACGGACATTAAAACTTGGGACAAATAGTAACAGAGTTGTAGGATTGTAACAGAGTTGTACGACTAGCAAATGCTTAGTTGAACTTTCAAGAAAGCGAATGAAATTAACATTATTTTTCAAACTTAAAATATTCAATATAAAATTAAAAAAAAAAACATCTCTTGGTACCTAATCAGTCTCAGTATAAGGAACTTATTCTTCATAAATCTCAAATGGTTCTTCAAATCTATAAAAAACCCATTTTCCTTTGAACACTTTTGAAGGTTCCGGAACAATTTGAAGCAGATTCTCATATGGCTCGTACGACACATCATTTTCCACTAATTTGAAGAGCTGGGCTGAGTCATCGACACATTTTAGAAACATTATCTTTACTTCTCCGTCATCTTCCACTTCGCCTAACGCTACTCCAAGATAAGTATAGTTTAGCTTGATACTTGCAACTCTGACAAGGACATGAACACCTTCCTTAATCTTGCTGGGGTGTAGATTTTCCTTTTCTATTAATTGCTTTTCCTTGTCATTAGAACTTGACGCCACACTGTCTTTAAGAACAGTAAGCGGAATGTCATCTTCAGTGTCAGTACTAGAATAAACTCCATCATAGAATCTTTGTCTGGGTTGTCCGATAGTTTGAGTGATGTTTTCTAATATACTGTCACAACTGTCATTAGATTCTTCTCTTGATAAAGTATGTGGTGTAGAATAGTAATTTCTGGGATCAAAACAAAGGCAAAATCTACGTTTACAAAAACAACTAAGGTCACGATAGTTCAACATCCCTGGCTGTTCTGTGAAAACCTGGTGGACTTTCATTGTACCAGCCATGGTTTGGATTTGCTGTGGAAAAGTTTCAGCAACGTTTCGAATGGCCTCATCAGAAATGAGATACAGTCTTATTTTACTCTCATCTTTCAGGGTCTGATAAAATGCTAAGGCGTCAGGTATATCTTTTCCGGCAGCAACCACCTTATCAGCGGTTCTTCTAAGAAATTCTCCTATGCCGTGCATTAAATGGACAAGCAACGTGAGATGTTGAAGCAGCTTGAGATGGAGAAGGATCAAGGGATGAATAATTAGATGGAGGAAGAAATGGATTTGGGGTACCACATTCAGACGATTGTGGAGTGTTCATCAAAATACATCGCAGTGCTTTTTTCTGATTTCTTCTTTTAGCGTTCGCAGTCCGCCATTTATTTTTTAAGCTTCGGTGTTCGCGATCCGTCATATCTTTAACAAGACGCTTTTTAGCATGATACCATTCTAAATCTTTCCTTTTATTTTCAGCTACCTTAACTGGATCTCGTTTGCGCCTTTCTCAATAACGCCGCTGCTTTTCAGAAGCAGTAAGAGGCATGATTACCTTGTGCGATGATCTGGAACAGAAATTATGTAAAAAATTGTTAATTTGTACCGGCGATTAGTTAATATCTACCGAAATTCGTAACTTTTACAACTCTGTTACTGTTCCTACAACTCTGTTACCCTCGCATAGTAACAGAATGGAGCCGTAACAGAGTGGCAAATTTTGTGTTCTCGGGCATTTTTTTCTTACGGTGTGCATTGTTTCAAAAATTAAAGGTGAATTTACTGAAGCGTGCTAAAAAATTAATCTAATTAATATAGATAAAAAGAAAAAGCTTTTAATATTTACCCAAAAATGATGGTAACAGAGTAAACACACAATAAAAACACGCGCACTGTTCTGCAATCTGTCGTCGACTAGTTCGTACAGGTTCCCCCCCCGCCGCAAGCGCGGGGCACCCTATAAAATAACACATCCTGCTTAATCGTTCTTAATCGATAACTAACGCCATCTTTCTATTATTACTAAAATCACTAGGGTAACAGAGCATAGCTGAAAAATACAAGTTCACTGGGGACATAAATAACTTTTTTTAAAATTATTATTGTGTTAACTTTAAAAAAAAATACATGCAACCGTAAAACAATTGAAATCTGTAGCTTTCATTTGGTATTACTTATTTTTTACTTAAATACCCAAGAGAAGCAGTACATCGTTTTGAAAAATTGCGAATTGAGTTGGGACATACTCTGTTACCTAAGAAAACAACTCTGTTACTACAATTGTCCACTATGTTTCTATGAAAATTTTACATTAAATGTAGCTTTTTAGAGATCTTTAATGATTTCGGTAAACTTTAATTAACTAAACGATTGCCTAACGTCAAAATGTAGAAATAGGGAAGAAATATTATTATCTGTCGTAAGTTTTGTACGCAGGGACAGGTTTATCTGCAGTGAAAAGTAGAATCACCCAACTACGCCGTCAGAACTGTAGAGTGAAATCTTAGAAAAAAAATTTTTTTCGGGTGTCTCCCATAGACGTGAAAGGGCGATGAATTTTTTTTCTAGCCAATATCATTAAATGGGGTGTCATAGGACAGCTCTTTAAAAGACAGAAGGGGTTTACTAAGAACGTTTTTCGATTCAGCACTTTGTTTGCCTAATATAAATTTTTAAAGTGAAAATTTTTGTCAAACACAAGTGTCCCCCCCCTCTGCCAGCTAAACGGTTGATTCTAAAAATGTGAAAAAATTCATGGTGGTAGTGTATACAATGAAATTATAAGGAAAACTATCACACATAAGATGGCTTTTCAAGTTTGCGAGTAATAGTCGACCAAGTGCCAAACTTAGTTGGGATTAATAAGAATATATTTACTAATATTAGATCCTTGGTACTACAGAGCTGAAATTTGGCATGGTCATACATATTGATTGCGCCAACAGATTGAAAAAATAAAATTTTGGAAAAAACAATTTTTCGCATGTTTCCCATACACGTGAAAGGGCAATGGTTTTTTTTTCTCGCCAATATCATCGAATGAGATGTCATAGGATAGACTTTTAAAAGATAGAAGGGGTTTACTAAGAACATTTTTCGATTCAGCATTCCCTTTGCGAAAAATTAATTTTTAAAGTGAAATTTTTTATTAAAAACAAGTGTCCCACACTACAAGCAAAACGATTGTTTTTAAAATGTGGAAAAATTCACGGTGATAGAATATACAACAAAGTTAAAAGGAAAACTATCACACATAAGTTGGCCCTTCAAGCTTGTGAGTAATAGTCGACCAAGTGCTAAACGTTGTTGGGATTAATAAGAATATATTCACTAATATTAAATCCTTGGTACTACAGAGCTAAAATTTGGCATGGTCATACATATTGATTGCCCTGACAGATCTATTAAATAAAATAGTGGAAAAAAAAAGTTTTTCGGGTGTTTCCCATACACGTGAAAGGGCGATGGATTTTTTTCTCGCCGATATCATCGAGTAGGTTATCATAGGATAGCTTTTTAAAAGATAGAAGGGGTTTACTATGAACTTTTTTCGATTCAGCAATCCGTTTAAGAAACATTAATTTTTATAATGAAAAAATTGTGGAATAATTCTCGAGGGTAGCATTTACGACGAAGTGTACCCCAATCCAAAATGGCTGCTATACAAGGTTCCACGCTAAAAGTGAGGCGAGCCGAAAGCCAAGCTGTAACATATTGACATTTCAGGTGTCGTTTAATAGGTTTGTGGGGGTGCTAATTACGAAAATGACATCAAAATTATACACGATCACCACGCGACCTACTTTAGCAGCAGCTCGATATTATTATATTATGCCTAACAATAATATTATTGCAAAAAACAAAAACAAAAAAAAAAAATAAAAAAAAAAACAAAAAAAAAATTCGCGCTCGCTTCGCTCGCGCATTAAATACTTCCATTTCATTTTTTTTTCTCGTTGATATCATCGAGTGAGATGTCATAGGACAGCTTTTTAAAAGATAGAAGAGGTTTACTAAGAACGTCTTTCGATTCAGCATTCCCTTTGCGAAAAAATAATTTTTAAAGTGAAAATTTTTATTAAAAACAAGTGTCCCACACTACAAGCAAAACGATTGTTTTTAAAATGTGGAAAAATTCACGGTGATAGAATATACAACAAAGTTAAAAGGAAAACTATCACACATAAGTTGGCCCTTCAAGCTTGTGAGTAATAGTCGACCAAGTGCCAAACGTTGTTAGGATTAATAAGAATATATTTACTAATATTAGATCCTTGATACTACAGAGCTAAAATTTGGCATGGTCGTAATATTGATTGCGCCGACAGATCTAAAAAATAAAATGGTGGAAAAAAATTGTTTTTCGGGTGTTTTCCATACACGTGAAAGCGCGAGGGATTTTTTTTCTCGCCGATATCATCGAGTGGGTTATCATAAGATAGCTTTTTTCAAGATAGATGGGGTTTACTACGAACGTTTTTCGATTCAGCAATCCGTTTGGGAAACATTAATTTTTATAAAAATAAAATGTGGAATAATTCACGACGAAGTGTACACTAATCCAAAATGACCGCCATACAAGGTTCCACGCTTAAAGTGAGGCGAGCCGATAGCCAAGCTGTAACATATTGACATTTCAGGTGTCGTTTAATAGGTTTTTGGGGGTGCTAAGTTCGAAAATGATATCAAATTTATACAAGATCACCACGCGACCTGCTTTAGCAGCAGCTCGATATTATTGTATTATCCCTAACAATAATATTATCGCAAAAAAAAAAAAAAACTATTAAAAAAACAAAAAAATCGCGCTCGCTTCGCTCGCGCATTAAGTACTTCCATTCTGTTATATTTAGACCAAAACTACAATTATTTCTGAAACTACAAACTTTTTAATACATTTCTTTTTGATACTATAGTATTTGGGGATTTTAACATCGACTATGACAATATGCTCGTAGAATTAAGAAACCAGCTGCATATTTGAACCATGCTGCTACGGAACCCTACAATGCGCGTGGCCCGACACGCTCTTGGCCGGTTTATTTATTCTATTGTTGTAATCTACACGGTGGAAATATAGTTATAACATCATAAAGTATTATTAATAAATATGTTTTGGATCGTCTTTTAAGTGTTATTTTTAGACGCATACTCTCACATTAATTATATTCCCTTCGGAGGTAGACAGAGCAGTGTTCAAAAGTGATAATGTTTTCTTTTATTTTTCAGTCTTAAAAAGAAAGCAAAAGTAACACCTGCTCGCGGAAGGCCCACTAAGGCGGAGAAGAAGGCCCTCTTCAACGTCATTGAGAACTGGATTTCCGACAGTGACGACGAGATCGCTATTCAGAAGGCGTCAGGAGAGCCTTCGTACTTCTCCAGAAGGGTTCCGAACGGACTGATAGCTGAGGTTCGTTTATACAAAGTGAGCGACGTTCGCGAGTTGGAAGGAATAGAACGTTGTGAAAAAGCCATAATCTGGGTCAGGCTGCAAGGTCATGGGGATTCCCAAGAGTTCTTGCAGCTGAAACAATTTATTAAATTGGCGAAAAAAAAATTTACTGAAGAGGGCACGTTCTTTCAAGATAAAAAGAAAAAATAAGCTTTTTTATTTCATTGTTTTTCATTTATTTTTATCTTGAGAGAATGTGCTCTCCTTTTCCTTTATTTTTTAAGATTTAAAATTAAGATTTAGATTTAATTTTTTAACTTTTTATGGTTTACTAGATTTTAAGGAAATATAAATTTACGTTTAAAATTTTATTTGTTTTTAAATTTGTATACACGTTTATAAAATAAAGTCTTTTGCTACAGAGAACATAGTTTTGAATCAAAATTTAGATTTTGAAAGTTTGTTTTCAAAAGTAATTGAAACTATTAGTAAAAAAATCGGAGAATTTGAAGAACGGGATAGTGGTTGGGCTTTTATTCAGAACTTGTACCTCGAAGTCAATATTAACAAGTATAATCCATTGCGAGCTTCCAGTTACATTAACCTACTTCAGCGATTTAAATTTAAAATAGAGATCGCCGAAACACTCTAAAATAAAGAAGACGAGATTTTTTTAAAAAGAATGAAAGGATTTAATTAATCAAAAAAATTACAAAAATTCGACGTAGACCCAGAAAAATATTGATAAAAGAAATTGAACATTTAAATTAAATTTTAAGGTGTAACATACAGGATAACCTAACACGCAAAACAATTTTGAACGTATGGATATTTTGTTTGGAAATGAAGTGTAGGTTAACTTTGAACAGTTACAATTCCATACATAAATTCAACACCTACATAAATTTAAACACATGACCAAAACAATAAATTATTATCTGCTGCAAATAGGTAAAATATATTCAGCGCCGAATAAATACCCCACCTACTTGATAGATAAAACTAAAACTGTTACATTTAGCACATTTTGACAAAAATAAATTAAGAGTATTTAAAGGAATGGATAAAAAACTTAGCTACTGGTCTTCCAGAGGCCGCTGGTCGTACCGCTGTGGAATGGTGGCAGGATCTGGTGGATTAGGTTACCCAAATCGGGTACACGTCTGTCAGAATTTCCAGCGGTAAATTGTTGTCCAAACTTTTAATGTCGTATATTAAGCACACTGAAACTACAAAAAATTCCAAATTGGACTAGGATACCTAAAAGGTCACGAAACCCGAAAGAGCCCAAAGAAAGTAAAATTGAAATATATGAGTATTTATTAGAATAGTATGGATGTCTAGCTAGTGTAAACTATACAAGAAGGATATTCTCCTCTTGCAGGTCGTGCAGTAATCCCCCCAGGTCAAATGATAACCAGATTTGATTTAAACCATAAGACCCAGGATTCTCGTAACTGTTGCAAGAACAGCCTGATAGAGTATCTGTCTGAGCGTGAAGAAGATGTTGTAAAAGTGTACTGTATAGCGTAGCTAGGGTAGAGTAGGCGTGTGAGAACAACAAAATAGAAAAGGTGAAAAACTTACATTTTGAAAGTCAAAAAAAGGCTCACATAATAACATTTTCAAACAGTTACGTCCTTTTTAAAAAATATATATATTGGTAATTGCTTGTATCATAATTCCATATTAATAAAGAAAAACGGACAAATTACACAAATAGATATGTCACGTTTCACCAAAAATTTTTTGTCGAATGCCTGACAATTTCAATTCCAAACAAAATCCAAAAATCAAACAAATTCTAAAATTTTGAAATAAATTGAATTAAAAAGAAAACTAGACCGGAAAGAACATAAAAAAGATCGCAAGCAGAAATGCTGCACTACCTAAAAATATAAAGAACAAGCGAGCATGTATTAACATTAAAAATAAAGACAATTTCTGCTTCTTGTGGTCAATAATAGCAGCCTTGTTTCCTGCTAAAAATAATGGACAGCGAATATCTTCATATCCTCACTTTGAAACTGTTCTCAATACCAAAAACATGACTTTTCCTGTTGAGTTTTCAGATATAAAGATCTTTGAAAAAAACAACCCTCAATATGTTTATGGTATTCGAAATAATACCGACATAGTTGGACCGTTGTATAGAACCTAATGTCGTAAGGAAAATCATGTAAATTTACTTCTGATTGAAAACGGTAACCGCTCTCATTACTGTTTAATAAAAAATCTGTCAAAATTATTGCGTCGTCAAGTAACTAAACATCATGAAAAAATTTATTTTAGTAACGAATGACTCGTATTTTTTAACACAAATAAAAAACTTGATGCTCATGTATGCAACGGTGTGAAAACGATTTTACCTAATTCAGGAACATTTAATCAATTTAAGCACTATGAGAGAATGCAAGACATGCCCTTCGTAATCTACGCTGACTTTGAATCTTTGTTGAAACCAGCTAGCGAAACAGAACCTAGGTCAAGTTGTATAACTTCACTTCATCAGCACGTACCGGCTGCGTTTGCGTATTATATTGTGTGTAGTTATGATGCCTCGCTTAATAAATATGTATTGTACCGTGGTTCTGACTGCGTTGAAAAATTTTTGTCTTGTCTACAATCAGACATCACATTCATTAATAACATATTGAAAACCGAGGTTCCTATGAAGTTAACGGATACCGATACTGAACATTTTTTGAAAGCGAAGAATTGTTTCCTTTGTAATGAAATTCTCTTTGACGATAAGGTCAGAGACCATTGCCACCTGACAGGTCGTTATCGCAGAGCAGCACATTCATACTGTAACCTTCGTTTTCGGCTACCTAGATTCGTCCCAGTCTTTTTTCATAATCTATCTGGTTACGACAGTCATCTGTTCATTCGACAGTTAGGTGAATTACCTGGAAAGATAAAAGTGATTGCAAAGACTAAAGAGAACTATATATCTTTCACCAATTTTTTTGACATAGGTTTCCAGTTCGTTTCGTCGACTCGTTTAAATTTATCGGTACAAGTTTAGAAAAATTGGTTAGTAACTTAAACAAAGACGATTTTGTACATTTGCCGCAGTTATCTTCTGAAGAAGAGTTTAATCTATTGAGACGAAAAGGAGTGTATCCTTACGAATATATGACAAGTTGGGAGTCTTTTGAAGAACAAAGCCTGCCACCACGAGAGTGTTTCTTCAGTACATTAATTAATGATACCGTTTCACAGGCTGACTATGAACATGCGCGAACTATTTGGAAATATTTCAATTTAAATAACTTGGGAGAGTACACTGATTTATATCTTAAAACAGATGTATTACTGCTAGCTGATGTTTTTGAAAATTTCAGGAAAACTTGTAAATTAAACTATAATTTGGACCCAGCATTTTATCTAACTACTCCAAGCCTAAGTTTTGACGCCATGTTATTGAAAACAGGGGTTCGATTAGAATTGATTGATGACTTGGAAATAATTAAATTAATCAAAAGTGGTATCCGTGGTGGTATTTGCTTGTGTTCTTCTAGATATTCCAAGGCTAATAATAAATACATGATGGATTATGATCCTACTTTAAAGAATAACTATCTTGTTTATATTGACTGTAATAACTTGTACGGCTATGCGATGTGTGCTTACTTACCATATGCAGATTTTGTTTTATTGAACGAGTCTGAAATAGCGGAAATTGACTTTTGCAAAGTACCTAGTGATGGCGAGTTTTGTTACATTCTAGAAGTAGATTTAGAGTACCCGGAACGTTTACATGATTTTCATAACGATATTCCATTTTGTGCAGAAAAATTTATGCCTCCTGGCTCTAAAACTTCAAAATCAATTCCAAACTTATATGATAAATATTTGTATGTTATTCATTTTGTTCATCTCAAAACTTGTATAAACCATGGTTTGAAGTTAAAAAAAATATATAGAGTCATTAAATTTAAGCAAAGTCCTTATTTAAAAAACTATATAGACTTAAACACAGAATTACGGAAACAAGCCAAATCTACTTTTGAACAAGATTTTTTCAAGTTGCTAAATAATAGCATTTTTGGGAAAACTTTGGAAGATACCGAAAAAAGGGTCGATATAAAATTAATCAATAAATGGAGTGACAATACCAATAAAACAAAAAAAATTATTACTGCTGAACAATTGATTGCAAGACCTAATTTTCATAGTGTATCTATGTTTACTGAAAACTTTGTAGCTATCCAAATGAAACCAGAGAGCATCACTTTGGACAAACCGATTTACATTGGGTTTACAGTATTAGAGGTTTCTAAGAGCCATATGTATAATTTCCACTATTCAGTAATGAAACCGTTTTATGGTGAGAAGTTACAACTTTGTTATACCGATACTGATGGCTTTTTGTATTCTATAGAGACACAAGACTTTTATAAAGACCTGAAACATTTCTTTTTGGATTACTTCGACACGAGTAATTACTGTGAAAACAATCCTCAGGGCATACCATTAGTGAACAAGAAGGTGCCAAGTTTATTCAAAGACGAGCTAGGAGGAAAAATATTACTAGAGTTCGTGGGGTTAAGATCAAAATTGTATTGTATTAAAACAGAACTGGACGAAGTGAAGAAGGCAAAAGGAATACAAAAAAATGTTTCGAAAGATGTACATTTCGGAGAATACAATAAAGTGTTATTGAATAATAATCCAATTCAGAAGAAAAATATTGTATTAAAGTCTCTAAAACATGAAATTTTTACGCAATCACAAAATAAAGTGGCCCTGACAGCCAACGATGACAAGCGAATCATATTGAAAGATAAAGCTAGCACAATGTCACGGGGACACTTTGATTCGATATTCTAAGTCATTCAAATATGTTAAACATGAGCAACTATTTGTCAGATTGTGTGTTATCAGCTTGCACATATAGTCACTTTAATGTGTCTATTGTCAAATTGTTTCTTCTCCTAGTAATACCTCTAATAACAATGAATAATACAGTCAAAAGAAAAAGATGGAGCGATCCAAATGAACAAATAAAAAGATTAAAGTACCTGCTAGCTTTTCGAAAATTTGTGAAAACAGACCACGACAAAGAAATTATATCTTTAATAGGAGAATTGGAATGTGGGATTATAAGAAAGATAAATAAAAAAAGTAGAAAGTGGACATTAGAAATAGTGTTGCATTTTAAGTTCAATGAACACAATTTTACTTCCTTATTCATCATGGCCGAGAGCTACCTAACTGACTGTGTTGTTTCAATGCGAGTGTATACACACGATAACGGTGTTAATATAAAATCAGGACTTTGGGTTTTAAATGACTTCATGCCTCAACTTTATAGTTTCAAAGAGGAAGAAAATTTATTTTTCTCTATCAATGAATGGAATTTAGTGTGTGAGATGTTAAATAATAGTAATTCTTTTGACACTGTGAACTTTACAGATAAAAAAATGCTGTGTTACAATCTTTAGAGCTGTGCTTATATATAGTGATAAACATTGTTCTTAACAATTTGGTTATCTCGTCAGTGTAGCGATATTTCGTTTTATTGATTGTATTAACTTGAGAGTATCTCAACTTGAAAACGAATATATCGAAGCAATTAACTTTGTTAAAAAGGTAGAAAGCAACCTGAATTTTAACTCTTTGTCAGCTTTTCAGAATATAAATAATCGTTTGATTGTTTTTGCCAACCCCCTTTCCTTAATCGAGTTAGAAATTATAGCTATAGCCAGTGCATATTTTATTAAGGTTTTGTTTTAATATGGGTACGTTTAATGTTATATTTAGAAATAAACATTAGTTTTAGGTACATCAGAATTAAGTTTAATGTAAGTATCGTTTTTATTTTAATAGTAATATATAGTTAAGGGAAAAAATTAAAGTCTTTTTATTTTAAATACCTACCTCTGTTTGACTAGAAATATGAAATCACACAGTAACTAAATGCAATGCACCTGCATACATTTGTCATGAACTAGTTTAAACATGTTCAAACAAATAACAATGAGGTTTTATATTCTCTGGTTTTAAATTACCAAGTAAGTAATACTAGCACAGCAAAACGTTTAATGAAAAATTTAACAAGTTTGAACATGTTCAAATAAATATCAGGAACAATAGAGGTGTTATATTACATGACACTGTTTCATCTCATGTGATGTTCATTTACGTTTAGTTCTTCAAGCAAAGCAGTGCATAGCTTTAGTCATGTGTGAAAAAGTTGACCTCACATCCTTCTTGTGCGTGCTTCGAAATGATAAGACTCCGCGTTTTGGAGTTAAGGTGGAGCTGTGCCAATTTGAAGACGGCGAGAAAATTTGCTGAACAATTTTAAAGAGCAACTACATTGTACACGATGAAGATAATCCAGTGCTCAGACAGTTGATTCAGCTGCTATATCATGTGTGCAAGGAGTTGGGAGAGCGATCGGAGTTTGGACTATCTAGGTAACTTCTCTGTGGCCAATTCGGGCAATGCGGGACTGTAATCAAACTTGCTGGGTGGTAAATATAGTGTGTAATAAGTAAATACAAATCAAAAACGTACAATTTTATCAAGGCTCTAGCAGACAATGTCAAAAACTAGAAAACAAAAGCATAAATATCAAAAATAGAAAAATAAACTCTAAAGAGATGTGCTATCCTGCACATTCCTCCCCGGGCCGAGAGGAAACGACCGGGATAAACTTTTTCAGTGGCCTCCGAAGTACTCCAGCAGAGGTCCGAACATCAGCAACTCTCACAACCCCGTCAGAACCACTGAACGTTTTTTCTATTCTACCCAGCGGCCAAGTTCCCCTGGGTAAAGTGTCATCAACGATGCGGACTATGTCGCCGTTTTTCAATACCGGTGGAGTTCCACCTCCTCTTCGTTGGGCGAGCGTGGGTAGATATTCTTTCACCCAACGCTGCCAGAAAAAATCAGCTAAGCGGGCAGCACGCCTGTGTCCTTGGCGGCTCACAAGATCATGGTCTTCAACTGAGCAAGGAATCGGGCATCCAGAAGTTGTTCCTAAAAGGAAATTGAAGGGCGTTATTGCCTCTGGAGCTTCTGGATCCAAAGAAACATAAGTGAGAGGACGTGAATTGATAACAGCTTCCGCCTCCGCAAGTCGCTAGTACTTCTTCAGACGGTGCCCGTTCTTAAAGGGTCACTCTTAAAGCCGTTTTTACGCTGCGAACCAGCCTCTCCCAAACTCCTCCCATAAAAGGTGAAGCCGGTGGAATAAAACGCCAACTGATGCCGGCATTTGTCGCATATTCTCCAACTGCGTCAGCATATAAAGTACGAAGAATTCTGTTGGCACCCACAAAAGCCGTTCCGTTGTCAGATAGAATTTCCGATGGTGTACCTCTTCGAGCAGAAAATCTCTTCAAAGCCATCACAGCTGAATCAGCAGACAAACTTCCGACGATCCCCAAATGAATAGCTCTGGAAACCAGGCAAGTGAACAGCGCCACATAAACGTTTTTCGCGACGTCGTCCAATAGAAACTTGAACCGGACCAAAGTAGTCAAGGCCCAAAAAAGTGAAAGGTCTTCTGTGATGAGCGAGACGAACATCTGGTAGGTTTCCCATTGGTGGATCGAAAGGAGTCGATTTATTCAGATGACAATATTGACAGCGGTGGGAGAGAAATCTCACTGTTCTGCGTAAGTTAAGGATCCAAAAAGTTGCCGTAACTCGTTTATAACGGTCTCATTATTGGCATGTGCATAATTTTGATGGTAATGCATAATCAACAATCGTGTCGCAGGATGTTTTCCATCGAGGATAATCGGGCATTTCAAATCCTGGTCCACTTCTGGAGCAGCCACAATCCTGCTTGATAATCGTAGCAAGCCGTGTTCATCGACGACTGGTGAGAGTTTCATAAGACGACTTTGACGGGGAATTGCTCGCTTTACTTTCAGACACTTCAATTCTTCTTCAAACGAGTCTAACTGACTTTGGCGAAATATATGGACCTCTGCTAAACGAAGATCTTGCGCAGTCAGTGCATTTTTAGGTTCAGCTAACGGTGAACTACTATTTTGAGACGAAAATATACATAAAGTTCCGTCAATCCGTCGGTGAGTTCTCATATCAAAACCTTTTTTGATGAGTTGATGTTTGCGCAGTAATGAAATGAAAATATGAGCTCTAGCTGTTGCACGAACCAAACGAAGCCAAGAACTGAAACGGCAAGGATCAGCTGCAATTGGCTTGTGCAAAGTTTCATCACTACAATTTTGAAAATATACATGAGCACAAGACTTTAAGTCCTCCTGACCGTCTCTTGAAGAAATCTGAGGCATTTCGAACGGCCATTCAAAAGACAACAAAAAGTCAGGACCAGTAAACCAGCGAGAATCTGGAGTTAAACTTTTATGCTTACATCGAGTTGCATCATCGGCAACATTGACATCACCGGGCACCCAAAACCATTTATGAACATCAGTGATCTCTAAAATTTCGCCCACTCTATTTGCTACAAATGGCTTGAAACTACGAGGGTCAGCGCGTCGCAGCCAACCGAGCACAACTCTGCTGTCCGTCCAAAAGTAGCGTGCAGTAGGCCCGTGTTTATGAGCTTCACAAATAGATGCAGCTAACCGAGCTGCAACCAGCGCCCCCTGCAGTTCCATGCGTGGGATGGAAGATGATTTTAATGGCGCTACTCGTGATTTCCTACAGATGAGAGCAAGCTTCACACTCTTGTCAGCATAAACAAAACGAAAATATGCAACAGCGGCATAAGCTGATTCACTAGCGTCACAAAAGATGTGAAGTTCGCATTTTGTGACTTCAAGCTCGCTCAAATTATTACAACGTGGAACATAGAGTTCTGAAAAAGAGAACAAATCATGAAGCCAGTCTTTCCAAGCTTTAAAATCAGTTTGAGAAAGCTTTTCATCCCATTCAATGTTACTACGCCATACAAGTTGAAAAAGAATGCGTCCTCTTATAACGATCGGAGCGAGAATACCAAATGGGTCAAAAATCCGCATTACAAGAGAAAGCACTTCTCGTTTCGTAGGCCTGTCCGGCAAGGTGAAAGAGTCCTTCAGACCAATATTAAAACTAAGAAGGTCTTGTTCAGGATGCCAAATCAAGCCTAAGGTTCTCACGGTAGGAGAAACAGATTGGGGAAGTTGCTTCGCATTTCAAAGCCGCCGCGTTTATGAACCGTTGCTTTAGATATATCTAAAGCAAGCTGCTTTGCTTTATTGATGGAGTCAACACTCCCAATATAATCGTCCATATAATGGTCGTACTTAATCGCATGCGCAGCCTCGGGAAATTCGTCCTGGAACTCACTCGCGTTCTTGTTTTTAACCGAAATGGCTGTAAAAGGGCTAGAGGCAGCACCAAAGATCATTGAGGACATTCTGAAAATTTTAATAGGATCCTTAGGATCGTTTCGCCACAAAAATCTTTGAGCATCCCTATCCGCTTCTCTAATTTTTACTTGCGAGAACATTTCCCGAATGTCCGCATTAAGGGCAACTTTGCCTTCACGAAAACGCATAAGAATATAAAGAAGAGGTTGAAGTAAGTCGGGACCAGTCAACAAAAGCGAATTTAAACTAATTCCGTCTGACTTAGCGGCGGCATCGTGAACAACTCGTAGTTTATTAAGTCTTTTTGGGTTTACTACACCGAAATGTGGTAGATACCAACACGGGTTACTGGTGTTCACGTTGTCGCATTCCTCGGCGTAACCTTTATATAAGGTTTCTGCTATGTTCTTTCTATAACGTTCAGCATACGCGGGGTCTCTACTCATTTTTTTTCCAAACTGCGAAACCTCGAAAGTGCGACTGGATAACTATTGGGAAAATCGAAGTTATCTGACTTCCATAAGAAGCCGGCCTCGAAAAGTCCGTTAGAAAGGCGGCGAGCGGTATTCTCAAAAACTTGAATAGCGCGCATATCATCGGCGCTTCGCGGCTTTAGTTGAGAAATACCTATAGAGTCAAGCCTGTATTGCTCCTTAATAAGTTGTTCTATGGATTCCTTACAACTAGAATCAACAATGTCGGAATCAGAAACCCGAGTGTGGTTAACAAAGTTAACAGGTTTAGTCTTACTGGACCCAAAACCATACAGCACCCATCCAAGAGCAGTATTTATGGCAACAGGTTGAAGCTTGGTACCCCGGCGAATGGTTGTGGGAACAGATAGATGCCAGTTGTCCGAGCCTATAATAATCTCCGGTTTTGCTTCTTCATAAGCTAGCTTGTCGGCGAGATCTTTCAAATGCGAAAACTTGCTTATATCGATATGACTGACAGACTGAGAAGCTAGACCTAAACCAGGCATAGAACGAGCCGCGCGAATCATAAAAGAGTTTTTTGAATGAAGACCTCTAATATTGAAGTCAACATACTGAATTTTTACTTTCTTAGTCAGACCACCTATACAGTTTACAGAAATTAGACTTTCAGGCCCAACTGTACCAATACGCGACGACAAATCTGCGTCAATGAAAGTAGCGGTCGCGCCATCGTCTAACAAGGCGTAAGTGTCGACACTGCCAGCGGGACCTGACACGGTGACGGCGATCACCTTCAGTAACGGACGACTCGGCCGCACCGGCGCTTCTTGAAATGGCGCGGCGGCAGGGGCGGCGGCGACTGCATGGACACAAGTATCGGACCCCTGTTCAGTTCTCTCAGCAGAGGAGCACTTACTTGCTCCGGGAGTAGACAAAGGAACACAGGGGGGTTCGTCTACAATATCTGTATGAGCGACTACGCTGCGACTAAAATTCGGATCGTGTAGAAGTCGGTGATGTCGCGAGTTGCAACCTGTTTGCTTACAAATTTCTTTCTGACCATTTTGACAAGTTTTAAAATAGGGGCTTTTAGGCGCTTTTGCTAAGACACTAGGGGCTTTTTGCTAAGACACTTATAGCAAGATTTATTTTCTTTTATCCATTCCCATCTGTCAGTGATTGACAACGCTAAAAACTTGTCACATTTTTGTATGTTGTGTGACAAATCACAATACGAACAATTTAATGTTTTCGAATCATCACGAATGTTTTCCTTCACTGTATGCATTTTAGGCCTTTCACTGTATGCATTTTAGCCCACTGCTGGACTGTGGACCTGAGGTTGTGGGCACTATATTGTCGTACACCAAATCGTACCTATACTGTAGGTCAACCTCGCGTGTGAGAAACCTAGATAGTAGCTCCAACTTTGAAGTAGCTTCTCCAGGCCGAAAATCGGCATAATCAAGCCATCGAGTACGCAGCAGTGTAGGCAATTTACTGATTACCGAGTTAAAAAGTTCAGGAGAGCGTAAATAGTCATCCTGCCCTAGTAGTCGAATAACCTCCACACAGTTACGTACCCGGGTAGCAAAAGAAATCAAATCCTTACCTTCGATATTTACCTTAGATAGAGCACGCATGGCTGCAACCTCTTGCAGCACAACAAGTTCGGGGCGGCCATACCGTAGGTCGAGCGCCGCGACCACCTCGTCGGGGGTGCGCGCCGACACCAACAACACACGCACAGAGTCGCGCGCCGTGCCGCGCAACGCATTGCTAAGACGTGCTAAATTTTCCGCGTTAGAAAACATGGACCTAGAGTCCAAGAATATACGTTTGAAAGCAAGCCATTCCGTAGCTGACTTGCCGTCAAAGGTGGAGAGGGGAATCCGCGAGCCCTCGCGGCGCCGCGCCAACGACTCGACGGCGTGAATAAGCCGCTCCGTGGCTCCTCCCTCCGGGCCAATACACGTGGCCGGGTCACACAATTCCTGCTGCACCGGAGACCGACGACCTGCAACAAGGGGCTTGCCTTTCTCAGCCGGAAATGGTGGGTTTGTCAACATTTGCACGTTAACCGTGTTGTCTAACCACTTGTCTAATGAGCCATCGTTGTATGAGCTAGCGCGACTGCCTTCTGACTGGAGAGCTGCTAAGTCAGCTCGACGCTGGGCGTCGGCTACTTTCTTCTGAATATCGAGCTTAGCAAACTCTAACTCGGCTAAGCGTCGTGCGTGCTCGGCTTCGACTGCTAGTTTCCTAGCCTTAATAGTAGCTGACGTCCTTTGAGATAAAGACCCAGAGGGGGTAGCTCCCGGGGGCGCCGCCGCACGGTCCGGTGCGGACGGCCCGGCCTCCGCGGAGCGATCGGCCTCCTCTGCCTGGGTACGGGCACGGGTTTTCATCGTAAAGAAAGTAGAACCTACGAAATTAGTACTTACGGTTTTACAAACTTACTATATTTACTTAGGTCGCAAGGACTAAACAATGTGGTAGCTCAAGTACCAAACAATATGGCCAATTCGGGCAATGCGGGACTGTAATCAAACTTGCTGGGTGGTAAATATAGTGTGTAATAAGTAAATACAAATCAAAAACGTACAATTTTATCAAGGCTCTAGCAGACAATGTCAAAAACTAGAAAACAAAAGCATAAATATCAAAAATAGAAAAATAAACTCTAAAGAGATGTGCTATCCTGCACACTCTCCATGTCGAAATTTTGATTCTTCTCCCAATTTTTTTGTCTTTAGTTGAAAAAAAGTTTTTTATAACCAGAAATAGAAACATTCAGCGGACAAAACGATCTGTGAAAGTTGTTGGGATCAGTGTCTTTTAATGCGCTTTAAAATAGGCCTTTTGCGACTGAGTATAATCTTCTCTAAAACGGGCTTATATTTGCCTGATTCAATGACTTATCAAGCATTTGATAATGGGGCAAAAAAAACAAATTTTTAGCAAAACAAACGCTTGCGTTTATTGCTTATTATAATTGTATTTAATGGCCAAGGTCGTACGGTATTAGCAACAATATTGAAAAGGTAATAAACCCCATCTGTTCAGTGAAAAACAAACCTTATTCTAAGTCTGTTCAACACATATTTAAATGAAAATAATTGGGCTTTTTTGGTCATACCAATTAATTAAATTTTCCTGGAGCAGATTTTATGTGTTTTTAAGTATCAGATTATTTATACATCAATGGCTTTTTTAATGAAAAAAATAAAAATATTTATTCCACCGCGAAAGCTCGAGAAATGAGAGTGTTTTTAAACAGTGAGTACCAAGTACTAAGCTTCGTTAATAACTTTTTAAATTATAGTGAACAATTTTTTACCTTTTAGTGATGTGTTATTATTTATTAAACAAGAGTAAAATCTAAAGAACTCAAACATGGCATCTTGTAATAATGAGTGACCAAACTGGATTAAACCGAATGATCAATTCTTCTCTATGTTTTCCGAAAAATGCGTGGATAGAATGATCTGGCTGATAAGGACCCTGCCAGCTACGCCACCGACGAACTTAGACGGAACACCCATGTCTATTCTAGAAGTATGTCTTCTTAGAAATCACATATCTATCTCTATTTAGCCTTTGTATTCCTTTTCCAATACTATTTCTTCTTTGCAGTTTTTCCTGTCTATGGGTGAAGAAGACTTCTGCGTGATGATAAAACATTGTCCCGCGTGTACAAGCAGGGTTCTTTTTGAAGCACGTGATCGGCATTTGGAGAGAAAAGCTCGCCAGTCAGCCAACATGATTGCCCAAAAGAATGATGATGACTTGGAAATAGACATGTTGTTTGTGTAGTCTTGTTGGACGAATCAGTCAAGACAGTGGCAGCAGAAAATTTGTGTATAGAAGGTTATAGATTTTCTCTTGCGAGAGTAACTAAGTCTTAAAGAGTCAGGTCTTTTAGCCAATGAAATAATAGTTGTATTACATCGTATGTATTTAATTAAATTGACTAAAGTTAAGAGAGATTTATTCTTTTCAAGTATTTATTTATTTATTTATTACATTTTTAGGCCCAGAAGCCGAAGCTCCCTAAGGGCCTTACAATTAAATAACATATTTCATTGTTATTATTATCCACAAGGGGATTGAAATTATTAGGGTTCCGTAGTAATCTACGAACCCTTATAGTTTCGCCATGTCCGTCTGTCCGTCTGTCCGTCTGTCCGTCTGTCCGTCTGTCCGCGGGTTTCCTAAGAAACCTTTGGTACTACAGAGCTGAAATTTTGCATGGTCATAAATATTAACTACGCCGTCAGAACTGTAGAGTAAAATCTTAGAAAAAAAATTTTTTTCGGGTGTCTCCCATAGACGTGAAAGGGCGATGAATTTTTTTTTTCTAGCCAATATCATTAAATGGGGTGTCATAGGACAGCTCTTTAAAAGACAGAAGGGGTTTACTAAGAACGTTTTTCGATTCAGCACTTTGTTTGCCTAATATAAATTTTTAAAGTGAAAATTTTTGTCAAACACAAGTGTCCCCCCCCTCTGCCAGCTAAACGGTTGATTCTAAAAATGTGAAAAAATTCATGGTGGTAGTGTATACAATGAAATTATAAGGAAAACTATCACACATAAGATGGCTTTTCAAGTTTGCGAGTAATAGTCGACCAAGTGCCAAACTTAGTTGGGATTAATCCCTACTAATATTATAAATGCGAAAGTAACTCTGTCTGTCTGTCTGTCTGTCTGTTACCTTTTCACGCCTAAACCGCTGAACCGATTTTGATGAATTTTGGTATAGAGATAGATGGAACCTTGGGAAAGGACATAGGGTACTTTTTATCCCACAGTTGGGCACGATATAACCTGTAGTCTACGCGGGCGGAAAGCTAGTAAGAATATATTTACTAATATTAGATCCTTGGTACTACAGAGCTGAAATTTGGCATGGTCATACATATTGATTGCGCCAACAGATTGAAAAAATAAAATTTTGGAAAAAACAATTTTTCGGATGTTTCCCATACACGTGAAAGGGCAATGGTTTTTTTTTCTCGCCAATATCATCGAATGAGATGTCATAGGATAGATTTTTAAAAAATAGAAGGGGTTTACTAAGAACATTTTTCGATTCAGCATTCCCTTTGCGAAAAATTAATTTTTAAAGTGAAATTTTTTATTAAAAACAAGTGTCCCACACTACAAGCAAAACGATTGTTTTTAAAATGTGGAAAAATTCACGGTGATAGAATATACAACAAAGTTAAAAGGAAAACTATCACACATGAGTTGGCCCTTCAAGCTTGTGAGTAATAGTCGACCAAGTGCTAAACGTTGTTGGGATTAATAAGAATATATTCACTAATATTAAATCCTTGGTACTACAGAGCTAAAATTTGGCATGGTCATACATATTGATTGCCCTGACAGATCTACAAAATAAAATAGTGGAAAAAAAAAAGTTTTTCGGGTGTTTCCCATACACGTGAAAGGGCGATGGATTTTTTTCTCGCCGATATCATCGAGTAGGTTATCATAGGATAGCTTTTTAAAAGATAGAAGGGGTTTACCATGAACGTTTTTCGATTCAGCAATCCGTTTGAGAAACATTAATTTTTATAATGAAAAAATTGTGGAATAATTCTCGAGGGTAGCATTTACGACGAAGTGTACCCCAATCCAAAATGGCTGCCATACAAGGTTCCACGCTAAAAGTGAGGCGAGCCGAAAGCCAAGCTGTAACATATTGACATTTCAGGTGTCGTTTAATAGGTTTGTGGGGGTGCTAATTACGAAAATGACATCAAAATTATACACGATCACCACGCGACCTACTTTAGCAGCAGCTCGATATTATTATATTATGCCTAACAATAATATTATCGCAAAAAACAAAAACAAAAAAAAAAATTTAAAAAAAAACAAAAACAAAATTCGCGCTCGCTTCGCTCGCGCATTAAATACTTCCATTTCATTTTTTTTTCTCGTTGATATCATCGAGTGAGATGTCATAGGACAGCTTTTTAAAAGATAGAAGAGGTTTACTAAGAACGTCTTTCGATTCAGCATTCCCTTTGCGAAAAAATAATTTTTAAAGTGAAAATTTTTATTAAAAACAAGTGTCCCACACTACAAGCAAAACGATTGTTTTTAAAATGTGGAAAAATTCACGGTGATAGAATATACAACAAAGTTAAAAGGAAAACTATCACACATAAGTTGGCCCTTCAAGCTTGTGAGTAATAGTCGACCAAGTGCCAAACGTTGTTAGGATTAATAAGAATATATTTACTAATATTATATCCTTGATACTACAGAGCCAAAATTTGGCATGGTCATACATATTGATTGCCCTGACAGATCTACAAAATAAAATAGTGGAAAAAAAAAAGTTTTTCGGGTGTTTCCCATACACGTGAAAGCGCGAGGGATTTTTTTTCTCGCCGATATCATCGAGTGGGTTATCATAAGATAGCTTTTTTCAAGATAGATGGGGTTTACTACGAACGTTTTTCGATTCAGCAATCCGTTTGGGAAACAATAATTTTTATAAAAATAAAATGTGGAATAATTCACGACGAAGTGTACACTAATCCAAAATGACCGCCATACAAGGTTCCACGCTTAAAGTGAGGCGAGCCGATAGCCAAGCTGTAACATATTGACATTTAAGGTGTCGTTTAATAGGTTTTTGGGGGTGCTAAGTTCGAAAATGATATCAAATTTATACAAGATCACCACGCGACCTGCTTTAGCAGCAGCTCGATATTATTGTATTATCCCTAACAATAATATTATCGCAAAAAAAAAAAAAAAAACTATTAAAAAAACAAAAAAATCGCGCTCGCTTCGCTCGCGCATTAAGTACTTCCATTCTGTTATATTTAGACCAAAACTACAATTATTTCTGAAACTACAAACTTTTTAATACATTTCTTTTTGATACTATAGTATTTGGGGATTTTAACATCGACTATGACAATATGCTCGTAGAATTAAGAAACCAGCTGCATATTTGAACCATGCTGCTACGGAACCCTACAATGCGCGTGGCCCGACACGCTCTTGGCCGGTTTTAACATAAAGTAATCATTATTTGCACTATCAAAGGCATTCTACTAAATTAAAAAAAGTATGCGCATTAAAAGTATTCAACTTTTTATTTAAGTAAAATCTAAGTATTATTTTGACATATCATGGAACTTTTACTGATTCATATAACAATCAATAACAATTTTAAAGATTAAGAAATATAAAAAACAACAATATACATCACGAAGTATTAACTTAACGAAATCTTATGTAGGTTTTTTTAAAAAATCTTTGCTACAAATTATAAAATACATCGTAAATTATATTAATACCTAAGAATAAAACTATGTTAAATACAGATAAGCCAAAAAAGACAAGGAGTTACAAAAATAAATAATATTGTATGTACAAAAAGTATCTGTAAGAGAAAGAAGGTATAAATATAATCAAGTGGATAAATGAATTTTAAAAAGGAAAAAGAAATCAAAGTATTAAAGCTAGCTGATATGCACCATAAACAAATTGAGATCTTAAATTAACTTACTTATTCTAAATACAAACTGTTATAGCCTCTAATTTTTGAATATTTGAGATCATTCATTAGTTCCACTATCTACTTTCATTACAGCTTGAGTCACTGTCTTTTACACTCGCAAGTTCACAAAATAAACAATATTGTATGTACAAAAAGTATCTGTAAGAGAAAGAAGGTACAAATATAATCAAGTGGATAAATGAATTTTAAAAAGGAAAAATAAATCAAAGTATTAAAGCTAGCTGATATGCACCACAAACAAATTGAGATCTTAAATTAACTTACTTATTCTAAATACAAACTGTTATAGCCTCTAATTTTTGAATATTTGAGATCATTCAGTAGTTCCACTATTCACTTTCATCACAACTTGAGTCCCTGTCTTTTACACTCGCAAGTTCACACTTGGCTCCACTTATTTTTTAAATTTCCATCATTTGTTGGTCATTTTTTTCATAACCCAAATGATACGCAGTCTGGCCTGCAAAGTTTACGGCTTCTAAATTGATGTTTGGCCTGCCACACAACCATTTGGCGATTTTGTAATTTTTTTCCTGGACACAGCAGTGCAGTGGAGTGAAACCACCGCATCTTTCATGGCCGTTGACATCAGCCCCAAGCTCCAAGATGATTTCCATCATCTCTTCTGCATAATATTCTTTGCTCTTCACAATAATATGAGTGCACTGATAACCGTTATAGTTATGTGCATTTACAATGGTTGGGATTGGGCAATCTAGTGATCTTGCTGCTCTGTGAAGAAGAAATATAGAGTTTGCTTCACATACCTCGTGGAAGAAGTTCTCTCCCAAATGATTTCTGTGACTTAGCATTTCAATCAGCTTGTCGTATATCATCTTCAATATTCCTTTTTTAAACAAACTTGTGCCGATCCCGTGTAAAAGTGAATCATTAAACCGGAGAACCCGATATTTATTATGTTTCTTATCAGGAACCAATTGGTAGTTAGCCACGCATTTTTAGAACAGTATTCTGAACAGATATTGTTCCTTCTTTTGTTAACTGTTCTAGCGCGTTATCGATAGCGCAGAATGTTCCTGTTCTACCAACCCCCGCTGAACAATGAACAACAATTGGCCCTGGCTTTTGGCTATTGTCACACGCGGCTTTCATCTCCATCAATTCTTCCCATTCATCATTGACTTGTGTCCGAAGACTTATAAAATCTTCTAGGCCAGCAGGAGTACCAAAGTCAGGCCAGTTGATGTACCAAAAGTGGGTTATCAGCCGTGATTCTCCGCAGGTGACATCTGTCAGTTCAAGTTGAGTTATTTGAAAGCCAGTCTTTTCTTCAATTTTGATAGTCTTTATGACATAACGTCCAAAAATGATTTTGAATCCTTCTTCATTGACCCAATATTGATAACAGACGGCATCATTATCATCTGTGTTGGTTAATGACACAATAATACGTGAATCTGCTCCCAAATGAGCTTCCACATGTCACCAGTGGTGTTTTCTAACGGGCCTTTACAGCATATAAATTTTTTTTCTTCTTCAAACCCGTCAACGTAATTACCATGAATGTACGTTGACTTGCTGTCCTTTTGTGTGACTACGATACTCCGTGAGTCCCTCGTTGATTTATAAATTCGATTTCCGTGTGAGGGCAAAATTACCCGAGAGTGGTCCCAGCATGGGATCCCGGGATAACGGTTCTTCCGTTGGTTTTCTTTTTTTAAAAACTTGTCAAAGTTACCTTGAATGTTGACAGCGTTTAGCTCCTCAAACTCCTGACTGATGAGGTGCCTGAAGTTCGGTTGACTTAATTTTTTCTTAAATTCGCTGATGGTAACTGATTTAAAGTAGTAACTGGGTATTTTTTTACCAATTCTTATTCACGGATTTATTCACGAAAAATAAAGATCACAAACTAGTGCATATGACAACTGTCAGATTGAAAGTGAGACCATCTTTGTTCCTAGCGTTTTTATATCCCGACTAATCAGTACTGTTTACTGGATTTTTTCCAAGAACTGTTCAATAAAATGAATTTAAGTATCAGTTTACACGCGACTACGCAGAAAACTGCTATTTACTACACTGATAACGAAGCGACATCGTAAAATAAATACACCTATAAAATATTAAACAACCCAAGCCATGTTAATTTAATTAAATAGGAAGAGATACCTGTATCGATAATTTCGGAAATCCTTGAAAATCGTTTTGACGAACAAAAATAAAAGCGGAGTGGATATTAATAATGCATTTTCGCAGTAAAAATTCAAGAATAGTCTTCAAACGTTTGGCACGCGTTTTGTCATTTTTCAATTTGTGTTAAATTTGACTTTAAAAATTTCAGGAACGCGTATAATGAGCATTGCCTATATAAAGTACTTGCCGCTCTAACAGCATTCAGCATAGTAACCATCACAACGACCTTTATAAAGATGAAATTTCTTATCGCTCTCCAATTACCCGAACAATTATTTTTTGTTTGAGATATATTCCTTGAAATAGCTTATCCCTCTCTACCAATACGAAGAGATGTCGTGAACCTAGATAGCTTAATTGTCACGCCTTCTTATTATGTTATCTTAATTAGGCGTGGTATACCAAAAAAAGAAAAATGTAAAACTTACAGTTTAAAATGTAACTTAGCGTTCCGTAAACCAAACTGTAAAAATTAATATTTAAAAAGTAAATTGGAAAGAAATTGGAAAGATGTTATTTCAAACTGTAATTTTTACAGTTTGGTTTACGGAGGGCAGCTTTTACTATATAAAATGCAATCATTGCATTTTTCTTTTTTCCGTGTATTAAAATTATATTATAAACAAATTATAGCCAATGAATAACAAGGGTTCCGCTTCATAACGAATTTATTGAAATGAACGTTGTATTGCTAAAGAATCGCATTTGGATGATTTTTAAACTACAATACACGCATCGTTTTTAAAACGTAAATAGTGTCATCGTCATTAAAACTGTGTACTTTTTTTTTGTATCTTATATTTTATGTTATGCTTATTCTCACTATGTATATTTTGTATTTATGGCCCTTAGGGAGCACTTGCTCTAGGGTCAATAAATTTAATAATTAAATAAATCTATGTACGTAATTATGATTAACGCTTGTGGTTTACACGATACCAGCATGAAAATCATAAGTGCAATTACCTTTTATGGTTATTGTAACGCGCTTCATTTTCCTTATAAGCCCAGTTCAACTTAATAAAACTCATCACTGTCTGTTCAGCCAGCCTTCAGTAAATACCTCTAAAATAATACTGAAACCCGTATTAATATGTTTTCAAAAAATTGTTGCAACCTCAAGTACGAAGATTTCAAAAAACTTGACGAAACAAGTGACTTTGAAAGGATAATCAAGCAAGAACACGATGAAGTTTTTCAAGAACCAGTAGAAGGGACATTTAAAGCAGCTTTGAGTTCCGAAAACAAGCATTTGAACAGATATAGAATCCTCACGTGTTTTGATCACTCAAGAGTGATCCTGCCTAAGGAAAAAAAGCATGGTGATTATATTAATGCCAATTTTTTGACGGCTACGACCAAGCCAAAGAATTTGTGTGCATGGAGGCTCCCCAGCGTCATACTGTGTATGATTTTTGGCGCGCAGTATGGATGAATCACACGCGGATTATTGTGATGCTGTGTGAAAAGACAATTTACAATAAAGAACATTATGATGCGTACTGGTGTGACTTGGAGGGATATATAAAGTGCAAAAAATTCAAAATAACTACAAAAAAGATTGAAGTTCAGCCGAATTATGTCAAAACAACGCTCGAAGTGACTGATGGAACCAAGGTGAAACTACAAGTGTTGCATTTTGCATTCACCACGTGGCCTGATTCGGATTTGCCGGCCAGTGTTCAGGATTTTTTGGACTTTATCTTAGTTATAAAACAAAATCAAAAAGAAATCAACACCCAGTTAGCCGAAAAAGGTTACAAGTTACCTAATTGTCCAATTGTGGTCCATTCTAATGAAGGTACAGGCAGGTCAGGTGCTTTCTGTGCTCTTTATAACGAAATAACACGATTTGATAAGACTGGTACCATTTCTTTTGCGTCTACAGTCTAGCAAATTCGAACACAAAGATTTAACGTTATAAATAATTTTTTGTATTATCACTTTTCTTATAGAGTTTTAGCGTCTTATGTTAATTCAGGTGGGCACCCAAGGGATAAATTACAAAAAGTAACTGCTTTTTATTCTTTACCTATTTTTAAAGAATGGACTGTCCCTAATTTTTTTAGTTTATTCAATAGTCAAACATAGAAATAATATTTATATTATCTTAAACTTAAGTAACTTAACTATTAGGGATCTATGTACATGCTATTAGCAAATTGTAATATTACTTATCATAAGGAAAAGTATTTTTAGTAAAATTAAATTTCAACGTCATACATGTTTGTCATTTTATTAAAGAGGAAAACTGTTGGGATTCACAGATCGAATCTATTTTCCCTGTCATGCTTTTTTTGCGAACCCAAATCGATGGTTTTCTGACGCAACCTCGTATCTCAAAAATGACAACTTTTTAGGTGACGTAGAAAACAGTTTCTTAAAAATTAATGGTCAGTTGAAAATAAAATTTATTAATTGTATTTCGTTAAGGAACTATTTGACTCTTAATTTTTTTATTTTGTAATTTTATTTTCTAATGGATTGATATAAAATTATTACTTTTAAAATTTTCACTTCTAACCTTAGAAAATCGAGATACGTGGTTGCGTCAGAAAACCATCGAAATGATACTTATCGCATAATTTAAATCGGCAGTTATTTATGTTATAACAACTATTAGATAAGTATCTATGAATCCTTCAAGGTATCACTTGATGACATCTTCAGATAAAATTTTTTAATGAGAAACCGGTAACTTTTAATGATATTATTTTAATTTTACTGGTAATACTGTATAGATTTAATAAATTCAATATTATAATTCATAATTGAATAAGCTATATAATGTGAATTATATTCACCTATCATATCTTATCAATATCGCTATTGTAAACGATCAGGCCGTGATAAAAATACAGCGTTTTTTTTGGCTAAGTCCCCAACTTTCAAGTTGGAGAGGTTGCCTAGTATAAGCTGGCAAGTTTATTTGCATTTGCGTGTTCTGTTTTGCACCTCAGTACGAGTTTATTAAAATCTTCTTTCAGAAACTGCAGTGCTACAGGAAACTATCTTCGCGGCAGCCTTTATAGTATTTAGTTAGTTCTAATATTTGTAATTTCTTAAGTCATTAAATATTTTATATTATTTAAAAATTTTGTAAGATTGATTAGATTGTAAATAAATACTACCCACTTAGAAATAATTAAAATGATTTTGTTTCAATTTATCGAATGCTAATAAATAAAATATGTATTTTTAATGTAATGTAAAACTATTAAACACATGCTTTTTGAACACAATATGGTGTACGAGATTTGTATCGCACGCGGCGTAAACAAGCACTAGGATAGTTAAAATAAATAAAAGACAATAGATTGTTTTGTAAGTAATTTAATTAGACTTAAATAAACAAACTAGTTAAAAAAAATTGATTTATGTTATTATCTTCATACCACTTTTTAATACATAACACATTTTTTAAAGAACATTCTTTTGAATGAATTAAACAATTAAATTTTGTAATGTTCTTACAGTACTTTTTATGAAGACTTGCAATATTAGGAAACCCTTTACTACCTATATCGATTATGTTACAATTTTCGCATACATCTTTTATCCATTTTATTTTTTCTTCTCCTTTAACAAGAATATTTTTACCTTGTAAATGAGGTTCAATTACTCTTTCAAATTCTTTAAAGTCAATGTATCCTTCACTCCAATAAAGACCACGGTTCTTTTCTAACCATAATACACGTTTCTTTTCTTCTTTTGTTAATTTGACATAAGGATATGGAGGTTTTATTAAAAATACTTGGGTGTGTTCGTCATTGGCAATAGCACATTCTTTTTTAATGAATTCATTTTTTAGGTTTTTAAAACCCTGTACATCCACAATGATTGCATTCATGATATCTTTTTAACTATACTGCTCAAAGGTCTGTATTCTATTAAACAATCGTTAAAAATAAGACAATATGCAGAAGTTTGATCAGGAATTTCAGTATCACACTCTATTTCAATGCGCACGTTGACGACAGGTCCTGTTTTTATGTTATCGTTTTGCCTGGAGCAGTCAATTACAAAAAGAGGTGCTATTTCTTTAAATTCATGTAAAGTTAGAAGCGGTTCTACTCTTTCACGACCGTAGTACGACTGTTGAAATCTCGCATACTGTTCAAATAATAATGCAATTTTTCCCCTGCAAAACTAATGTTAAGGTACGGAAAGTATGTAGAATTTAGATACACCTTCACATCTCGTAAGTAACAGTGATCAAATCGCGACATATCAGCACTTACATTACTTTTCCGATTAGTTTGCAATGCTAAGACTACAAAACGCGGCTTTTCAATTTGAGAAGATGTTTTAATAGACCAAGTATGCTTTGTTGTCTTAGGTGATAAAGGATACTCGTATAAATCCCAATTTCTGAATGCAAGTTGAATTGGGCGGTCTTTATCCAACAAGCGCAGTAAATTGACTTTTTCCTTATCAGACACCTTGACATGTGGAACTCGCCATACAATTTTATTAACAACAATATCAGTCAATACTTCACCGGTGTCAAGTTTTAGAGCATTTAAGTTGGTGTTACTGCGTAAAAGAATAAGTTCATGCTTACAGTTTATTATTACTTTCTTATAATCTTCAGCGAATCCTAGTATATTACTAAGCGGAATAGATGCTGAAAAGTTTCCATGGTTTTTTGTACCCTCTATATCCCACCCCCATGCTTTAGACATCCGAGACTCGCTATCGTTCATTGACAGAATGGATTTTAAAGTTGTAGTAATACCTGCATTTTTAATTTTATCAATTTCAATCCCATTCAATTCGTAACGTATATATTGAAAAAGATACATTAGAGAATTGTTAGTAAAATGTACAATGTCAACACTTTTCTGTGTATCTCTTTTAATAACTTTAGCAACGCCTTCTAAATAAAGGGTACTGGCTGATGGTAAAACGTATAAATCCTGCTGATTGATTGCAATCCGAATTTCATCATTTCTGTTAAAACTAGTTACATAAGGTTTGTATGAATGAAACTCAATACTATCAATAGAGTTATCATAGCTAGGCGTGCTGGTAAGATTTAATATGTTCATTTTAGTAGACCTAGTAATTGAAGAAATTTCTTGTTTTCTTTAGTTAATTTAGGCTTCGTTTTTGATGTTTTCTTTAAGATAGCACAAACTGAATTGGGGTTTTTGGGTTGTGTTGGTGAGTATTTATTATTATAATGAATCATTTCTTCTAAGTTGAATATATAGTTGAACTTCTTCACCACGTAGATTAACTAAGTTATTGTTAGCGTCTAAAATCCTTATGTTTATACAACTTATGTTGTTTTGGTTAACTGGATGGTAAATAATATTTTTTGGTATTTCAACAACTCTGTAACCAGGTGGCACGTTAGGAGCAAACTCGTGAATTATATGGCTTGGTTTTCCGTTAATAAATGATCCACTCACAATATCACATTCGATTCGTACGACTGTTGTAGATAAAATGTTGACCGGTAGCTGTGATGTGTGCAATATATTCGCTTTAAGAACTTTTTTGTCAAAACCTAATAAACTACCCAGAGCATTTGGTTTACTGAAATCAATGTCTTTCGCACAAAAGATCGATAATTTCAAAGTATTATTATTACATATCATGTTAAAAGATGTATCCTTTATATTGCTTTTTAAAAATTCCTCGATATCTTGAAGTTCATATATTCCTTCGGGTATCTCTAACACTTCGTTATCACCATAATAAAACCTGTTATTATTGCTATCAATATTAGGAAATGAATTAAATGTACAGAAATGTAACAAAGCACATTCATATCGACCTTGTAATTCCAAAGGAGGTGAGTAAATAGTTGATAATATTGACTGGTTACCTTTTATTGACAATGTGAAAGACATTTTGCAAATGACTGAATTAGAAAACAGTTTCAATGTTTTATAAGATTCCTTTATTTTTCTAAAAATCTCTTAAGAACTTTAGACAAAGATGACCACAGTTAATTGTATTAAAACGTTTGATGTTTCGTATAGTTATAAAATATGGTAAAACACTTTAAATAGTCTAAAAATTCTAACGGAGGCTTCAAAGTTTACTGAAATCAATGTCTTTCGCACAAAAGATCGATAATTTCAAAGTATTATTATTACATATCATGTTAAAAGATGTATCCTTTATATTGCTTTTTAAAAATTCCTCGATATCTTGAAGTTCATATATTCCTTCGGGTATCTCTAACACTTCGTTATCACCATAATAAAACCTGTTATTATTGCTATCAATATTAGGAAATGAATTAAATGTACAGAAATGTAACAAAGCACATTCATATCGACCTTGTAATTCCAAAGGAGTTGAGTAAATAGTTGATAATATTGACTGGTTACCTTTTATTGACAATGTGAAAGACATTTTGCAAATGACTGAATTAGAAAACAGTTTCAATGTTTTATAAGATTCCTTTATTTTTCTAAAAATCTCTTAAGAACTTTAGACAAAGATGACCACAGTTAATTGTATTAAAACGTTTGATGTTTCGTATAGTTATAAAATATGGTAAAACACTTTAAATAGTCTAAAAATTCTAACGGAGGCTTCAAATCACCAAAACTATCAAAATATTCGCAATAATCATTATTTTTTACATAGGCTACCCAATGGGTTCCTTCGCTAGTAGACTTATCCAGATTAATAATGCCACATTCATTTTTCTTTGGCTTTTTTGGTAATTTGTCTCTCATGAAAACACCTCTAAAAAATGGTATATCTCTAGCATTCTCTATAATATCATAATTTGTAAGAGCTTTTCTTGGTAGCCTTTTTTTTAGTTTTTTGATTTTGTTATGTATAATCCTGCACCTTTTGTATAAGGTTTGACATATAAACCTTTTCCTATCAACATTGATTCCATGGCTCTATTATGTCGCTCAGTTTCATGCAAATTCTGTTGAGCTGTTTTGTAATCGTTTACAGTTTTTGCAATACCAGCAGCACCTCCAGCTAAGGCTCCTAAAGCTGATAGTCCAGCGAAAATGGGATCAAAGGAAGGATTCCTCCAGTTTTGGGTAAAGGAATAACACGTGGCAAATGGACTATATTTTTAGAAAGTAGTTTCTTTGCAGCGCTGTACGCATATTTAATTGCAGATTTATTACGATTTGGTTTTCGTTTTTTAAATCAGATCGAATTTTTGAAATAACAGTTTTAAAAGTTTTGGATCCAGCACCTGATTTCACTTTGGCTTTCATAACTTTACCTACTAACCAGGAGGCAAGTTTTTCACCTTTTCCTGCATCTTTAGATTTAAATCTTTGCTTAGCCATGTTCAATAATTCTAAGTCGGCTTTATGTCGATTTTTGAGGTCTGAATATCTAGAATAGGCAATATCGTGGTGTTTACAAGCTTCGTTTAACCCGTTCATACCTTTGTCTCCTCTTGGTAACCGTTTTGTTAATTTTGTTCCTGGCCCGCAATAATTATATCCTGGTAAATGCAACTCCACAGGTAAATTATTAATTATACTATTAATGAGTCCTTCTCCTATCATTACTTAATAAATTATGGAAAAATTCTTTAAAGTACTTCCTTTATATCGATCCAACTATTTTCAGTAGCTGGAAGACCTAACCACTTGACAAGATATTTATTTTTCTTTTTCCTTATCACTTTTTCTATTAAATAAACATTTAGATACGACGTCTTTTGCAGTTCTTCTTCATAAAAAGACCCTAATATAGGTTGCTCTTTAAGGTCTACAATGTTATACGTTACAGGGGAGGTATTGTTAACACTTCGTACTTTGAATAATTTCGTGGACCAATTAGGAGTATAACCTTTGTCAAAACAACTTTTATGTTTGCTAATTCTTACATAATCACCAGAATAAAATTTTCCTTTTTTAAAAACTTTTTTTTTGTTTTTTTGCATATGTACTAGATTTTGCATAACTAAGTGTTCGCGTAATTTTGTAATATCTATAGGTTTAAATTGTGTACTGCGATGTTTGCTATTATTGTAAGTCTTCGCAACTACATTGAGAGGTTCTCCCATCCATCTGTAACTACCATGCAAATTAAAATACTTAAAAAGCCAAGATTTTATTGTTCTGATAACACTTTCGACGATAGAAGCTTTCTTTATAGAATAAGTAGAGTAGTGGTTAATGTTATATAACTTCATAATTTTTTTAAAACTTTCATTATAAAATTCGGTTCCCACATCAGTTTGTAAATTATGAGGGCATCGCTTAAATGTAGAAATAACATGTTCAAATGCCGACACTACTTCTGCTTTTGTTTTTGTTTTGATTGGTACAGCCCACACAAATTTTGAAAAACAGTCGATGATTACTAAGATAAAGTTATATCATTTAGTAAACTGTTTCATATTTCGGAAATCAATTAAATCTGCCTGCCATAAATCATCAATTTCTTTAAGTATAACATGTCTTCTATCAAAATTCTTCCTGGCTGCTCTATGAATTTCGTTAACGATTATTTGTTTTTCCATGATTTAATTTCAACAATTCATTAATATCCTTTTTTACATAAAATTCTTTCAATAACTGATTCTTGAAGTCAAGTACCACACGCTTTATAGCAGATTCAATTAATTCTTCGACTATTTTTTCACAGCACAGCTTATTATAAACTGTACCAACATATTCTTTGTTTACGGCGTCATCAGGTGAAGAAGGATATTTTACACCTTTCAATCGTTTCATCTGTAAATCAAAGTCTCCTTCTTCGGTTGTCAAAATTTTTGTATTAGAAAAATTAAAAGATATCTGATAATCGTAAGCTTTTATTCACATTATGATCGAATTTATCCACATTCATTTTGAACGACTACTGTATTCAAGAATTCAATTTAAAATGTGGAAATATGAAGCCAACACACTTATTACGTTATTATACCGCCCTCTTTTAACTCTTCTAATATTGATATAATTTCATTTTCAACTCCGGTATTACCAGCGTCATGAGACGCAATTAAAAGTTTTATTCTTTCCACCAGTTCATTAGGATCATCCCAGTATACATAATCTGTATTCTTTTTCCATCTTTTTAACAACGATTATCCTTTGCCTTTAGTACTGCTGTCTGTGCTGACAGAATAATTGCGTTGTTGTTTAAACAACGGCTTTATAATGAAATTGTATTTAGAACCTTTATTAGCATTCATAGGTTTTTTAACATCATATCCTCGTCTGTGCGCATTCGTGTCCAATAACATCATTTTGTAATATGCTTGTGTGACTAATGATAAATCAGGATTCCTTTTCATGAGCAATTCTATTAAATCAGGAGTCGTTTTATATTTACGGCCTGCTATTATTATAAAATTATTGTTTTCAGCAATATAAACATTAGTTGAACCCATCTTGAGTTTTCCTCGATCATTTCTGATACCATAAGGAACATCTTTATGACATTCGGAAGACAAAGACCAGTTTGAAACATTTTGATAATCATTAGTATTAATAAACGATTTAAACGAATCATGACTAGTGTTAGGATTTTCAGCATTTTTAAACGAGTCATCCTCACTTTCTTCTTCCTCCTCCTCTTCGACATCCCCTTCTTCCTCCACACTTTCACTATTGTTATAACTTCTTTCAGAATTTTCACCATTTTTAGGGTTCCGTAGTAATCTACGAACCCTTATAGTTTCGCCATGTCCGTCTGTCCGTCTGTCCGTCTGTCCGTCTGTCCGTCTGTCCGTCTGTCCGCGGGTTTCCTAAGAAACCTTTGGTACTACAGAGCTGAAATTTGGCATGGTCATAAATATTAACTACGCCGTCAGAACTGTAGAGTAAAATCTTAGAAAAAAAATTTTTTTCGGGTGTCTCCCATAGACGTGAAAGGGCGATGAATTTTTTTTTTCTAGCCAATATCATTAAATGAGGTGTCATAGGACAGCTCTTTAAAAGACAGAAGGGGTTTACTAAGAACGTTTTTCGATTCAGCACTTTGTTTGCCTAATATAAATTTTTAAAGTGAAAATTTTTGTCAAACACAAGTGTCCCCCCCCTCTGCCAGCTAAACGGTTGATTCTAAAAATGTGAAAAAATTCATGGTGGTAGTGTATATAATGAAATTATAAGGAAAACTATCACACATAAGATGGCTTTTCAAGTTTGCGAGTAATAGTCGACCAAGTGCCAAACTTAGTTGGGATTAATAAGAATATATTTACTAATATTAGATCCTTGGTACTACAGAGCTGAAATTTGGCATGGTCATACATATTGATTGTGCCAACAGATTGAAAAAATAAAATTTTGGAAAAAACAATTTTTCGGATGTTTCCCATACACGTGAAAGGGCAATGGTTTTTTTTTCTCGCCAATATCATCGAATGAGATGTCATAGGATAGATTTTTAAAAGATAGAAGGGGTTTACTAAGAACATTTTTCGATTCAGCATTCCCTTTGCGAAAAAATAATTTTTAAAGTGAAATTTTTTATTAAAAACAAGTGTCCCACACTACAAGCAAAACGATTGTTTTTAAAATGTGGAAAAATTCACGGTGATAGAATATACAACAAAGTTAAAAGGAAATGTGGAAAAATTCACGGTGATAGAATATACAACAAAGTTAAAAGGAAAACTATCACACATAAGTTGGCCCTTCAAGCTTGTGAGTAATAGTCGACCAAGTGCTAAACGTTGTTGGGATTAATAAGAATATATTCACTAATATTAAATCCTTAGTACTACAGAGCTAAAATTTGGCATGGTCATACATATTGATTGCCCTGACAGATCTACAAAATAAAATAGTGGAAAAAAAAAAGTTTTTCGGGTGTTTCCCATACACGTGAAAGGGCGATGGATTTTTTTCTCGCCGATATCATCGAGTAGGTTATCATAGGATAGCTTTTTAAAAGATAGAAGGGGTTTACCATGAACGTTTTTCGATTCAGCAATCCGTTTGAGAAACATTAATTTTTATAATGAAAAAATTGTGGAATAATTCTCGAGGGTAGCATTTACGACGAAGTGTACCCCAATCCAAAATGGCTGCCATACAAGGTTCCACGCTAAAAGTGAGGCGAGCCGAAAGCCAAGCTGTAACATATTGACATTTCAGGTGTCGTTTAATAGGTTTGTGGGGGTGCTAATTACGAAAATGACATCAAAATTATACACGATCACCACGCGACCTACTTTAGCAGCAGCTCGATATTATTATATTATGCCTAACAATAATATTATCGCAAAAAACAAAAACAAAAAAAATTTTTAAAAAAAAACAAAAACAAAATTCGCGCTCGCTTCGCTCGCGCATTAAATACTTCCATTTCATTTTTTTTTCTCGTTGATATCATCGAGTGAGATGTCATAGGACAGCTTTTTAAAAGATAGAAGAGGTTTACTAAGAACGTCTTTCGATTCAGCATTCCCTTTGCGAAAAAATAATTTTTAAAGTGAAAATTTTTATTAAAAACAAGTGTCCCACACTACAAGCAAAACGATTGTTTTTAAAATGTGGAAAAATTCACGGTGATAGAATATACAACAAAGTTAAAAGGAAAACTATCACACATAAGTTGGCCCTTCAAGCTTGTGAGTAATAGTCGACCAAGTGCCAAACGTTGTTAGGATTAATAAGAATATATTTACTAATATTAGATCCTTGATACTACAGAGCTAAAATTTGGCATGGTCATACTTATTGATTGCCCTGACAGATCTACAAAATAAAATAGTGGAAAAAAAAAAGTTTTTCGGGTGTTTTCCATACACGTGAAAGCGCGAGGGATTTTTTTTCTCGCCGATATCATCGAGTGGGTTATCATAAGATAGCTTTTTAGGGTTCCGTAGTAATCTACGAACCCTTATAGTTTCGCCATGTCCGTCTGTCCGTCTGTCCGTCTGTCCGTCTGTCCGTCTGTCCGTCTGTCCGCGGGTTTCCTAAGAAACCTTTGGTACTACAGAGCTGAAATTTGGCAAGGTCATAAATATTAACTACGCCGTCAGAACTGTAGAGTGAAATCTTAGAAAAAAAATTTTTTTCGGGTGTCTCCCATAGACGTGAAAGGGCGATGAATTTTTTTTTCTAGCCAATATCATTAAATGAGGTGTCATAGGACAGCTTTTTAAAAGATAGAAGAGGTTTACTAAGAACGTCTTTCGATTCAGCATTCCCTTTGCGAACAAATAATTTTTAAAGTGAAAATTTTTATTAAAAACAAGTGTCCCACACTACAAGCAAAACGATTGTTTTTAAAATGTGGAAAAATTCACGGTGATAGAATATACAACAAAGTTAAAAGGAAAACTATCACACATAAGTTGGCCCTTCAAGCTTGTGAGTAATAGTCGACCAAGTGCCAAACGTTGTTAGGATTAATAAGAATATATTTACTAATATTAGATCCTTGATACTACAGAGCTAAAATTTGGCATGGTCGTAATATTGATTGCGCCGACAGATCTAAAAAATAAAATGGTGGAAAAAAATTGTTTTTCGGGTGTTTTCCATACACGTGAAAGCGCGAGGGATTTTTTTTCTCGCCGATATCATCGAGTTGGTTATCATAAGATAGCTTTTTTCAAGATAGATGGGGTTTTTACTACGAACGTTTTTCGATTCAGCAATCCGTTTGGGAAACATTAATTTTTATAAAAATAAAATGTGGAATAATTCACGACGAAGTGTACACTAATCCAAAATTACCGCCATACAAGGTTCCACGCTTAAAGTGAGGCGAGCCGATAGCCAAGCTGTAACATATTGACATTTCAGGTGTCGTTTAATAGGTTTTTGGGGGTGCTAAGTTCGAAAATGATATCAAATTTATACAAGATCACCACGCGACCTGCTTTAGCAGCAGCTCGATATTATTGTATTATCCCTAACAATAATATTATCGCAAAAAAAAAAAAAAAAACTATTAAAAAAACAAAAAAATCGCGCTCGCTTCGCTCGCGCATTAAGTACTTCCATTCTGTTATATTTAGACCAAAACTACAATTATTTCTGAAACTACAAACTTTTTAATACATTTCTTTTTGATACTATAGTATTTGGGGATTTTTACATCGACTATGACAATATGCTCGTAGAATTAAGAAACCAGCTGCATATTTGAACCATGCTGCTACGGAACCCTACAATGCGCGTGGCCCGACACGCTCTTGGCCGGTTTTTTAGGAACGTAGTTGATTACAGGAGGGGTTTTTTTTATTATTTTCTTGTTTCGTTAAACAATTTTATTTAAAGGTTCAGAGATTGGTTTGAAAATGGTTTTAAAGACTCTTTCATTATCCATTTCAATGTTTCTTATTTTACGAACTTTTTTCTTAATAGCCTCAGCTGCATCAACATTTTTTTCAAATTGGTTTCCATGATACTTAAGTGTGTGTTTTCAATGTCCATTTTAAAATAATGACATAAATTAATTTAAATCATGTTTATATAGTATGCTAGATGTTAATCAAAAACTATAAACGTGTCAATTTTTTTTTTGTAGCAACCTTTATTTTTTTCACAATTCTTGTCTATTACCAAGTAATTGTAAGGGTCACTCCATATTTTTGAACACATATTCCGGAATTCAGCCCACGACATATTCGTTGTTACATGTTCATTATAGACGTGTCTCATATTCACATCATCCTGTTTAAATAGAATAATTACATTTGCATTGTCTCTTATCAGTTGTTTAGGTACTTTGCTGTAGGTTTGATTTAAATAAAAGCAGTCAACATTTCGATGTCTTCCCATCGCAAAGAAGTCTCTAATATTATTCTGATTTTCGCAAGCAACATCATCAAATATTATAGTTGAATTTGGTCTCGCTTTCTGCAAGCTAATAACATTTTCATTTTCACCATACTTTGCAAATGTGATGTCTGGGACCCGACGTAAAACATTTTCCAAAAAAACGTACTTAGGTTGGTGGAGAGTTTCAGCGTAAAGATAAACGTTTCTGTATCGCAATCCATTTCTGTGTAAAAGAAGCCCTACCATCAAATTTGTCTTTCCACAGTTGGATGGACCACAAATTATACATCGGATAGTATTTGGCAAGAGTTTTCCATGACGGAATATTTGAGTTTTAAGATCAGGACTTTGCTCCACCTGTAACTGTAGAGGCTGTTTCACAAACTTCATTTTCTTCAAATTGTAGGAGATGCTTGATATTGAATGAGAATATTTTGAAAAAGCGATTGCATATATATTGCCGTTCACAGATAATCAATCGGCTATTTCTATAGCCATACTTGACTTCTCAGCAGCTAACAACGCTTGGAGTTCTTTATCGGCGCCTATAAAAGTGGTGGCGTTGTCGCTCCATTGATCTGAACAATGTCCGCGCCTTGCAACAAAACGATTAAAGGCCGTTAATAATGCTTCTGACGTCAAATCGCTAACTACTTCTAGGTGAATGGCTTTTGTGGCCATGCATACGAATAGACATATAAAGCCCTTTGTTGAGTGATGTCCTCTCCCTTTTGTTGTCCTAACAGCTATAGGTCCAGCATAATCTACTTCACTTTGACGGAATGGTTTGCCTTCTGTTACTCTGGCTGTGGGGAGTTGACCCATAATCGGATTCAACGAACGAAAATCGTAGCGCAGACAGTTGATACATTTATGTTTGTGCGATTTGACCAAGTTCTTTAAGTCCACAATCCAGTACTTAGACCGGATGTAATTCATCATGAGCTCCGTGTAAGGTTCTCTCGTGAGCGTCTGCAACTATTAATTTCACTAAATGCACCTTACGAGGAATCAAGATGGGATGCTTGCGATCGTTCTCGATATTGGCCATTTGCAACCGTCCTCCAACACGCCAAAATCCATCTTGATCCTTGTATGGGTTAAGAGAAGCAAATTTACCCTTCTTGTGCGTAATTTTATCATTAAAATACGCCTCTTGATACCTTTTGATGCAGATTCTCATAGCCATTTGCAATTCTTTGGAGGACATCCAAAGAGGTTTGGGTTGGCTGTTAGGTGAATAAAATCTTCTACACCACGAAATAACTCTTAGCAGCCTTCTAAGCGAAGAAAAACGTTCTATTAAAGGATCACCTTCTGATGGTGATTCTTGTGTAAAAAATGCATTTGCGCGTCGTTCTAAATCTGTATCAAATCTTTGTTTATTCTCGCTGCTTACCTTCCCTCGCCTTATTTCTTCGTCATGCAACCAGACGCCAGTTAGGTGAATAAAATCTTCTACACCACGAAATAACTCTTAGCAGCCTTCTAAGTGAATAAAAACGTTCTATTAAAGGATCACCTTCTGATGGTGATTCTTGTGTAAAAAATGCATTTGCGCGTCGTTCTAAGTCTGTATCAAATCTTTGTTTATTCTCGCTTCTTACCTTCCCTCGCCTTATTTCTTCGTAATGCAACCAGACCGGACCAGATTTCCAGTTTCTAACTCTTCTAGATCAGCTGGATTGACACCTCTAGATGCATAATCCGCTGGATTTTCCTGACCCTTGACATGCCCCCAATGATTGCGCCCAAATAGGTTGATGACTTCGGACACGCGATTTCCAATAAAAGGTTTCCAGCGACTTGGATAGTCACTTAGCCAAGCGAGAACTACAGTGGAATCCGTCCATGCGTAGACATTGCTCGCTGCAACACAAAGGACTTCAGCAACCTCATGCAACAGTTTTGCAAGTAATATGGCTCCGAAAACTCCAAGCGAGGTATGGAGACTTGTTTTATGGGTGAAACCTTTGTTTTAGCTGCTATCAAAGCGATATACACCTCACCGTTGTACCTAACCACCCGTGAGTATACTACGGCCGCGTATGCATCATTGGACGCATCGCTGAAACCATGCAGCTCTAAAACACCGTCAGCTTTACTAGTGTGAATCCACCTGGGTATATAAAGACTCGTCAATGTCAAAAGTCTGCTGCGGAAAGTTAACCACTCTTGTAAAAGATCCATAGGCAATTCCTGATCCCAATCTATTCCAGATATCCAAATCTTTTGTATAAAGATTTTTGCCGTTATTATGACAGGGGCAATCCATCCCAATGGATCAAAGAGTCTGGAAATATCTGACAAGGGTCGTTCTTGGTTACCGGGATGGTAACCTCTGGTGACTTGACGGAGTATATGAACGTGTCCATCGATTTATTCCAACAAAGACCTAAGACTTTCATGAGCCCTTCGTTTTTGTTTTCTGAATTTATTTCGAGATTTTCTTCGCCTTTTGTTTCACCGATTTTGTTTAGTAACTCTCTACTATTACTATTGCAAACCCACCTCTTGACATTTACTTATTCATCTCTTCATATATTTTTTCTCCTTCTTCTAATGTCTCGCAACCACTCATCAGGTCATCCATATAAAAGTCATGAAGCACTCTTCCCGCTGCTGCTTCCATGGTTTTGCCTTCATCAACGGCCAATTGTTGAAGCGCTCGTACGTCCAGGTAAGGTGCTGATGCGGTGCCAAAAGTAACGCGTAATAGCCTATAGTGTTGTAATTGACCTTGCTCGTCGTGCCATAGAATGCGTTGGAAATCCGAGTCTTTCAAGCAAACCTTAACTTGTCGGTACTGAAAGGTGTCTTTTGGGGGCAAATAATAAAACAGCTGGATTGTCCTTCTATCACCAATATAATCAAAAGACTTTTTCTTCTTCGTTACAGTATAATTTGTATTTATATAACATCACAGCTGAAAACTAAGACACCTGTTTAAAAAGTGCTATTGCACGCCTATAATCGAATTTTCATTTATTCCGCGAGCTAATCCGCAAAGATCAAACAATCAATTCTCAATGATCAAACACTGAATGGCGCAAGGCCAGATCTTCAATCATTTCGAATCATGACATCGAATACCATTTCAAACCTTTGAAATTGATATTCGAATTATCTTCTTTGAAATGACCGAATGAGAAAGAAGTTGCGTTATGCCCGATCCTCCGTGAAGGTCTGCATACCACAACTGCCTCCCCCCCATTGAAAAATTTTCGATCGGTCGAAAATTTTTTTCAACAGGCCTACCTAACTTCCTATACGATGGCCCTATGTTTTTAATTCATCGAGGTGGCCTTGAAGTAGCATCTCTGGCCCTGAAGTAGCATCTCTGGCCTTGAAGTAGCATCTCTCTGGGCTGCATTGGATCAGGTGGTCGGGTCGGTCTTCTTTCTTCTATCAGGATAAAGATCTTCTTTGTTCGGATGATGGGGAAATAAGACCGAATATTAATAGCTCCTATCAAACCCGCACCTGTCCCTAACTAAAAATTAAAAGGAGTAAACAAGGGTTAGCTCGACGCTGCACACCCGGGTACTGCCTTTATAAACATGAAGCCAAAGGTCACCAGGTGCTGGTGGACCCTGACCCCAAGTCAAAGACGCGGACTTAAAAAATTTCAAAACCGCACTTTAACACACGCGCCTAACATCGAAGCTACGGGTGTCTTCAGCGTCGTTGCTCGAAGTCCATATGACATGAAAACAAATAAAACAGATCAGAACACAATAACAATAATCTGAAAACAGAGCATTAGTGAAACTGGAATAATATTCATATGCATGTGCATATTCCTTACATTGCACCTATACTTGCATTCCCATAATGCCCCATATTACCATAATGTCCCTATTATATTACTATAAAGTCCCTATATTACCAAAACGTCCTTGTACCATAATGCCTTTATCACTGTATGCCCAAAAGATATAACATGTGAGTGCACAAAATTGCATAGACCTCTCCCTCACATGCATATTTTGTCGGAGTGCCCATGTTATGGCCTCAGAGGCGGAGGACCACTGAGTATGAGGGCCAACATAAACCCTCCTCCCCTCCTTAATCGGAAAAAGGGAGTTTTTCCCATGTGAACCTCGCTGTAAAGAAAATTAATGAAAAGAGGCCAATAACAAAGGAGAGCCATTGAGAGGGGACGTAAGCCATGTCACTCTCCCCTTTCCATGGTCCTTCCATTGAAATTTCTGCACCTGATATGTAGCACTCCGTACAAACAAGGGCTTGAAACTCGCGGCGTAGCACCAGCGTCTTGATATGGTTTATAACTTGCTGCTGCACGGCGCGGGCCTCAGCTAACGATGGAAGAGGTTGGGATACTCAGCTTCGGACGCCCATCATATTCGCCAACACAAGCGAAGGGCTGAACCGAGCCGGAGATTTCCCGCATTCTTCCATTCACAATCCTTCGTTGTCTTCGTTTCACTACGAACAGAATACACATAAAGAGTAATATTATTACACTAAAAAAACTAAATAACAGCCCAGGGATGTTTTTATTTAACATTACCTGTTAATAGTTATAGTTTTTTAATAAAATTTAGAAAAAAATATACAAAGAAAATTTTTGCTATGACATGACAGTGACATGACTGACGTATAGAATGCCATCCATTTTTTTTTTTAATTTAGGCAAAGGTAAATTAATTGGCATTGGCGTACACCGCCCCTTTTATGCCAGAAAGATTGATGAATGAATCAATCACAAACCCCAATGAAAAAAAAAAACATTACCATAAAACCGAAATATGGAGTCTGTGACATCTTTCTTTATCACAACAAAACTTACATATTAACAGATACACAATAAGTTTCTTATTTTTATCAAGATCTGAAACATAAAAGAATATTAAAACAGAATATAATGGAAAAATTCTACGCAACGCAGAACAAAAACATGAAGATAAAACATGCGTCATTGTCTCAAGACCAAACGCTTCATCCAATTAGGATGAACAATGAATTGGAGTGCCAATGAGAATCTTTTCACGACATAAGAATATCTTGAAATTCTTCTGACTACACGAAAAGGACCCTGGAAGAACCGCATTAATTTGACTGATCTACCTGTGACCCTCCTCGGTACAAAAATTAACACTTTGTCCCCTTCATTAAATAAAATTGGCTTAATTCTTTTGTTGTAGTTCCTTACTTGCCTCACTTGTGCTTTCTTTATATTATTTACAGCTTTACGAACAAGCATTTCAGAAAATTCCTGCCTTTGAGACATATTCCCCAACAATCAGTGCAATTTATATTCAAAGTTCTTTCTTCTTGTGTAGAATCTTCTCTTGCATATATTAAGAGATAGGGTGACATGCCAGTGGAGCTCTGCTTGCTCGTATTGTAAGCGTAAACCACCAATGGAACAACCGCACACCAGTCACGTTGATTTGGCGAACAATATTTTGCTAACATGTCAGTGATAGTCCTGTTGAAGCGTTCCACTAGCCCATTGGTCTGTGGGTGAAAAGAAGTAGTATGGGTCAATTTAGCACCAAAAGATTCCATCGTTTCCTTCACAGCATGAGCAGTAAAGACAGTTTCTCTGTCAGTTAATATAGTCTGAACTTCTCCTAATCTGCAAAAAATTTCCTCAATAAGAAAATTGCATATCACATCAGCATTTACTCTTGGTACCGCTTTAAAGATAGCATATTTAGACAGGAACTCAACTGCAACAATGTGGTATTCATTACCTCTATAGGATCTTTTGAACTGACCCAGAATATCCACTCCCACTCTTTCTAAAATATTTTTCACTTCAATAGGGTGAAGTTCCATTCTTGTTTTCGTAGTTGCCCGCTCTTGACAAATTAAACAAGATTTTACATACCTTTCTATACTTTTCAAAGCTCCAGACATGAAATATTTATTTTTAAACCTTTCAAATGTTTTTGTGAGGCCTAAATGACCTCCTAAATATGGATCATCATGTAATCTTTCCATCACATTTGAAAATAATTCACGTGCCAACACAAGTCTTTTCCTATCTTGACCATGGCATTTATCCACTCTGTAAATAAGATTATTAATCATAATATATGATTTATAGGAAGAGCTATTACCATTATTTATTTTAGCTCTAATATTAATGCAAAATTCATCATTCTCTTGAGCGTTCACATGCATAGATACATCACATGGAAAAATTTCTAAATCATCAGGCACGGTGTGAACCTCTGAAGTGATAGATCTTTCCTTTTCCAATGGATTACGGCTTAAGAAATCTGCCACCACATTTTCACGTCCCGGGCAGTGTACAACTTCAAAATCCCATTCCTGGATGGCTAATGCCCATCTGGCCAGTCTACTAGTAGTATCCTTTTTTGTGGTTAACCAACATAATGCCTTATGATCAGTGACAACCTGGAATCGAAGACCAAATAAATATTGACGAAAATAATGTCAAAGTCAAAGTCAAAGTCAAAAGTGTTTATTTCATTGAACATATAAAATGATACTTGAACACGTCAATATTATGAATTACATTAGCACTTTTGGCTTTGCGCCTATTCGCAAAGGTGCAGTCTTCCTCAGGAGAAGAATAGGCAAGAAACTCCGAGGGTCGCTCTTTTTAAGTCAATCATATAAATTTTCTTACTTTTAATTTTAATTGACTTAATATCTGAATAACTCTGGAGCTGAGCAATTTATTCCCATGGTTGCTTGTCTAACAGATAATCCGAAATTCTATAATAGCCCTTTTTACAAAGTTTTTGTTTAATTATCGTCTTAAATTTTTCTAAAGGTAGGTTTTGAATACACATGGGAATCTTATTGTAGAAGCGTATACATTGACCCATAAAAGAGTTTGTTACTTTGTAGAGACGGCTGTCTAGTATATCCAAGTTATGTTTGCTTCTAGTGTTTACATTGTGCCTATCACTATTTTTCTTAAACAATTGTTCATTTTTCTTTACATACAAAAGATTATTAAATATATACTGGGACGCAAATGTCAAAATATCTATTTCCTTAAATCTATTTCTAAGAGACATTCTAGGTCTCATTTGATAAATCGCGCGAACAGCCCTTTTCTGCAGGACAAATATCTTATTAATGTCGGCAGCATTACCCCACAGCAAAATGCCATATGACATAAGGCTGTGGAAGTAACTGAAATATACGGTTCTCGCGGTTTCTACGTCCGATAATTGACGGATTTTTTTAACCGCGTAAGCTGCTGAACTGAGTCTGTTCGCTAACTTATCAATATGAGGACCCCATTGAAGCTTTGCGTCAATAGTGATACCTAAGAATACAGTAGATTCTACAACTTCCAGTTTTTCATTTTTAACCTGTACATTGGTATTAAACTGTTTAACGTTAGGCAAGGTAAATTTAACACATTTGGTTTTTTTCTCGTTCAAGAGTAGGTTATTTGCAGTGAACCATTCAACTACCTTTGAGATCGCAATATTCACGTCGTCATAATTAGTGTCATATCTTTTCACAATTCAAGGCCCAGATCAAACGCAGACATTCCTTCTCTGTGGTTGTATAACGGGTTTCAGGGTCTGAAAGTCTTCTCGATGCATAGGCTATCGGTCTCATAACATCATATCCTTGAGCCAAATATGCACCTAATGCCAGATCAGAGGCATCAATGTATAACCGGGTGTTCACCTTGGGATCACTGCTGAAATAAGATAAAATAGGTGGATTACACAGCTTATCCTTTAGGAGTTCAAATGCCTGCTGTTGTTGCTCCTGCCAAATAAACTTTGTATTTTTCTTTAGTAGAGAAGTGAGTGGCTGTGCAATCTTAGCGAAATTCTCCACAAACTTTCTATAATATGAGAATAAACCAAGTACTTTCTTTACCTCCTTGAAGGTGGTTGGCGGCTTTACCTCTTTAATGGCTTGGGTTTTCCTTGGGTCGGGTTTAAATCCATTGCCCGAAATGAAGTAACCCAAAATTGATAATTCTGTAAAAGCAAACTTACATTTTGAAGGCTTAAGAGTGATATTAGCATTCCGTAGTCGCTCAAATAATTTTTGTAAAACCTCTAAAAATTCTGAAAAATTCTTGGCATACAGGACTACGTTGTCCACATAGACAATAGCATTCTTATACCTCATATCGCCTATGATCTTGTCCATCATGCGTTGAAATACAGCTTGACTTGTGCGCAAGCCAAAGGGTACCACATTGAACTCATATAAACCGGAACTTGTAATAAATGCGGTCTTCTCTTTTCCTGAACCGATGACAGATTGCCAGTACCCGCTGTTGAGGTCCAGCTCAGCGAAATACTTAGCTCCAGATAGATAATTAATTATGTCGTCAATCACTGGTATTGGATACGAATCCGTTATAATCTTTTTATTTAGACGTCGATAGTCAACACAAAACCTCCATGTTCCGTCTGGCTTTTTGACAAGTACGACAGGAGAAGCATATGAACTCTGGCTTTCCGAGATAATGCCAAGTTTTAACATTTCTTGTACTCGTGACTCAATTATGTCTCTTTGTACTGGGGACACTCTATAAGGTCTTGAAAACACAGGTTCTTCATCTTTAGTTTGTATGTGGACCGGAATGATACTACATCGGCCCAACTGACAATTTTCAAAGGCAAAACGATCTTTATATTTTATAAACAAGTCATGCAGTGTCGTCCTCTGACTATCAATTAATTCCTCATTGATTATAAAATAACTTTCAGTGGTACTTTGAAAAATATCGACTCCCAATTTATTGTCCATTGCTTCTGAAAAATAAACATAGTCGTTATTATGTAACTTTTCGCTATAAATCGCGTCTAATGATGAAGTTTTTTCTTCTTGTTTGGTTATGAAAGGAATAGAAGTTCCCTATAGGCTTAAATATTGATTATTAAAATAAACAGAGGCTTTAAATTCATTAAGAAAATTTTGTCCGAGAATTAATGGACAGTAAGGAATCAATACTGCTATTCCACGGAAGGTAACTTCTAATCCTCCAGGAAGTAATATTGGTGTTTCTATGTAACCTGCAACTTGAATCAATTGATTATTAATTGCTCTAAGAGACATTGGTGGCGCAGATTTTATCGGAATGTTTAAAATATGGCACATAGATGCCGAAATACACGAAACAGCGGCACCAGTGTCTATGAGAGCTACCACCTTACGCTTGCTAGGTTCATTTAATTGTAGAATAACCAAAGGTTTGCTCTTGTAACTAAATAGCTTCTTCTTAATGTCCTCTTCATCCATTGGACTGTTTGGAGTAATGTGGTTCTGGTTACCAACCAATACTTCTTCTTGTTGGGGAACTGAGGATGATGTAGACGGCTCATCTACCGTTCCCCTTAGCGGAGCCGCCTGGCGTTTCCCGAGTCGCTTCCTGCTTGGCTCCGCGCTTGCCTTGGGCGGAAGTTGTATCTTCCTCCCGGGGCTGGCGAACCATTCCCACCCGGCCGCTGGCGCCAGTTAGGCGTGCTGTGGTCAACACGCTCTGCGCCTGGTGAAGGTTCTCCAGAGGAGGTCCCTGCCTCCGACACCGGGGTCTGACGTGTTTCCGCACGGCGTGGTTCACGACCCGGAGTAAAAAAAGGCGAATGCGACGTCGAGTCTCCAGAAGGGTTACAATGGCAATGAACTGTAGCATTGCCATTATTTAAACTTATATTCAGCTGCTTTTCTGGGGTTTTAACATATAGCTCCGTCATCTGCTTAATCAGTTCCTTCAATTTATTTTTGTCACTATGTAGTGATGTGGCAAGCTTGGATTTAAAGAATAGACGTGTGGTCTTAATAAACTGTCTGATAAAAATATCATCCGGAATTTTCGCTTTTGTTGCCAATTCTTGTAAGGCATAGAAATATTCGAGTAAATTCTCGTCATTAAATTGTTGTCGGTTGTAAAATTTTTCTTGGAAATTAATTGAAGATTGAAATTCCTCTAATAATAAATTTTTCAGGTCGACAAAGGTCTTGCATTGAGATATAATTGTTTTATAAAAGGATAAGGCCGGACCTGCTAGTACAGACTGTATTATGTATTATAAATTAATTTGTGTTCGTCCTCGAGTTTCTTTAGGATGGACTGTGCCTCGAAATGGGCTAGAAACTCTTCAATGGAGTCGTTTGTGCCCGTAAATTTACTCGACACATCCATATTACAATAGGTTAATTTTTAATTAATAAAATATTTTTTTTAGGTTTACTTAGCTTATAATCCTGGGATCGGTTTTAGCGCCTGACACCATTTGCAAGGTGTCTTTTGGGGGCAAATAATAAAACAGCTAGATTGTCCTTCTATCACCAATATAATCAAAAGACTGTTTCTTCTTCGTTACAGTATAATTTGTATTTATATAACATCACAGCTGAAAACTAAGACACCTGTTTAAAAAGTGCTATTGCATGCCTATAATCGAATTTACATTTATTCCGCGAGCTAATCCGCAAAGATCAAACAATCAATTCTCAATGATCAAACACTGAATGGCGCAAGGCCAGATCTTCAATCATTTCGAATCATGACATCGAATACCATTTCAAACCTTTGAAATTGATATTCGAATTATCTTCTTCGAAATGACCGAATGAGAAAGAAGTTGCGTTATGCCCGATCCTCCGTGAAGGTCTGCATACCACAGTACATTTTAACTATGTCAGCAATTAGGCATATAGGATGCGTACGCCAACGCATAATCAAGTACCTTAAATCAGGTTGAAGCACTGGCCCTACCATAAGTTCTTGATTTAACGACACCCCATTTGTACCAGGACAAGAGGCATCGAAAACCACTCTTGACTTAGTGGTGGTTTTGTCTTCTCGAACAACCGCGTGATGTGGCAGGTAGACTGCATTAGGGTTGCCTTTTTCTCTTTCTGGAACGACCTCCATGTGATTTAGTTCAAGATACTCGTTTATAACGGCAGAATATCTCGTTTTTAAATCAAGATCCTTCGCCAATCTTCTTTCTAAAAGGCGGAGTCGTTTGTGGGCAATTTCCTTAGAGTTGCCATACTTGCAACTGGGATCTTGGTCACGAAAGGGCAACTTTACAATGTACCTATCCAATTCATCACGTGTAGTGGTTGCATTGAAGATCTGTTCACAGCGTAATTCTTCTTCAGTCAGAACTCGTTTTTTAACACTTATTGGTTCCGACTCCTGTTCCCAAAACTTTCGTAGTAATGCATTTTCATCAATCTGCACATTATAACTAAATACTATATTGCAACTTTGTAAGTCATTTTTAGCTTCACTAGCGTTTATTTGGCCTGATAAGACCCACCCTAGTCTGGTCTTTTGTGCAATAGGTGAGCCAGGGGGACCCTTAATCACACCATCTTCTAAAATCTGGGCAAACAACTCTGCACCCAGGAGCAAGTCTATCTTATTGGGGATATTAAACTTCGGGTCGGCTAATTTTAATTGGTTTATAGCCGGCCATGTAGCGACACTGACCTTCCTTGAAGGTAAAAGGGTTGTGAGTTTAATCAAAACATGAACCTTTGCTTCTAACCAAAATGAAGGATCATGTAGAGAGCGTAGTTTAATGAAAACCACGTATTTTGAATCAAGAAAACCACCCTCATCACCTCCTATGCCAGACACCAATAATTTTGTTGGAACCTTCTGCAATCCAAGTGATTGAACTGCCAACTCCGTGATAAAGGAAGCCTGTGATCCTTGATACAACAAACATCTCAGTGTAATAGCTGAACCCCTATTATATTCAGCTTTGACTAAAGCTGTGGCTAACAAAGTCTGACATTGATTATGCGAAAAACATGTAACGACACTTTCTGGCTCTGATTCGTCCTGATTTTCGGGAGCAGTTGTTGTGTTACATGCTTTATTGTCAACTGCCCCGAGCTTGGTAGAAGTTTCTGTTGGGGCTTGTTGGGGATGAAGTAGGGAATTGTGTTTTCTCTTACAAACCCTGCAACGTGAGGATACCTTACAAAAGAAAACTGAATGGCCTTCACCCAAGCAATTAAAACATAAACGACTGGTTTGAACAAAATCTCGACGTGATTCTAAACTCTCGTTGGAAAACAGTTTGCAGTTATACAACTTATGTTCACCTTTACAAAATAAGCAACCTGCCACACCTTCATTGTTGGATTCAGCTTCATCAACGTGATGTACAGTTGCTCTAACTGGTTTAGATTTAGGCTTAGAGTCTAAGTATTCTATTGATCTGAATCTGTGCTCCAAAAATTCCTTAAAGTTGGATAATGAAGGTAGCTCTGCATTTAATTCACTAGACTTAGATTCCCACTGCTTTTTGGACTCGGCATCAAGTTTTTGACTCATGACATAAATAACGATCAAGTCCCAGTTACTTACATTGATCCCTAAATTAGACAAAGCATTCAAGCACTCATTAATACAATCTAACATCTCCTTTATTGCCGTTGAGGATTCATTTTGTAATGATTTGTAACCTAGTAAACGTTTCAACAAGTGATTAGATTAATATATTTTATTGTCAAAACGATTTGTAAGCTGATTCCAACATAAATCATAATTGCTTTCAGTGATAGAGATGTGGCATACAATAAGCTCTGCCTCACCTGACAGGTGACTTTTAAGATAGTGTAGTTTTTCTACTTTACTTAGGGTTTCATTCTTATGAACTAAACAGACGAATAAATCTTTGAACGTAGTCCACTCAGAATAGTCGCCTAAAAACTTTGGAATAGTTATCTTAGGAAGTTTGATGCTACTCGAAGCCTTGCCGGGGCCCTGTGTACCAGGTCCGGGTTCGGGACCTTGTTTTAATTGAAATAATTTTTGCTTCATAAGTGACTTGTAATCGATATAAATGTCTTCTACAGTATCATAAAGTTCTGACTTGTAGTATTCTGATGCAACTAACTCTTCTCTTTTACATAGTAAAATAAATGAACGATGAGTTTCGCAAAATAATTTCCACTGAGTCTCCAAATTTTTCAAGCGACTTTCTAAACAGGGTTACTTTTTAATCAGTACACAAATTTTTCTTACGGTGCCAGTAACGTCGATAGAACGTAAATAAGAAAGAAAAAATATTTTTTTCCAAAATTTTCAGATTTTGATACCCCTTTTTAACGTCTTAGAGGATGAATTTTGTAAAACGCAGAAAAACGGGAGTCACAAATGTGTTGAAGAGTACTATTACCAAGTTTCAAGTCAATTGGACGAAGTTATTTTTTTTTCCATACAAAAAAATTGATTTATTTTCATGCTTCAGACGATCTAGCTTGAAATTTTTATATGAAACGATATAAAACAAAAAAATACGGGTCTGTTAAATTTTCATAAAGTTTACGTACAAAAAATTTGTGTACTGATTAAAAAATAACCCTGTATAAAAAACAGTTATACGCTCTTTAGGAGACTTTCTAAAGTTAGTATAACTCTTCTGTATCGAACTACTTGTTTCTCGCTGTAAATTAGCACAAGCCGTAAATTTCATGACTTATAGATAACTTTATTCGAAAACAAACAATCTAAAACTTTTAACGTTTTGACTTATTGAAAACTGTAATTCTTTTCATACAAGTAAAACTTCGCAATTATTCTAAGTTTTTGAAACTAGTAATACATCAACATGAAATTGGGCATAGGTTCCCCGTCACTTAACTTTTTAACAAACTATTCTAAGTCTATACTACTTATGATAAATTTTCTAAGTCCATGCAATAACTTATAATTCAAATTGTTAGAGTCCAAACACTTAAAATGTCAAAGAGTACTCACGGAATCACCAAGTCACTACACTAACCACTGCCATTCGCTCACTATTTGCCTCTTCGTGGACGGTACTGCTTGCTCACAAGTACAAACTTGCCGCACAGTATCGCTCCCGACGGCGCTAGCCGCGTTAGCACCCTCGGCACGGTGCGGCTACCCATCGAGGGACTGGAACCTACAAGACATCGAGCAAACCCGTCAGATTGCCCACTACGACCAACATTGTAGGCACACACATTATAGGTACACACTAAATTATATAGGTAGGGATTGCTAAGTAGGTACGCGTGAGAATGGCTAATGACAGTCCGCCGTTCGCAGGTATAGACATGAGTGCGCTGTCTGTACAGTCTACACTTACCGCATTCTGGCAAGAAATGCCGAGCGTATGGATCGTACAATTTGAAGCTATAGTTGAACGGCTCAAGACTTCCGACGAACAAAAATATAGATATGTCTTACAGAAACTTAAAACTGACGAACTACGCCATGTTAGCGATATTCTTAAAAACCCACCAGAAAAAGGTAAATATACAGCATTGAAAGAACGGTTAATATCTGTGTACGAAAAGTCATCCGTCCAGAACTTTCAAAATCTCGTTAGTGTTTTAGAATTAGGCGATCAAAAACCATCACAGTTATTACGACAGATGCGCGAACTAGGCTCCGATTTAATTACCGAAGAGGGTATAAAAATTGAATGGATGAAACAGCTACCCGCGCAGGCTCGCGCGGTGCTGTCTGTCAGTCGAGAATCATCGCTTAACGAACTCGCGGAAATGGCAGATAAGATGCTAGAATACACAAGTACTTCGACATTAGCTTCAATCGAGCAAAAACAGGTTATGCAAGACTCTTCAGCAAAACAAATAGCTGAACTCACTCGCAAGGTCGAAGAAATGCAGGCAAGTAACCAGCGCTATCGCTCTCGCTCCAACTCACGACGGCGTGACAACAACCGGTCTCGCTCCCGCATGCGCTCTCGGCAGAGAGCGACCAGGGATGCGACCCACGGCGCGCCGACCACGACAAAATGTTGGTATCACGAGTCCTATGGCGAAAAAGCGAAAAAATGTAGGTCTCCGTGTAGCGTGGGGAACAAAAAATCGGAAAACTAGGTGCGACACCGACGGTAGCGGGAGTCGATGTCAGCAAAAATAACCGCCTATGTATAGTAAACAAACAGTCAGGCGAAAAGTTTCTTATCGACAGCGGTGCGGAAATATCTGTCTTAGCCGTACAGCGAAAAGTAAAACAATGTTCAGAAGCCGCGTATAAGCTATATGCCGCGAACGGAACACCTATAAGTACGTACGGCGAAAATAAATGTGTCTAAACCTAGGATTACGTACGAACTTTCGCTGGACATTCATGTCAATCATAGCCGACGTAAAAATGTCAATCATAGGAGCCGATTTCCTTAAACATTTCAAGCTATTAATAGATCTACATAATAAAAAACTTATTGACCGTGTCACAGATCTGTCAGTAAGTACGGTAACTGTGAAAACGGACCAACAAGCAGTACACACCGTCACCGAAAGCCATGCGTACTACGACTTACTTAAAAGGTATCCAGACGCGTTACGACCCGTGTCATTCAAATAACCTTCGAAACACGAGGTGGTACACCATATCGAAACCATAAGCCCACAATTATTCTCCAAGGCGAGACCGCTACCACCCGATAAGTATAAAGCCGCAAAAGAGGAGTTCGCCAATATGATGGAGATGGGTATCTGCCAACCCTCTAAGAGCCCTTGGGCCAGTCCGCTTCACGTAGTAAAGAAAAAGGACGGCACGATGCGCGTGTGTGGCGATTACCGCCGATTAAATTCAGTAACACTACCGGATCGCTACCCTATACCGCGTGTCATGGATTTTACATACAAACTACACGGAATGACGGTATTCTCGAAACTCGACCTTAAGAGCGCCTACTATTGGATACCTATGGCAAGTCCAGAGAAAACAGCAATAATTACACCGTTTGGCCTTTTCGAATTTAAATGCATGCCATTCGGACTACGAAATTCAAGTCAGACTTTTCAACGATTTATGCACGAAGTCTTACGAGGAATAGAAGGTGCGTTTCCATTTGTGGACGACATACTTTGCTTTTCAAAGAACGAAGAGGAACACCGGAAAGTACTTGAACAAGTCTTATCACGATTACACAAATACGGGTTGGCGCTAAACGTGAATATGTGCGAATTCGGCCAACACGAAATCAACTTTCTTGGGTATAGAGTGACAAGCGAGGGAATAGCGCCGACTGCAGAAAGAGTAGAAATTATTTCTAATTACAAAAAAACCGGCAAATGTTCAAGAATTACGTAGATTTCTGGGTATGATAAATTTTTATTGCGATTGCCTACCGCAACAAGCACAATTACTACAACAGAGGATACGCAGCGAGTGGAAACCTTTATCGTTTTTCTCTAAAATGATCAGCGACACACAACGACGGTACAGCGTATATGATCGCGAGTTATTAGCGATATACGCGGCCGTGAAGCGATTTCTACGACTTATCGAAGGAAATGACGTCATCGTCTATACAGACCATAAGCCGTTAGTAAACGCGCTCACGAAACTTCCTAGCGAAAACGACACTCCACGGAGGGAACGACAGTTAAGTTTCATCAGCCAGTTCTGCTCAGACATCGTATACCTGCAAGGCAACAAAAATACGGTTGCCGACTGGCTGTCACGCATCGAAATTATTTCCTGCCCGACAACTATAGATTTTGCAAATCTACCCGTCGATCAAAAAAACTGTGTAGAACTCGAACAGTTAACAAAAAAACGAATTTACGTTTCTCACAGATCGCCTTACCAAGCACGAATCAAACAATAACATGCGAAATGTCAACGGGTACACCTCGCCCTTACCTACCACCGACGTATCGTTACGAAGCATACAAAGCACAACACGAATTATGTCACTCGGGTATTCGTACGACACGGAAACAGGTATCGTCAAAGTATTTTTGGCCAAGCATGAATAAAGATATACATAGGTACGTGGACACGAAGTTGCATCGACTGTCAAAAGTCAAAGGTCAATCGACATACTAAGTCAGCACACCAAGTTTTTCCACCCTCTCAACGTTTCGAACACATACACATCGACATAGTAGGACCACTGCCACAATCAGGTGACAATAGGTACGTCGTTACCATCATTGATCGCTTCACCAAGTGGCCAGAAGCAGTTCCAGTACGAGACATTACCACTGAAACTGTAGCAAAGGTACTATACGAGACCTGGATCACGAGATTCTGATGTCCACTACACATTACAACCGACCAGGGACGTCAGTTCGAATCACATCTCTTCAACTGCCTACTGAAACGATTCGGTATACAACGCATAAGGACGACGCCTTATCACCCTCAAGCGAATGGCCAAGTCGAACGCCTGCATAGAACCCTAAAAGCTGCATTAATGGCTAGGGGTAACACGATCAATTGGTCTAGCGACATACATACAGTGTTACTAGGCTTAAGGACTACATTACGCAGAGATAGCAAAATGAGTCCCTGCCTACTCACTTACGGAACGCAACTCAGGATTCCATCCGATTTTATTCTACCTACGGAACCAGTCACGAACGACGCCGATTATGTAAAAGAGTTAGTCACCGCAATGGCGAGCATTTCGCCTACTTACGAAAATAAAACGAACCACAGTACTTTCGTTCATAAGGATCTACGAACATGTTCTCATGTTTTTATAAAAAACGACACAGTGAAAAAACCTTTGACATCACCGTACGACGGACCATACGAAGTACTTGAGAAAAAAATAGGTAAAAAAACTTTTTAAGTTAAACGGTTTTATGTTAAACATACATTGCAATGTTTAAGATAAATGTACTAAAAACCAAAAAATAATAAAATAGATACAGTCGTGGGAATTATAAACATATGCATAGACTAGACTAAAATAAAACCGTGGGGCACGTCAATTGTCTACAAATTATCGACTTAATGTGCCCCACGGTTTTATTTTAGTCTAGTCTATGCATATGTTTATAATTCCCACGACTGTATCTATTTTATTATTTTTTGGTTTTTAGTACATTTATCTTAAACATTGCAATGTATGTTTAACATAAAACCGTTTAACTTAAAAAGTTTTTTTACCTATTTTTAATTTCTTGTTTTTAGTTTTTATTAAAAACATACATTTGGTAGCGGCGGCCATCTTGTATTTTAATTTTTTATAGTATATTGTATTCTGCTTGTTGAGCCCTTTCATTTGATACCCATATTGATGGGATTAATAAAACATAAATTATCCGCCATTTTGTAGCGGCGGCCATCTTGAATTTATAATGATAATGAATAAACATAATTGTATTATTACCAAAATCTAAAGTGTATACAAAATTTCAAATTAATAGGTTGACAGGAAGAGGGTGAAATTTGAATTACTAAATTTGACCCAAGAATAATAAATAAAACAAACGGGGTGAGCTAAATAAAACCGTTTAATAAAAAAGAGAAGTATTTCAAGATCTAACTACGGCTACGAACAACTGTCATATCCATTGACAGGCTGAAACCAGCCTACATACTTAACGAAAAGACTGACGAAAGCGAGACTACAACGACTACAACGAGTACAGTCATGCAAACTCGCTCAGGCAGAGTTTCGAAACCACTTGTTCGGTACGCACCGACTTAGCAATCGCATAAACACAATTATATACCTAAATAATATGTCTGCATACATAGCTACATACTACACTACTCAACAAAGTCTAGGGAACACGCACGATTTTTCATACAACAGAGGCCTCTTTGAGAAGCTGTGAAAAGTATTTAAGACACGTATTTTTAATAAAATCTTTAGTGTGAGCAAGTTCTATACTCGAATTTAAAATTCCTATAAATGAACTTTATCTAGCTTGAAGTTTGTGAAAAAGAGACGAAAATGAAAATTTAATTTCACCATTTCCATACTAAAAGCAAAGAAAAACTGCGTTTTCATTTTCATTTTTCCCTCTTTTCCACAAATTTTAAGCTAAATAAAGTTCATTTATAGGGATTGAAAATTCAGGTATAGAACTTGGTCACACTAAAGATTTTATTAAAAATACGTGTCTTAAATACTTTTCACAGCTTCTCAAAGAGGCCTCTGTTGTATGAAAAATCGTGCGTGTTCCCTAGACTTTGTTGATGTGTGTATTTAACGCAAACCAAATCGCACATACATTTACATCATAGCTAAGTACCTCACTCGCTCATCCAAACATGCATCAGCATACCCACACACACATTTAATACAAACTACAGCCCTCCACTTGTACTTTCCTACCGGCCTTCCACAAGCGCATCTCATCGGCTAGGGAAATCAAGAGGCAGGTGGAAGGCAGAAGATCTACACATCGCACACTAGAAGCTCTGCCTACCCTACTACGCAATGCGCTGCACACACTACGCGCTTTCATACAGAACGCATCACCGAGGCTCTGCCTACCCTGCTACGCTGCGCGCCATACGCCATACACGCAACGCGCGCATTCACACTAAGCGCATCACCGATCTACAACTTCAATCACAAGCACTAGATACTACTTGCCAGCCAAAGGCAACAGTATACTTCACAACAAACACACTATGTTACGAAAAATACGCAGCTGCTAACAATGACGCTGCCGATGACGCTGCGTTACGTCAACACCCTCCCACCGTATGCCGCTACAAGCGCCTGCTCAACAACACAACGTCGCGAAAAAGGCTCAAGCGCTCTACTGTGTTTTAGCTATGTATTATGTGTTAGGCGTCGCAGAAGGGGAAATATATTTTCTTTTACGAAAGTTGTTTTCTTTCCCAGGGGGGGGAGAATATGTAGGGTAGCTACATAAAATCGCCACGGCCAAACTATAAATACGGCCGGCGTATCGAATAAACAAGCATTCATCCAACGGCACTCGGCGTTTCACTACACCCCTGCTCGACCCTACCTTCGTCCAGCCGCTGCATCCACCACAACCGCTAAAAGTGCAATCTTTATAACAGGCTATTTCAATGCAAACACTAAGTTCTATAATTAGTTAAGTACACTTTGAAACAGCAGGCTAGAAATACTAGCCTCTTTAGGCAAAACTCTTAGAAATTATTATTTTCTACTAGGCAAGTTAGTAACACTATACTAACTTATACACTAAATACCTACTACGTACTAACTTGTAACTAACACTTACATTTTACCCGCGCGAAACTAACAAGTTCGCAAAATCAAACATGTGCGGACCGGCGTACGCGCACTGTACATTGTTCTTATGTACTCGCTCCGTGCGGTCGCCGGCCGCACTGCATCGCCAGTCAGGATCTAGCCTTCGACGCGATTCCACGCTGCTTTGCTTAATGCTTGCGCCTTTGTTCGTAAGTGATTTAATTTCTTATGTTTTTATTGTTAATTCTCTTCATTCTTTCACTTTTGAACTTTTTTCTTGTGTTGTACTGTACTGTCGTGTACTGTACCGTTTCTGAACTGTTCCTTCCATTTCTCCTTCTGACTTTATATGTAGTGTGTGTATGTATGTAAATGTATGTATGTAAATTCTTTATTGCTCAAAAACAGTGTTATACAAAACATTTTATAGGTAACTAGCTTTCCGCCCGCGGCTCCGCCCGCGTGGACTACAGGTTATATCGTGCCCAACTGTGGGATAAAATGTAGCTTATGTCCTTTCCCAGGCTCTAATCTATCTCTGTACCAAAATTCATCAAAATCGGTTCAGCGGTTTAGGCGTGAAAAGGTAACAGACAGACAGACAGAGTTACTTTCGCATTTATAATATTAGTAGGGAGTAGGGATATATTAGTAGGGATTTAATAGCAAAGGCGGACTTATCCCTGGAGGGATCTCTTCCAGTCTACCTTAGAGTAGTTGAGAGGAGACATAGGTGAAAAGACAATATAATTAATATTTGCTAATTCGAGTCGGACTATTATTGTTCATCCTCCCAACACACGCGCTTCAAGTGTCTTATCATCCCGCTTCCATAGCAATATTACCAAAGCACCTAATCAATATTGATCATTATCATCATTTCTCACTGGGGAGACTGTATCTCCGCAAACAGACTCAGAACTAGAATAGCAAATGTAATTCAGATTTTGGTAATTGATGTAGTTTACATAACATAAGTACTGTGTTTTATGCATTTGTATTTCACAACCCAAGCACTTTAACTAGGAATACACGCCAAGTCGAAACTTAAAGAGAGTGAACCTTCATTTTCAGTTTGGTTCACAAATCTTTGTCAATTCAAAAATTTAGATAGACATTAAAAATGCATGAGCGTGGCCAGAATTTTCAAATTATGAGCCCAACATTTTTTTACATTTAGATTTTTAATAAAAACAACTTAGCTATGAAAATTTTAACATAGGTGACTGTTTATATTTTAGAGAAAAAATAGTTAAAAGTCACCATAAAATACATTGTGTTTATACGTATCTTTGGTCATAAAGGAACAGATATTAATGTGTTAAATTATGTTGAGTATATAAAAAAAACTATAAGTAAGAAAGGTAATACTTGTGGTGATCCGTTAATGGATTAAAAACACTATGCATCCGTTCATCTTAAAGAAAAAAATTAAATTATTTTACTTAATTATTTTACTTAACTACCCGGGTCAAAAAAATTAATTTGTTTTTAAATTTACGACAATTTTTTAATAAATTCTAGTTAATTATCTTTAATAGTTAGTATTTAATTTAATTATAAATGTTGTCGTTTTTTGCCCATACTATTCACATTTCAGACTAATTTAAGGCTTTTTTATAACTATATTTGATCGGTTTTTAGTCTTCTTCAGATTAAAATCAGACTTTTTGGTCATTAATATTAAATAGTTTTTTGCTGCCTCTAGATCAAAAACAGACTTTATTTGTTCTGGACTTGTTTCGTTCTAATAAAATTTTTGCAATTTTTTTTTTTAAGTTCTATAATTAGTCTTATTTTTATCTTCCGTAATACAAGTATTACACAAGATAGCAGACGAAAAATAGATTAAAATTGACGGAGTAGTTTAAAAATAGTTTAAATAGTTTAAAAACCGATTAAAAATAGTTTATTAATAAATTAAAAATATTTTAAACTTTTCATTAACTTTTCATCAGTTCAAAAGCAGATTATCAAGTTTAAATACAGCTTATTTGGATTAAAAAACGTTCAAGTTTTTTGACCCGGGATATTCCCCCAATATTTGACGAACTAACTATCCTTAAAATTTATACCTCTAACAATCAGCAGACTTGTCGTCTCGACGACTTATTTACATAATTATCTGGGGTACTATTCGATAACAAGTTGATTCTATTACGTGGCTCTATTTATAAACACAATGACACTGAGTTATAGAGTTTGATTATTCATAAAAGCTGTCCAAAAAACGAATGATCTTCACTGTCACGGTGAGAGGAGCTCTGGTCGTTTCCAGGAATTTGTGGATGCTTTTAACTTCAAGGATCCACTGGAACAAAAGACATGAATCAGCATCCAATTAGAGTTGACAAGTCACCCATCCAGGTGGTAATGGTACTACTTACGGCTAGAATGCTGCGACTACACCTGATATGCCGGTCTACCACCCTCCATGGCAGGACGTTCAGCATCCAGTGGATGTCATCGATGTGGATCTTCTCGAGAACTATCAGCAGAGGATCCAAGAACGGAATATCCATCACCGTTTCTCCAGTGCGCATTGGACGAGGGACGAACGACAGGTTTACTAGCTCCTGAGGTCTCAACTGGCTTGCATTTTGATAAAGCTCGACACCTCGAAGTAGCAGATCGTGTTCTGTAAGTTGGCTCGCATCCCACGCTGAGTTTATGAAAGGCTCCCGAAAGCTCAAGTCGTCCAGGATCACGGTTGTGATCAACCAGCTGTAAAAGTTGGTCTCATGGCTTTTAGTGGCCTGGACCTGATTGGATCGTGCTTGATCAACTAACGCTGAAACCGGCTGGGAAACACTGAAAGTTTGTGCTGTGGTAGGATCCACTGACTGCGTCACCTCTGGGTTATTTTCATTTATATTATCGAGAAATTGGATGAGTTGCGGATTAACTCTCCTTCTTTTCGCCGACTGTGAACTTTCAGGGAGGTCTTTGTTGGAACTCGTCAAGTTGATGACGTAATTATGATAATTACTCGATTTTTCAGTGTCACGTCTGCCAGCTATTGTGACAAGATGTCAACTGGATTTTCCTTATGATGATTCGAGAGTCTTTATGTTAATTTCTGTATAGATGACTCAAATGCTTTTATAACGTTCAAATATATATGGCGACAAAATGTAAATTGCAACTGAGTTTGTGGCTAGAAACTGATAAAGCGTTGCGGTTTTACAAGATAACAACAAGATAACTGTATGCATGTATTCATGTGCTGATTGGTTATTTAATATTAATCGGCAAATGATTCTTATAGAGTTTATAAACACTTATAAATCTGTGTTTCTGGCCAGCTACGAGTATATTATGGTATTTAAGATTTGTAAGATGTTTGTTAACATTACAAACTGCTTATTTTCCCATCCGCAGAAATAAACTGCAAGAAAATTTCATTATCAATGATGTATCACGTAAACCAGGCAAATTGAGAGGAGTGGATTCAGTAACAAGAGTCAATCAACTATCTCAACATATATGATAAACAAAGACTCACTTGACTAGTTGAGTTCGAAGTGTACATATGGGTTCTCGAACTTTAAAAGTACTTGTTTGTAAAGATCCAGGAGCAGTTCCGCTGACTTTTTCTATAAAATTGTTGTTTTCATCCTCTGGGGAAATTATTTCATACATATTACCCTGAGGTAACTGTCTGCAATTAAAGTCAACATTCACTCTCTGTCGAATTGTTTTTTTTTTTACAAAAACTGAGGCGTTGCACTTACTCTTCGGGCATCAGTAATTCGCACACGAAGGGAAAACCATTTTGGTGATCTCTCACCAATCGGGCTGAAACATTATTTAGCTTGATAATAGGGCTTTCCTGTTGGGTGGTTATAATTATCCTTCTGATAGCTTTTAAAATAAAGCTCTCTATGCCACGTATTGGCCAGGTGACGGGCACTAAAATATCAGGCGCTATCAAGATATACCTTGCACCTCTCAATTGTACTTCCATAATTATCGGACAAAAAAACAACTAACCTCAGCAAGCTTAAATTTTAAAATACGACTCAGGAATGTGCGACTCTTCATATCAACTTTAGGCCATGAATAGATGTGAAAGGTGAGAGAGTTAATTGATTTAGACCCCAATAATCTACGTCGCAGTAAACTGTAGCAAACAAAAACAAATGCTAACCTGGGTCAACATTCAATTTATTGCTCGCTCAAGTCATTAACCCTGATTCAAGGCAAACAAACTAGTTAAGTGTATCATTAATTTTCCGAGAAAAAAAAACCACATAGGCCTGTAGGTGAATTTCAATGACAGCAGGTCAACGAACACGCACCGCCGACTCGATTAAGGCATGCCGCGATAAATTTAACGATATTGACGCACACCTTTTGAGTATGAAAAGCTACTGGCAGTTGCTACATCGTTCTCTGTTGACCAAGATCAGTACAAGGTCATTCCGTATCGGTGACTCTTTTGGCAAATAGACAATAGACTCGTCTGCCCTAAGCGTACTGTTACCTCATGTAAATAAGCAATTATGAATGAGGCTTTGATAGCCGTACGCTGTGTGACGTATCTAAGCAGTGACGTAACCTTGATGTTGGGCGTTTTAATTGAAATATGCTCATAAGTTGCATAATCTTAAGTAAAAATTTTCCAGTACTAGTTGGTAATAATTAAAATTAATTAAGATAAGGTGTTGCTTGGCTCGTGTGTAATTCAGAGTTTATTTTTTGTTTCTAGACATTAACCCTTTACTTGCGAACTGGGCAAAAAGTCCCCACGTCTAAAATTCAACTTCGCGGTAATTTCACTGATTTTGTTTAGTTACTTGAATAATATTTTTATCTATTTGAATTTTTTCAAAATAACATTCAGCATCTTACGCAAAATTGTTCGAACTTTAATTTAGCAACTAAAAAAGTTTTCTAGCTTTATTGGATATGTGTAATTAAAATACATTATTTTTTACCTACATTGTCTTTAGAGGAATACGATTTTAATGTTTGTCTGTTAAGGGTTAATTACTCCACCCGGGGAAAAAAATATATATGTGATCATGTGTAATAAGATAAAATTATAAGATTACATATGGATCATATACGATAACATATGGATCATATATGATATGACCTTATCAAATCTCATAGGGCCAATTTTCTTATATCATCGTATATGGTCGATTTATATTTGGCCATATATGATCATATAAACCTTTTTTTGCCCGAAGGCCGGAAAGTGCCAACTTTCAGCCCGGTGCGCTAAATGAAGTTGCCGCTTTCCGGCTTCGTCGGACAAAAAAATAGTATACACACCACGGACAATAAATAAGAAAGCCTCAGATCACATGATTGTCAATTACATCTGAGACATTTCTTACTTTACTGCCCTAGATGTGTAATATACTATTTCCCCGGGCAATCGAACAGCGGCTACTTGTTTACAGACTAATTTATGATAATCTTTGATCTTTTTATGAATGTGTTTTTATTCGCCAATATATATTTAACGGATGAATCCGTAGATCATGGTTCACTTTTGTTATAACTGTTGGTTAACTTTAAAGTGTAGTCTCACTAGCAGAATGTTCAAGCCAAAGATGTGTTTGACTGGAAGTAAGAACGAAGAAGGAGAAAACTTGTTGCATTATCTCTGCCGGACCGGAGACCTCAGCGAGTTGCTGTCTCTACAAAACTCAATTGACGACGAAAACAGGCACTGCTTAATGGAATATAATAGAGAAATGGAACAATGTGTGCATATCGTTGCTACCAAGCGAGTAGATGGCTTAGAAAAATTACAGCTGTTAAAGTTATGGGGAGCAGATATCAATGGAAAGGAGCTTAAAGGAGGTGATACGCCTTGCATGTCGCAGTTAGAGTTAAAAATTACGCGTTGGCCGAATGGCTGTGTCAGCAGGTCAACGTCAACAAAGAAATGCTTAACAATAATTACATGACGCCGTATCACATCGCTTTCGTCATCAGCGATGACAAGATGATGAACATATTATATTGAAGCGAAATAGTGCACAATGCAGAATCCCGCACCAGTCCGAGACCAACTCTGCATGTGAGGAAGAATATGAACCACTTTGCAAGAGTCCAAAGTATTGAAAAATTTCGTTGCAGTGTTGTAAAATGTTTTTAATATATCATATTTTTATAATCTTTAGCTGTATTTTATGTAAATAAATCTTTGTAAATGCATGAGTCACTTTTATTTTAAACAGCTTATTAATAAATCACTAGCACTGGACAGACTTTTGGCAATAATTCTTGGGTCGTTGGAATTCGATTGGAACTGTATGATGTATTAGGTTATATGCATCAAGATTTGAATCACACATGCGCAAAGAGATGTTTATTTGGCCGCCGGCCAACAATTCTTGACACACTTGTTTCCGATCAAAGAAATGTATTTGGCAAAATATCTTTTATTTTTCTAAAAAATAACTTTGAAGCTTATCCCTTGAAATTCCTTTGTTTAAAATAACAAGATTTATAATATTTATTTTTATTTAATAACATACTCTTCTTTGTATTATTTGTGTCGTATTTTTGTTCATTATTCAAAAAAGCTACAAGAATTACTCAGCTGCAAAAAATAAATGGATGATTTGTAGCCTACGGAGCCGGCATTTAAGCTCAATTAAAATTTGCCAAATGTAAGTCACTAACAAAGATCATTTAGATACAAAATGGACTCAATCTTTGCAGAGGACGAGAAATGCGTCATGTTGTGGGGTCGTTGATTCTTTCGGGAATATAAAAGAGGCTTGGTGCACATGGGTGACTTCATTCCATAAACATTGGCCGTGTGTTGCATTTCTCTAAACGCATACAATCATGACTCACTTTCTATGTGCAGTCCCTAAAAATTGGAGCTATTACCCTGACTTCCTGGTGGGATTAATAGTTGAATCCCACCTGATAGAGCATTGGAAAGAATACCGTACCTTCACCGGAGTAGCGATAACTCTCGAGAACGTAACAGGAGTCGCAGAAAATTACTACTCCGGTATATGGTTTCGGATAACCGGGGACACTGCCGAGAATCCTTCAGCAGAGCAGTACTACACTTTGCACATTCCATCGATATAGTTATTAATTTAATAGTTTTAAGGAGTTTTGTGTAATAAGAAATATACTTTATTGTAATAATATGGAATTTTCAGCTTAGTTACCCCTTATTTTTTAGTGCGCACTCTTAAAAAAATATAGAAAAAAATTTGATACTTACTCTTGGTAATTTTTCGACGCATAAAATTGTTTCATTTGAAATAAGTACATAGAATAGCTATACTTTGCTTTTGGGTAGCTGTATATTAGATTTCGTAGAGTTTATAAATTTCGAGTTGGAGTCGATTCCTAGTAAGAGTAATTCAGTAATTTGGTGCAAGAGTGAACACGAAACGCCATCGACTCCGATCGGCAATACTAGGGCCTCTTAAGGTTATTTCTATCAAAACAGTAACATCACAAATTCCAGAAATCCTGCTGTTAAACAGCGTTCTCATTTCCTTATGAACCTTACTGGCTAATCAACCATTATACTAAAAACGATTTCAACCATTTGTTTAATAGACATATCAGCAAACCTGGCAAACCTAGCAAACCTGTTTGGCCCAGAAAGCCAGCATCGGTGTATTCCAATGAAGGTTAAATTCCAAAGTCGGCACATGGCAGCTCCATCCGCCAAGCTGTTTCGGAAACTGCATCCAGTACCAGGCCCTGCAGGCAGTACTGACTAGCCTAGAAGGCAACTGTTTTAAGCCCCGGAGGCGAAAGTGTTATTATAAAGTATCAGCATTCTTGAACTCACAAATAATGTCATAATCCTTCGAAAACAAGTATCTGGTCATAGACCCCGTAGGCAATGACTGATCAAGGGTAATTTTATGATTATAAGCCCCGTAGGCACGTTTATTAATTTTAGTGCAATGATAAACTTTCTTTTTGTGACTGCCATATTAACTACAATAAAGTTAGACTATTCACTTCAAAAACGATTTTTTTTAAAACATAAGCCCTGCAGGCGGTCTTACAAGTAGACAAGCTTAGACTTAGTATATTGTTTAAGATGCTCCCGGTTACTTTCACCTGTTATATGTTTTAAACTAAAAAGTGTAGAATTGTTAGCCCCGGAGGCGAGTTTGAGTCATGAAAAACCTGAATAGGTTAGCCAGACATTCATACTTATTCACTTAGAAATCTTAGGTCTCGCAAGAAAAAATCTATGAGCTTTGTATCTCTTAGATCGTATAGGGTGGCAATTTTTGATCATAAGCCCCATAGGCAATTCAACGAGAGTCTCTAAAGCTATACGAGATTTACCACATTATCCCCGTAGACGTAGAGTTATATTATTCAGACAAAGATACAAGTATACACACTGTTGGCAATCATAACTGTAGGCAATTTACCAAGAACCCCTGAGGCATTTTTAAGTCTAGCCGTTTAGAGGCGATTTATATAACCAACTTTTAACTTTCTTCTTATACACATTTTAAAGAGAAATGAGTAAAATAAAATGTTCTTTATATTTCTTATACTCAGACAAGTATAAGACAAATGTACTCCATAGGCCAACGTCGTGTGCCGCGAAGGCAGATGTGCGCTCCGAAGGTAGGTATCCGCCCCGTAGGCTAACCGTTTGCCCTGAAGGCAGGTGTGCGCCCAGTGGGCAAATGATTTGTATGATTCAAAGGAAAATGATATGCGCCCCATAGGCAAATGTCCTAAAAACAAAAGTTAATTGCCCCAAAGGCAATTTCATACAGCCCCGAAGGCAAAACTTATACAGCCAAAAAGGTTAACCTTATACAGCCGCTAAGGCAAAATTATACAGCTACGAATGCAAAGATATACAGCCCCGAAGGCAAACATTTTACAGCCCCGCAGGCAAAACTTATACAGCACCGAAGGCAAAAACTATACAGCTCCGAAGCCAAATCATATAGCCCTGAAGGCAACTGTGAATTTTTTGGCCCTTGGGTGAGTTTGATGAGCCCCTGAGGCAAATTTTAAGCTCCTATGGCATTAATTTTGTGAGCCTCTGAGGCAATAATGTCGTAAGCCCCTGAGGCATAAGTTTTGTGAGCCCCTGAGGCATTAATTTCGTGAGCACCTGAGGCATTAGTTTGGTGAGCCCCTGAGGCATGTATCGCAAGCCCATGAGGCAAGTATCGCAAGACCCTGACGCAAATATCGTTAGCTCCTGAGGCAATGTGTCATAAGCCCCTGAAGCATGTAGCACAAGCCCCTGAATCATGTGTCGGAAGCCATTGAGGCATATATCATAAGCCCCTGGGGCATGTATCGTAACTCGTAAGCCCCTGAGGTATATATCGTAAGCCCCTGAGACATGTAGCATAAGCCCCTGAGGCATGTATCGTCAGCCACTGAGGCATGTGTCGGAAGCCCCTGAGGCATATATTGAGGTCCTTGCAGTAAGATGAGACCACGTAGTCAACAGAAACAGGCCCTGTAGGCGGTAGTTCCAGGTCGCATAGTGTTCTTTTGCCGCCATGTTCTGCAGTGTTGCTAAGCCCCGTAGGCAGTGTAGTCACACCCGGAGGTAGTGGTAAGATGCCACATAGGAAGTGCCATCACGCCCCACAGGCAGTGGCGTCAGTCTCCTTGGCAGTAGCCTTAGTCCGATAAGGCATCAGTGACAAGCCCCGAAGGCAGAATCACAACAATAGACTGTAACATAAAAATAGGAAAATAATAGTTGTGATATTATACAACTCATTATGTCTGAATTAATCTTTCAATCCTGTGAATTTGTGGCAAACTCTCTATTTACTCAATCTTAGTAAATTTGTTATCGTCAATCATCAGCATCACCAATGTCACAGTAGGTATTAAATGAAACCGAGAAAAGACCAAATATTGTAGATCAGAGAAGATTGATAAAGCCCCAATTATTGGAGGTTGAGTAATGTTATTACAATTATTAGTATTATTACTGATAATTATTGTGAAAATATTTTGGTATTAATATATATCAAACACATTGATCAACGAATGTTCTCACAATACATCACAGTACAGTCAGTTTCCTCATTATTAACAAGTAATTAATTACAGAATATTAATTAATTATTATTAACCTATTTACTTGGGATATTATAAGCAAATAACACACACAAGGTTCAGGTATTAGTTCAGTATATTTCTCCCATATTTCTTGTCCACTTGCAATAAAGTTGAAATTAGAACAAACTTGCATACCTAATTTTGGCACAGTTTGTACCTCTCTCTAATAGATAATATTATTCCTTCAGAATGTCTCAAATAAGCTATTGAAACATTCACAACATCCTTGTTTAGTGATAGGGTTCATATTGAGTACTTAATTAAATAACATATGATCAATCGAACTTCCCAAGTGAAGTTCGATTGATATTATTGATTCTCGAAAAATCAGTTATCCACAAGGTACCCTCAGATCACTCTGGACAATTAGTTTCTTTTAGTGCGCTTCGTGGAAAAGCTGTAGAGAGAGGTATCAAATATGTGCCGATTAGCGACACAAGGCTTGAGAACTTCAGAAATAATATGATCATCAAACTACCAGGTCTAAGATTTGATAATAGTGATCCTAATGTACTTTTCAACTCTGTACTTAGATTGTCTAAACTAGAATTTGACACTGTGTTTAAGGCCAAGACGCTAAAGGTTAATGACTCCTTGAAGTTTAGTGATTGGGCGACAGTGGGAATTCACAAAAGCAGAGAAAGGCTGTATGATCTTTATGGTGAGAAAGCATATAACTATTCTGAAACTTTTGTTAATTATGTTAGAGCTTATTCTAAAACTTTTAAGCGTGTATGTAAAGCGGCGAAAGCTATGTTTGTTAGAAATAAAATTAAAAAGATTAATAATATCATTAAGACTTCCTGGAAAATTATTAATTGTGAGACGGGAAGGGTTAAGTCTCGCAACTTCGATTTTAAACTCAATATAAATGACAAAATTTTAACTTCAGATGTTGCTGTTGCTTCAGAATTTGAAAGATTTTTTACTGACATTCCCGTCTCTACTACTCAGTCACTAGACTCATCTCCCGCTCTCGCTGAATCATTGCTCAAACAGAATGTAGACGAAAGTAAGGTTCCTTTCAGTTTTTCACATGTTAGAATTGTCGACATTCTTAAAACTTTTAAGATGTTAAACATAAAAAACGCTGCGGAACTTGATGGTCTTTCAGTAAAGGTGATAAACTCCATAATAGATTGTATTGCTCCACACCTAGCGTTTATTTTTAATAAATGTGTTGATGATGGTGTGTTTCCTGATTTGATGAAACATAGTAAAGTAATTCCTCTATTTAAAGCTGGTAGTACATCAGACCCCACCAACTTTAGACCAATTTCAATACTACCAGCCCTTAGCAAGATATTTGAAAAAAATATCCTTAATCAAATAAGCACTCATTTCTACGCTAACAACCTTATGAATATAAATCAATTTGGATTCACACGGGGTCGCTCTACAACTGGTGCTGGTGTTGAGCTCATTCCTCATATTTTTGCGGCCTGGGAGGACTCGCAGGATGCTCTTGGAGTCTTCTGTGATTTGTCCAAGGCTTTCGATTGTGTTCATTATGAAACTCTGATCAGAAAATAACATCATTATGGCATAAAAGGAGACGCACTTAAGCTTCTGGAATCTTACATGAGTAATAGGATCCAGAAGGTTGAGGTTAACGGCACTAGGTCACCTGGGTCCGCAGTCTGTATGGGCGTCCCACAGGGTTCAATCCTAGGACCATTCCTGTTGCTCGTTTACATTAATGACTTACCCATCTCTTGTTAAAGACGCCCATGAGATCGTACTATTTGCAGATGACACATCACTCATATTTAAAGTGAAGAGGTACGACTCTGATTATGACGATGTGAATACTGCGATCTCAAGGGTAGTTGAATGGTTTACTGTAAATAACCTTCTTTTTAACGAGAAAAAAACCAAATGTCTTAAATTTACCTTGCCCAATGTTAAACAGGTTAATACCAATGTACAGGTTAGGAATGAAAAACTGGGCATCGTGGAATCTACTGTATTCTTAGGAATAACTCTTGATGCAAAGCTTCAATGGGGTTCTCATATTGATAAGTTAGCGAGCAGACTCAGTTCAGCAGCCTACGCAGTTAAAAAAATCCGTCAATTATCGGACGTTGAAACCGCGAGAACCGTATATTTCAGTTACTTCCACAGCCTAATGTCATATGGCATTTTACTGTGGGGTAATGCTGCGGATATCAATAAGATCTTTGTTCTGCAGAAAAGGGCTGTTCGCGCGATTTATCAAATGAGACCTAGAATGTCTCTTAGACAAATGTTCAAAGAAATAGATATTTTGACTTTTGCATCCCAATATATATGTGACAATCTTTTATATGTGAAGAAAAATGAACATTTGTTTAAGAAAAATAGCGATAGGCACAATGTTAATACAAGGACCAAGCATAAACTGGATGTACTAGACAGTCGTCTCCACAAGGTCACGAACTCTTTTTTGGGTCAATGTATACGTTTCTATAATAAGATTCCCATGTGTATTCAAAATTTACCTTTGGATAAATTTAAGACAGTGGTTAAACAAAAACTTTGCAAAAAGGGCTATTACAAAATTTCTGATTATCTATCAGACAGGCAGCCATGGGAATGAACTGCTCAGCTCTAGAGTTATTTCAGATTTAGTTAAAATTAGTAAATAAGAAATTTTTTATTGCGATTTAAAAGAGCAACCTCAGAGTTTCTTGCCTGTTCTTCTCTGAGGAAGACTGCACCTTTGCGAATAGGCGTAGAGTCAGTAGGATCAGAGGTACGAATGCGTATGTATGTATTTAAATCGTTTAATGTATGTTTGTATGTATTTCATTGTAATCTTGACTTGTTTTAAGTGACATCCTGAATGTCCTATAAAATAAAGATTTTTCTATTCTATTCTATTCTATTATATGAGTCGCTTCATTCGAAGATACAAGATTATTTACCAGGTAGTCATTTGATCCTACAAGGTAGCATCGCACTATTTTAAAGCAGAATCGATTAAGTTTTCGTTTAATCGATCGATTTCATTCAAACTGATTTGATGTATCAATGACAGCACTGCCATCTTAACCATTTTTCATTATTTTTAAAGATTAGAGCCAGCAAACCAAAATTTTCAAAAAAAGAGGGTACTATGGGTGGGCGGGTGCTTATAATAGGTCTTTACCTATGAAATTGCCGATTTTTTCTCAAGCTTTATTTTATTCATAATTTATTTGATTGAACAGCTATTACTAAAATTGTTTTTATTTTAAATCTTGGCCATATAACGGAGATATTGAGTCAAATTAATACATACTTACTTTAGATTTATTTGCTGAAAAAGTAGCTCAAATATAGCTCGTTTCATTCGTTGCCCGTTTCATTGTTTATTTTTGCTGTACCTTTTTTACAGTTTCAACTTTCAAAAAAGTAAGTATGATGATAATTAACTTAATGTTGTCCAAATATATAATTATATATTTTTTAATATTGATATTGTATGAAAAACGGCAATTTCATAGGTAAAGACCTATTATCTTCGAATGAAGCGACTCATATAATATCGATCGAACTTCACTTGGGAAGTTCGTTTGATCATATATTATATTTCGTCGCTTCATTCTTCAGATATAAGATTATTTACCAGGTAGGTGTTTAGAGAGAACGTTTTGCGTGAAGATACGAGTACTTGAATAAAAGTCATAAAAACAACAACAAAAAAATTTTTATGTAAGAAAATCATTTTTCTAACAAACGTTTAATTACATAATTCAAATTGTAACTTAACTAGGAAGTATTATTAAATAATTTACTCTGTTATGTAAGTATTACAAAAATCAGTCTTAGTAATTATTTATCATTAACAGGGAAGCAAACAGATCTAGCAAATGAGCCATCATCAACTATGGGTCGATTATAAAACTTGGCAAAAGTGTATGAGGAGCTCGATCAGCCGGCCGCCTTCCTGATGGTGTCGAGGCTGACACCGGCCGCGCGCGCCGCCTACGTGGCGGCGTGCCGCGTGCTGTGCGCACGGAACACGCGAGTGTCGACGCCGCTTTCTTACAACACCTTCTTTATCCAATTGCTGATTGTCTGAGCTGTGGCTTTTTTTTGTGGGTTTTTTGTGGCGCTCTGTTAACGTTTCAGAAATGTTTGATCTAGCCTTACCAATCAGATATTTCGATCTAGCCTTTCCAATTTATTTAATACACGTTTTTTCAAGATACAGATTTAAAACTACTTACACTTCCTTCGTTTTCAAACTAGGTACTTACTTATACACATATAAATAGTTTAAAATGTTTTAAAATAGCATGTGAATAAAAGAACCTAATGGAAATTGGTTTACGAATTCATTAAAAAATGTTATGGTGTTTTAAGTAATTAAGTTAAAATGTGTTTGACATACCTGTTCACGACTTAAGCAATCCAAAAAAGGGTTTTCAGCCACACAACGCAATCACATCAATCACAATAACTTACATTTTAGTTCTAAATGACCTATGTAGGGTACGTGAAATTTCCTCCTCAAAGATTCGGAAATAACCTAGAAACCAAACTCCAATACCTAAATAGGTACCGAATCACATCAAACAGAGATAACCAATTTTTTTCGGAGCGAATTCATATCTCAGACCATGTTGAGCACGTGAATTTTTCATTAGATGTTTGAAAAAAACCTACGAATTAACTCCGAGTAATATAAGTTATTTTCTGTAATTATTTCCTTTCCCCAAACTTTCTTTATCTCAGACCATGTTGAGCACGTGAATTTTTCACCTCTTTCATGTGAAAAAAACCTAAAGATTGTTCAGGTACTTAGAGTCATTACAGCTGTATGATATAACGTACTTTTTTCTAAATTAATTTAAAAACGAGAACGAGACGTTCGACCGATGTAAAAGTAAACGCGGACTGTACTCTGTTTCTTTAGCTGGTACAGATCAGTAGAACTTTGTTATTCAAAAATGAACTCTACAATAATTAAGCTAAGACAGACTCGTCTTTGAAATCGTCGTCGCTGTATGTTGCAGTCAATTTGAATAAAAGAGGCCAGTTAATTAGTTCCGGCAAGTAATATCTAATTTACTCAGAACGTGAGCATTTTCTGAAAAAATTATATGTTTACTACGATTGTTTAATAATCATTACTAATGCAACTAGTTAATCATCGAGCTCAATTTTGGTATACGTACTGTCTAAAAAAAATAACGGAAGTACGTAACTTGTTTTATTTTAAGTCTGTTTTTAATATTTGTCTTCTAAATAAAGGTGCTAGAGAGTTTAATTGGAGGAATAAGGTAGCGGTTGGTCTCTTTTGGACATTTTATACCTTGAGTCAAACATCAATAGGTACACACCTTTGTCAAGCTCCACCTTTATATATTTACCAAAGAAAATTAAAGCTAAAAAATCTTGCTTGAATATAAAAAAAGATGACGATATTTGCTTTGCATGGAGTGTAGTTGCTGCGCTATTTCCCAGCACAACTAATACGAATAGAGTTAATTCTTATCCGCATTTTAGTACAGGTTTAAATTTATCGAACAAGACTTTTCCGGTTAGTTTGAAGGATATTAAAACTTTGAAAAAAAATAATGTAAATGTTAGCGTGAATTTATATGGTTTAGGGGCTAAAGATATTATTACAGGGCCCCTGTACAAAACCTCAGCGCGGAAAAAGCAACACGTTAATTTGCTTTTACTACAAGACGGATGTAAATCTCATTATTGTTTAATTAAAGACTTCCCTAAATTGATCCGAAGCCAAGTAACTAAGCATCACGGTAGACTTTACTGCTGTGAAGAGTGTTTATTGTTTTTCAAGTCAAGCCAAGAGTGTGAAAATCATATTTATGGTGGGGGTTACCAAGCGAAGGCACAATTATACAATTCAAAAATTATCATTGCATGCAAAATGTACCATTTGTTATTTACGCTGACTTCGAAACCATTTTGGAACCCTGCGTTGAACAAACGAGTACTCATACAATAAACATGCAAAAACATGTTCAAGCTGCGTTTGCATATTACATAGTTTGTCACTATGATACAACTCTAAGCCGTCTTAAGGCCTATCGAGGTCCCGATTGTGCTACAAAGTTTATAGAGTTCTTGCAACGCGACGTAAAAAATATTTACTATATCATAAAATCAAAATCTGAAAACCCCGTCCCTATGATTTTTGACGAAAATGATAAAAGCAATTTCAGTGCTGGTGAAATTTGTTACCTGTGTAAAAATTTGTTGCTTGACGATAAAGTAAGAGACCACTGTCATTTCACTGGTAAATACAGGGGTGCAGCTCATTCGTTTTGTAATCTAAAGTTTCAGATACCTCAGTTTATTCCTATTATGTTTCAAAACTTGTCAGGCTATAATTGCCATCTTAATTTTCTCTTCCTTCTAATAATTGTCTATTTAGTGTACCTATTAGTCTAACTATCTAACTACCTACTATCACCTTCCTTATTTTATTTTGTGTTATAATCCCTTATCTGATAAGAAAGTAGATACTTCACAATTACGCTGGTGTCCTAGCTAGTCATTTCGCTTGACTTAGATGTAAAGTGGAATTGCACTATCAACCAACACACCTCACACTACATAGACATCACTACTTGTATTACACACAACTTTGTTTGTTTATTGAAAGTTCTATTACTTAACATAAATGTTAAGCAAATCTGAGCATTGAAATAAACATCATTCATAACACAAAAAAGGCATACTATTTTTATTTTATTAAGTTCTTTGCTATTTATTTAGAAAACATTTTATAGGTTGTGTATATAATATTAAGTAGTAGATATATACTGCACACATATTAATAGTTTGTTTTAAATAAACATTTTAAATTTCAGTGCCTCCATA
>CATLJT010000002.1:0-90521 GCA_949987775.1 Aproaerema taeniolella | reverse complement strand
CATTCCGCTCTGGACTTCATTCCCATGGGAATTCGGGAAAATTATGTAGCCTATGTTACTCAGGAATAATGTAGCATCCTTATGGTGAAATGTTTTTGAAATCGGTCCAGTAGTTTTTAAGTTTATTCGTTACATACAAAAATACAAACCTTTCCTCTTTATAATATTAGTGTAGATGTAAATTTTAACTCCCGACCAAAAAGAGAGGGGTTATTTACAAGTTTGACGTGTGTATCAGTAGTCATTTATTTATTTAATAGATACATCAACAGTAGTACATATAGTTTTAAGGTATATAGTATTATAGTTGTACAGTTATGTTCAGTTATGTTCTCATAAGTAGGGTATTATTGGGCATTCTAATTCACTTTTTTCAAAAACCAGTTCACTTCACTCCGTTTGCTCCACTTCGTTCCGCACTCCGTTTCGTGAACTGGTGTTTTAAAAAAAGTGAATTAGAAAGCCCAATAATACAATTATGAAATGAACCTATGCTAACACTTACCACATCAAACGGCAGCGAATGCGTTTCCTCCCGGCGGCCCGTTCCCATTTCCCATACAGCAGCAACAACAATAATTGTCTATTTCTATGTCTTATCACTAATTTTGCGAGAACACTTTTTGCGGAATCGTTATTTTCATAAAAACTGGAAATATTAGGTTTTAGTCACAAATTTCGCGAGATGTATGACTATAAAATTTAAAATGATAATTTTCATTAGAGAAACCAACTAAATCGTATTACACATTTACGAGATTTTCATACTTGAATGAGGGTTTCTGATCAATCAAAACTGGATCCTAACGTTAATTGTTGAGGCTTTTCAACTGACCAGAACTGGTTCCTCTCAAATCAAAACCCCATGCTTTCCTCTCAATTTTAGTTGGTTTTTCTAAGGAAAACTGAATTACGTAAATACCTTCTATGTCAGGTACTAAGCACATTTTCAAGGTTTACATAATTGAATGAGGGTCTCCCACCAGTTGAAACTGGATCCCAACTTTACATGTTTAGGCTTTTCAACTGACTAGAGCTGTTTCCTCTCAATAAAAACCTTGTGCTTTTCCCACCCTAGACAAGTACTTACGCGTAAATATTAGGTTTTAGTCACAAATTTCGCGAGATGTATGACCATAAAATTTAAAATCATAACTTTCATTAGAAATACCAACTAAATCGTATTACACATTTACGAGATTTTCATACTTGAATGAGGGTTTCTGATCAATCTAAACTGGATCCTAACGTTAATTGTTGAGGGTTTTCAACTGACCAGAACTGGTTCCTCTCAAATCAAAACCCCATGCTTTCCTCTCAATTTTAGTTGGTTTTTCTAAGGAAAACTGAATTACGTAAATACCTTCTATGTCAGGTACTAAGCACATTTTCAAGGTTTACATAATTGAATGAGGGTCTCCCACCAGTTGAAACTGGATCCCAACTTTACATGTTTAGGCTTTTCAACTGACTAGAGCTGTTTCCTCTCAATAAAAACCTTGTGCTTTTCCCACCCTAGACAAGTACTTACGCGTAAATATTAAATTACACAATCACAAATTTCGCGAGATTTCACGTAACTCCACAATCATGATTTTCTTGAAAATGCAAATCAAAAACGATATCGGCACACATTACAAAGATTTTTAATATTGAATGAGGGTTTCCGGTCAATCAAAACTGGATCCTAACATCAATTGTTGAGGCTTTTCAACCGACCAGAACTGGTTCCTCTCAAATCTAAAACCTGGTGCTTTTCCCACGCTTTTGACTGTGTTTTCAAACGAAAACGAAATGTAGAAACCGACGCGGTTGGAGTTACGAATACACTAACGCTTTGCAGCTATGCTTCCCGAATCTGATTAGTAAGCATTTGAGTTACTATTTACAATAAAGGTTGTCACACACCACATGCGAGCGATAATTTATCTTCTTCACGCTTTTGTTTCACAGATTTTCATTATTTCTGTTTATTTTCTACTAAAATTGAATTTGTGTAAACACTATAATCGTATATTAACATGTTCAATAATAGTTATTTTTAACAATTCAGTGGATTATCATTAGATAACAAACATTATTTAAAATCTCTTAATCAAATAATACCATTTATTGTCTTACGTAATATCAACAAAATAATCTCTAGATGTTTAACTACCTATTTATGATAATTGTATAAAAAATAAATGTCACTAGTATTTTAAACATTTTCAATCAAACCCCCACTAAACCTTTTTTAAATATATACTAATAAAATAATTATTTTTTTCCTAATCATGATGAATATAAAAAATATATTAAAAAATAGCTTTATCTTAGTGTATCCCAGCTTTATCTCACAATTTAGTTCCCAAGAGTCACCGAGAGTTCCACATACTCGTAAGTATTATAGCTTTACCTGTAGATTAAATTACTAAGACGTTGCAGTTAGTCTACAAACCCGCAGGTGGACAAATAAATAATAAGACTCAGTTCACATAAGTAGTGAATACAGATATTTCAAAGAGGGTAGGCAGGGAAATTTAAGACAAGAGAACATTTTATTTTTGTATGTAGTTTTATTCAACTAGTAAAAGGGTATGTTAATGGAATTTACACGTTTGAAGATAATGAAATTAGTAAAACAACCACGCATACAGATATTTTGAAAAGGGTAGGTAGAGAAATTTAAGACAAGAATACATTTTATTTTTAATTTTATTTTTAATAGTTTATTTTTAATAGTTTTATTAAACTAATAAAAGTCGAATTTACTTTTCACAAATCGAAAATATTTTTTTTCTTACGAACTTATTATAATGTACTAGCGACCCGCCCCGGCTTCGCACGGTTGCAATTATTGATACAATTACTAAATATACTAAAGAATGTCTTTATAAGTATACAATTTTCACAGCTTTTTATCATGCGCCGCCGGCATGTATATCACTAAGTACATAATATAAAATAAAGTCGCTTCCCGCTATCTGTCTGTCTGTCCCTACTCCTATTGAATCACTCTATCTATTAAAAAAACGGCATCAAAATCCATTGCTTAGTTTTAAAGATCTAAGCATACATAGAGACAGAGAGACAGACAGTGGGAAGCGATAAATAAAATTTTTAAGAAAAAAAATTAAACCGACTTCAACAAACCAAAAAATAAAGACAAAATCGTTCAATGTCCTACGTAGTACTTACTGATCTGTTTAAAGTCGGAGCGAAGGCGGCCTAATCAAGCTTATTTTGCTTGACACCGACTTCAAACAGATCAGTAGGTACTAAGTAAGACATTAAATGATTTTGTCTTTATTTTTCGGTTTGTTGAAGTGGGTTTAATTTTTTTTCTTAAAAACTTCATTTATTTTTCCATTTTTAGTGTAAATAATACAGAGAACATTGTAAACATTGGAAACATTGTAAGTGCCTATTTAAGTCAAGGGTTTTCCTCGAATTCCATGAGATTCCATCATCAGATCCCGACATGGTGACAATGGGACCACCTCTGGAGTGTAAAACTCTTTCGAACAAATAAAAAATTTTGAAAATCGGTCCACAAATGGCGGAGAAATCGGTGAACATACATAAAAAAAAGAAAAGATACATACAGTCGAACATAGAACTCCCTCCTTTTTGGAAGTTGGTTAAAAAAGAAATGTTTCATTGTTACATGTTTATAAGAAAATAGTAAGCCGAACAGGTTTAACTAAATACACTACAAAATGTCTTTATATACTACGTTCACCGCTTTTTTGTCATTAGACAAAACAAACATTTTTTCTTTAGATGTTACTCTTGAAAGAGCGACATATAATTGGCCATGTGAAAAACAATCAACGCTCAAATCTAAGCCTGCAACGTTGAAAGTTTGACCCTGAGATTTATTAATGGTCATTACAAAAGATATCTTTATCGGAAATTGTAGGCGTTTAAATTGGAACGGTAAATCCGATGGTATCAGAGGAATTCGGGGAATCAATACATCTTCTCCTGTACCACATCCGGTGAGTATTGTGCACTCTATTATAAAAGTTTTTAAAGATTTTACCAACAAACGTGTGCCATTGCAGAGTTTAGGTGGATTCAGGTTTCTTAATAAAATAACAGGACAACCTACTTTCAACACCATTTTATGAGGAGGGAGTCCAGACGGGTTCAAAGAATTAAGAAATTCTGTAGGAAAATGAACAGCTTCTTCCAAGTCAAGAACAGTATCGACCGAGTAGTATATTTGCGTCGGCGCGTCAATCTTTGAAAGAATCAAGTTATTTACTTTATCTACTTGTTCGTTAGTTGGTGACAGAATCGCTCTTTCTTTAAACCAAGATATAGTCTTGCAACTTATGTTATCAATGTCGGGATATACATAGTTGACCAACTCTTGGATGTTGTTTATCAAAACACAAAGGTTTTCTAGGTTAATCCTTCCATCACTTTGTGTTAACTCTCCATTGCCAACTTTAAGCAGCATCTCTGAAAAAAGCCTGTTCTCACGTGAAGACAATGAAACCCTCATGTTAGTTTTAAGCTCTAATTTATTGACGTGTGGCCAAAGGTTGGATCTTTTTAGGGAAGCATTTATTTCGTCAGCACGTGTTCCTCGAGTCACAACTGGTAGGATTTGACGAAAGTCTCCTGAGAACAGAATTGTACATCCACCCATAGGTGAATTTTTGTTGCGCAAATCACGCATTGTCCTATCCAGTGCTTCCACAGACGTCTTGTTTGACATTGTGGCTTCGTCCCAGACCATTAATGAGCAGTCACGCATCAATTTTCCTGTATTGCTCTGTTTGGAAACACTACAGACGCTGTTATTATCATAGGTGGCGATTTTCAGCGGGAGCTTGAATGTAGAGTGTGCGGTTCGGCCTCCTTCTAAAAGCGTAGCGGCAATGCCGGATGACGCGACAGCTAATGCAATTTTTCCGGTAGATCTCACTTTTGTTAAAAGCAAATTGATTAAAAATGTTTTTCCTGTACCTCCTGGGGCATCAAGGAAAAATATTTTTCCTTCATTGTTATCAATTGATGATAGTAATGTAGTGAGTACTTTTTTCTGATCGATGTTCAATCGTGGCTCATCTTGAGCTATATTTTGTAAAAGTCTTGATTGATCGTATGATGTTTCTCTTGTGTATTCGGCACTATTCGTTAAATCTGAGTAAGTAGTATTATCTGGCATCGGCAGCCCAAAATCCTTGATCGATTTACCCGAAAGTAATTGCACTACTTTGTTCATTTCAAATAATGCTTCGTCAAATATGTTTTGATCATATTGTACATCATCTGAAACTAATTCTCGCCGTCTCCGAATCAGAATATCACTGGCCAAATTTTCTTGAAATTTAGTCCATAGAGTAACAGAATCAGTTACTTGACAAAACGCTACTATGATGGCAAATAAATATCTTAATGATGTAGCTGAACTGCATATAGCTGCTTCTGATAATGTGTTTTCCCAGTGAGAATCGTCTTCCAAGAGCCCCATAGCTTTGCATGCTGTTTGATAAGTATTGTAAATAACACCTTGTACAGTTCTCAGGTGTGCAAAGGATGTCGGGCCTTTTACAACATGCAGTAAAATTCTCAGATAAAAGCATTCGCTGTTGTTGGGATGAATCACGTAAACTCTGCCAAGAGCATCCGTTTTTTTTACTCCGGGGAAACCATCGATCGCAGTACCTTGTTTTCGCCGTTGAAAGGTTTTAGAACTCTGGTTCCATGTATAGTAACTTGGAACTCTGTCATATGTCAGTGTTTTTGCGAAATCATCTTGAGTACATAACTTGAAGAATGCTGTTAATGTTGTGTCTCGCGGGTTATTAACAACTTCTTGTATATTGTTCTCAGTGAAATATACTCTTTGTCCATTTTCTAAATGAACTGCAAGGTGGACAATAGTGGGAGCCCGGTCGTGCACTTCGAATGATAAAATCCTCCATACTGCTTCGGAGCTGCAGATGTAACGTCCAGACTGATATGTTTCCACTTCATTTGGTGATTGTATGCTGAAAGTAGCTTGATCGCTACCTTTATTAATGTATTTAGTAACATATTGGATAGACTTTATTGAACTGCACAACTCTACGTTGATGTGGGCATCAAAAATTTTCAAAAGGAGCGGATTATAGGGAACGATCCATCGGTTATCAATATCATGGTTTCGGACGGTGGCACTTTGCCCACCCTGTTCTGGCGATCGTCGACGATATTTGGGATATCCGTCATCGCTAGTAGATGTTTGAGTTTGGAAAGACTTCGGAAATTTTTTGCCGCATTTGGAATCTCGCATACATGGAGAATTAGTGTTTAAAGTTCCGCAAGGGCCGTGTATCATGTGTTTCTTTACGATTTCGAACAGGGCAGGATCTTCTTCTTTAACCGGTAATTCAGCTGAAATAACGCTGTCAATTTGATTTGGTCTAATTTTGTTCACTAACCACACCAGCAGATGTACATGTGGCAAACCACGTTTCTGCCATTCTATAGTGTACATATGACAGCGCGGTGGACCGAATATATGAAACTTGTTAATGAGGTGCAGGAGTTTCTGTACTTTTAAATGGAAAACTCTGTTAACTATGTCGTATCTGTCTTGTGGAGTTAAATTGCTATTAATATTTTCTTTGATTTCTGGCCAATTTGGGTTACATGTTGCAGTTATAAATAAATCAGGTTTACCGTAATGTCTGACGTAAGTCATTGCGTCCTGCGATTTTTCATGTAAATATCGAGGTCCACCTGTGAATGATGAAGGTAGTATAACCAACTGTCCAATGCCGTTGCTGTGTTCATTCGCCTGTAAAGCATCCTGAAGGTGAACGTAATTTTCTGCTCTCAATTTAGTTTGATTATTACGGATGTAGGCCAATCTCTCAGATTCAATTTTCGCATATTGATCGACCAAGTATTGGTTTGTCAACATTCCATATCTAAGCAAAGGGTTGAAATTATTTTGTCTTATCATTATACGGTAGCAATAGTAGTTCATACATGACACTGTTTTACGCAGAGGTGCACCACTGATTGGGTCGATTTGAGAAACATTAATAGCATAACCATCTTCTCCACGACATAGCATCAAAGGATATTGTAAGCTGTCATAAGATCTGTGTAACTCTGAAATTTTTTGCAAATTATCATCACGGCTATGTAACACAATATCTCTTTTGTCAAATTGCTGTCCAGCTATCACCACTGCTACTTCACTCGTGGAAGGCGCATTATATCGTCCTCTGTGTTCTCCAACAGGAACTTTATTTGCATGGATTACGACATTAAAGTCAGGAGTATCTGCTGGAACACTCTCAATCGCAGTTTTAAAAGACTGTATGTAGCAGTTATGAGAATGTAACATATCTTGGAGAGATCTCATCAAATCTCTATCAATTGGCTGAGCGACACTTGAACACCGCGTTGATGCTTGTGTATCTGGATCTGCAATAAAATAAATTTGCAGAAATTTGTGACCATCGGGTCGAAGTGGTAGCAAGCTCCCAGCTAAGTGATACACTTGCCCTTGAATTTTAAATGTAGGCATAAAACCACGCTCAACGACTTGCTTACTCTTAAAAGAGGTCATTTGAAATGCGTTGTTATAACGGCGTATATTGCGCATGAATTGTTTGGATTTCGGATGATCACCCGTAAGGAGGGAGTGAAGTGGTTCAGGTGGAGGAAGTATTTCTTCTAATTTTACTTTTCCTTGTAAGCAACACATGCCTTTCGATTCGTCCTTGAATTTCAATGCCAAGCAATATTGACACATTACTGACATGGTACCTATTGATGCTATACGATCGTCCTTGTAAGGAATCGAAGGATCGTAATTCATGCCAGAATTTTCTTTATTTACCCATAAATTAGTTACTCTCGCAGATCTATGGCTGTTCGGTTGTCCATTTTGTTCGGTGTCACTATGTGCGGACGATTCTCTGGCTCTCTGTATTCGATGTCTATCCCTATCCTGGCTGAGGCGAGCCTCAAGCTCTACCGACGATTCCGTGGCTCTCTGTATTCGATGTCTATCCCTATCCTGGCTGAGGCGAGCCTCAAGCTCTACCGACGATTCTGTGGCTCTCTGTATTCGATGTCTATCCCTATCCTGACTGAGGCGAGTCTCAAGCTCTACCGACGATTCTGTGGCTCTCTGTATTCGATGTCTATCCCTATCCTGGCTGAGGCGAGCCTCAAGCTCTACCGACGATTCTGTGGCTCTTTGTATTCGATGTCTATCCCTATCCTGGCTGAGGCGAGCCTCAAACCCTACAGACGTTTCTGTGACTCTCTGAACTCTATGTCTATCCCGATCCTGGCTGCGGCGAGCCTCAAGCTCTACCGACGATTCTGTGGCTCTCTGTATTCGATGTCTATCCCTATCCTGGCTAAGGCGAGCCTCAAACCCTACAGACGTTTCTGTGACTCTCTGAATTCTATGTCTATCCCGATCCTGGCTGCGGCGAGCCTCACGCTCTACTGAGGATTCTCTTTCTCTCTCCGCTCTATATCTATCCCGAAGCTGGCTGAGGCGAGCCTCACGTTCCGTTGACGATTCTTCATCTCTTGCTGAACGTGCTCTTTTGGCATTCACTGTACTACGACCTATGTTCGAACGACGACGTCTTCCAGACATGACTTTATAATTTCTGTACAAAATTTACTCAATTCTTGTTTGAACTCACACCTCTATACGTATGATTATGAATAAATTGTCATATTATTGGTATGTGAAAGATAATCAACAATTATCAACAACAAAAGATATCTATTCTATTTAGTTATTTTTTGAACTTAAATACGATTTTCGATAATTAAAAATACTTGCCCTAATACTAAATTACCTTAACTCAAAATTTAAACCAAGATCTTAATAAAAGAAATACAGTATTTAAGGTTTTAATCTAATCCTATCTACTTAACTCAGCTTACTATAAGTTCGGTTTAAAAATGTACATTAACATTGACTAAAGATATTTTTTTAATTTTTCGTAACGTTTTTATACGGATTACGTTGTAACGCTGAAAAGCACGTTTTATTAAGTTCTTTATTTTCTCGCTAGAGAGCTCCGATAAACGCATGCAATCGCTGCTGTAGTAGGGCATAGCGCAGCCTTCAACGCTTTTTTTACAGGCACGCGCCACTGCGCACTGGCCCGCCGGCCGGTACCGCCGGAGCCGCAACCGCCTATCCCGGCATTTTAAATCTGTTAACATTCATTTAAATTACATGCTGTAAAAAGCTATGTTGACCTATATTAAATGCACAATGTATTTATAATTATTAAAATAATGATATACTTAAGGAACGTATATTGTTCAACGTTTTACAATGCAGTAGCCGAGGAAATGAAACTAAAAAAAATGTTGTCGAAAACTTACATCGTATAGGTACACACGGCAGTACATCAAGCTATACATGTTAACCTTGACGTCGTCATTATCTCGCTCATAATAGCGCCGGCTTTCGTAGTGCAAATGGGTAACCTGACGTGCTGCTGTCTGTACATCCAAAGTTCTTAAAATATAGTATTTTCAATCAAAATTCTCTGAAAACGTGTTTACGATTGAACAATGTGCACATTGATCTATATTGAATGCACAATGTATTTATAGTTTTTAACGATATACTTAAGGCACATACATAATACATATTATTCAACATTTTACAATACTGTAACCGAGGAAATGAAACTAAAAAAATGTTGTCAAAAACTTACATCGTATAAGTAAATAGGTACATCAAAAGTTCTCCAACTGAAAACGTGTTTACGATTTAACAATGAGCACTAAAATTTTATCACAAAACATTAAGGATAATTCGTTAATCCATTTTTATGTAAGTATAATGTTAATACATTGAACAACACAAAAATTATTTCATGAAACAAATAATTTCAAAAGTGTGGCAAAAATATATGGCGGGTAAATTTTTTCCACAATTATGAGGCAAAGGCTAAGCAATTAAAATGCCAGTTACTCCTGCAGAAATTATTAAATAGTTCAAATTCTCAAAAAATAAGATTCAAATTCTCTAAAAATAAGATTTGTTTTAAGAAAAAAGTAAAAGAATTAATTTACTTTCACTGAAAATCAAGTTTTTTGTCAGAAATAATTATTTTGTTAGGCATAAAAACTCTTTGCTGTCATTCTATACTGCCAGTATTAAGCTTTGTGAAAAAGGTAATACGTAATACTCTCACTTGTCTTAAGTGTCACTGAATTATCAAATCAGCTACTCTTTATAGCGCCATACATTTTGGTCAGTATTTTATTCACTTTTTACATACTTTTTATGGATCATTTGATTAAAAAAATTACTTTACTGGATCACAGAATAGCTACTGAAGTAGAATTTTGGTATTTGAAAAATGGGTTATTTGCTCATTATTTCGAATTTTTTTTCGTAAGCGCAAAAAAAACTGTTATATCCGACATCAAAAAAGTGTTTTTTGCGACATCACATTAGAAACCTCTAAAATTATCGATGTTTCTCTACTATATTCTGCATGTATTATACATATAAACCTTCCTCTTGAATCACTCTATCTATTTAAAAAAACTGCATTAAAATCCGTTGCGTAGTTTTAAAGATCTAAGCATACATAGGGACAGACAGACAGACAGACAGACAGACAGACAGCGGGAATCGACTTTATTTTATACTATGTAGTGATATTGTATCCTACTGTCAGCTACTGTTTACTGTTGTCATCTAATGTCCACTATTGTCAAGTATTGTCTTGTTTTCTCCGAAATGCATGATGTCAAAATAATTCTCTGAATCAAACTCATGGAAATATCTTTTTGAAATAGGTATATAAAGTTATGTATACGTAAAGGTTAAATGTAATGCAGAACGTTTTTTGTAAGTTTCATAATTGTCATTATAGGATGAACGTGCCCTAAGTCGTATTAGTCGAATGAGAACTAAGTATCAGATTCTTTTCCACGGTTCATGGGAAAGTAGTGATTTGCTGTCGCAAACTATTTCTAACAGCAGAAGTTACTTTTGCTGACTTTATTAATTTTCAGGGATAGTAAACATTACACGGTTTTATAAATTTTAAAAACCTAACATTTTGTTCTAACATAATGTTTGCATATTAATTATTTATTAAAGACATTTTTAAATACGTAAGATACCAAAATTTACTAATATCTATCTATCTATATAATACAAGAAATTTATAAAAAAAAATTGTTTTATTTTTTCACTGCAAAACATGTAACTTTTTAATTTTTAGGTTTCCCGTAAATACTTACTAGTAAATACATACTATTAAGTTTGGTACCTGTACAACCAATAAAATGTAGCAATATTATTATTTTTTTCCATGAGTTTGCGATCCCTGACAAATTTTGCTTACTACGGAGAAATTACAGGATAAATACCACAAATTAATTTCTTAAATTCATTCACTTTGTGTAAAGCTGTTCGTGCTTCCGAACCTTTCGCTCGTGCTTATCAAGTGTCGTTTAATTTCAAGAATACTGTGCTGTGGTGCTGTGCGCTAATTTCAACAAAACTTCATTTTATGCGGATCCCGTGCATCAGAATAATGTATGTAAGTTCGAATTAACTTAATTTTCAAAATACCTTCCTAATTTTATTTAAATGTTGAGTAAAGTGATTTAGTTTGATTTTCTTTTTTTAACCCTGTCATAACCGATATTTTCAATTTGTTTTTTTCTATTACAGGTCTGAATCAAACTACAAACGTACCAAACACGAGAAGGCTGAGACCGACTTCTTCGATTCAGAAGACGAGGGTGCAAGGTAAATATTTTACTCTACTTAAAGCAAATTAATGTTTTAGTTTATACGATATTTCCCTTTACCTTAATGTTTTTTTAGTTGTCTCTCTTATTTTCTAAACACCTTCATAAACCGTGATCACAAATTACTTATGTTGAAATTTTTTAAATTATAAATCGACTTTTCTAAGTTTAAAGACTAATATATATATATTTTTTTTTCTCAGTGCTAAGAAGAAAAACAAGCCAGGCCCGAAGCCCCGTGCTTCCAAAGCAGCTACCCCGTCACGCGCACCGTCCAAGTCGCAGTCAGAAGATCCGGCTAGCTGGCTGTCGGACAGCGAGGACGAGACACAAGCACGACAGAAGGCGCAGCAGACGCCGTCCATTTACTCAAAGCGCGTGGCTGATGGTACGATACGGAGAAAAGCGTTCCTTAGTGGTAGTTTAATTGCGGAGTTACGACTCTACAACTGCGCAGAAATAAAAGATCTCGAGGGATTGGATAGGTGCGAGAAAGCGTTCGTATGGCTCCGCTATCAGGGCGATCAACAAGATCCCGAGTTTTTATTATTGAAAAAGTTTATTAAGGGGGCTAAAGAAAAGTTTACTGAAGAAGGAACGTTTTACCAAGCAAAAAAGAAAAAGTAGGTAAAAGTTACACCTTGTTCGATTCGAAAATACTTTCTTACTAGATTTAATTTTTTATTTTCTGGATTTAAGATTTGCGTGGTAAAGCGTTCTTTTCTTTATTTTAATTTTATGGTTAAATATTATTACGTATGCGGGTATATTCTTATTTTAGTACATTTTATTTAGTAGTGTAGGTATTTTGTGTTAGGATTAGGATATATTACTTGTGCGTTGCTTATAATAGTCTTAAGGTTTTGGTCAATAAATCAATATTTTAATCGTTTTAAGTTTATAATTTACAGTCTAATTCTGTTAGATAGGTAACTAAAACAATCTTCACCCGCTTGTTCAGACAATTCTTATAATGACACATTCAATATTTTGTTCAGTTTGCGATATTTCGATTAAAAGTAAAGTGTTCTCTGCTCACCTTAAAAGTATTTTGCATAAAGATAATAGTTCAATCAATGAAAGTGATGGCATTGACAAAATTAGTAGCGCTTTCCGTGCACGTATTGCATCATATCGTGTACGAGGTGACGAAGCGAACCAACCGCTACCACCAAATGAATTTTTGTTTAATATTCGTAGACATGTACGCAAACTCCTTACTACTCGCGTACAAACTCATACAAACTTGAAAGTCAATTTTGAATTGTTCGCTGAATTTTCTTTACCCAAAATTCAAGACAAGGTTTCGATTAAATCTTTTGCCACAGAAAATATAATTTTGCATCGAAATTTCGACTTTAAAACCTTATATTATAAAGTTATTGAAAACATTAGTAGAAAAGTGGAAGAGTTTGAAGAAAAAGATAGTGGCTGGGCCTTTATTCGAAACCTTTACCTTGAAGTGAATATGAACAAATACAATCCGATGAGAGCTTCCAGCTTTATCGATTTGCCTAAAAATATAAAGAACAAACGTGCTTGCATTAATATTAGAAACGCTGACAACTTTTGTTTCCTATGGTCGATAATGGCTGCGTTATTTCCAGTTAAGAACAACGGTCACCGTACGTCTTCGTATCCACACTTTGAAACCGTTCTTAATACGAGAAACATGTCTTTCCCTGTAGGATTCTCAGATATAAAAGTATTTGAAAAAAATAATCCAAAGATAAGTGTGAATGTTTACGGTCTCAAAAATAATAAAAATATAGTAGGTCCCTTGTACAGAAGTGAATCTCGAAAAAAACATCACATTAATCTTCTGTTTTTAGAAGACAATAATCGTTCTCATTACTGTCTTATTAAAGATTTGCCTAAATTGCTTCGTCAACAAGTAACAAATCACCATGCAAAGTTATATTTTTGTGATGATTGCATTTTATTTTTTGATACTTTAAAAAAATTTAAATCTCATACTTGTGGGCAAGTGAAAACAATTCTGCCTGAGGCAGGAAGTTTTATTCAATTCAAAAACTATGAACGAATGCAGGATATGCCCTTCGTTATCTATGCTGACTTCGAATCTCTGCTGAAGCCCGTTGAAAACAATGCTGATAACACATCTAGTTGTACAACATCTTTACAGCAACACGTGCCAGCTGCTTTTGCTTATTATATAGTTTGTTCATATGATAGTTCACTTAACAGGTATGTTACTTATCGAGGACCAGATTGTGTTGCAAAGTTTTTACATTCACTTCAATCCGATGTTACGAAAATCTATGAAATATTACAAACCCCTGTGCCAATGACATTCACGGAAGAGGATTTGATTAATCATACTAACGCTGACTTATGTTTCCTTTGCGATAAAATACTATTTGACGATAAGGTTCGAGACCATTGCCATCTTACGGGACGTTATCGCGGAGCTGCTCATTCGTATTGTAATATCCGATTTCGCTTGCCTAAACTGATCCCAGTATTTTTCCACAACTTGTCAGGATACGACTGTCACTTATTTATAAGGGAATTAGGTGAGTTAGACGGTAAATTAAAGGTAATCGCGAAAAACAAAGAAAATTACATTTCATTTACAAAATTTTTTCAAGTCTATGAGGATAGAATACCTGTTCGCTTCGTAGATTCGTTTAAGTTTTTAGGTACTAGTTTAGAAAAACTTGTGTCTAATTTGAATTCAAATGATTTTATTCATTTAAAACGCTTTTTTCCCTCAAATGTACAATTTAATTTGGTGAAACGCAAAGGGGTGTATCCTTATGAGTATATGACTAGCTGGGAACTCTTTGAGGAAGTTAACCTACCACCACGTCATTGCTTTTACAGTACATTAACTAATGACATTATTTCTGAATCGGACCATGAACACGCACGAAATGTTTGGAATCAGTTTAAAATAAGGAATCTCGGAGAATACACCGATCTATACCTCAAGTCAGATGTATTATTACTTGCGGACGTATTTGAAAACTTTCGCAAAACGTGTAAAGTTAATTACAAGCTAGATCCCGCTTTTTACTTAACAGCTCCTAGTTTGAGTTTCGATGCTATGCTTTTAAAAACCGGAGTGCAATTAGAGCTTATTAATGATTTGGAAATTATAAGATTAATTCAAAAAGGTATTCGTGGTGGGATTTGTTTATGTTCCACTAGGCATTCAAAAGCAAATAATAAATATTTGCCTGAGTACAATAGCTCACAAAAAAACAATTATCTGATTTACATCGATTGCAACAATCTATACGGGTACGCTATGTGTGCTTATCTACCATATTCCGATTTCAAATTGCTCAACGAAGAAGAAATTAATCGTATAAATTTTTGCAATATTTCTTTAGATGGTGACTATGGTTACATATTGGAGGTTGACATAGAATACCCAGAACATTTACATGACCTTCATAACGATATACCATTTTGCGCACAAAAGTTTGCACCACCAGGTTCCAAAACTCAAAAATTAATACCAAATTTGTACGACAAGTTCCACTACGTAATTCATTTCGTTCATTTGCAGACTTGTTTGAAACACGGGTTGAAATTAGTGAAAGTGCATAAGGTGATTGAATTCAAACAAGGACCATATCTAAAAGAATATATAGACATGAATACAGAATTGCGTAAAAAAGCTAAATCTACGTTTGAGCAGGACTTTTTACCCGACTGCCAAAGAAGGAGGGTAATGTTTTTCGAGTGTATGTAAGTATGTATGTATGTCTGTTCCTTTGTGACCTCCTGTAGCCTAAACGGCTTGATGGATTTTGATGTATGAGGTATCGTTAGATTTGTCTTGATTACGGGAGTGTCATAGGATACATTTTATTTTAGTGTGCAGTCGGGTATTTTGTTTTTTTAATAATTAGAGTTATTCAAATTATTAAATAATAGCATTTTTGGTAAAACTTTAGAGGACACAGAAAAACGAGTTGATATAAAATTAGTTAATCAGTGGACTGATACTAGGAACAAAACAAAAAAAAATATTACTGCAGAGCAACTAATCGCACGTCCTAATTTCCATAGTGTTTCAATTTTTACAGAGAATTTTGTAGCTATTCAAATGAAACCTGAAACTGTTACCTTAAATAAACCTATCTATATAGGTTTTGCGGTTCTCGAAATTTCTAAAAGTCACATGTTCGATTTCCATTACTCTGTCATGAAACCTTTTTATGGCGAAAGACTGAGATTGTGTTATACAGACACAGACAGTTTTCTTTATACTATAGATACGGAAGATTTTTATAAAGATTTGAAAAGTCATTTTTTACAATATTTCGATACTAGTAATTATGATATAAACAATTGTTACAATATACCTTTATTGAATAAAAAGGTACCAGGTCTCTTTAAAGACGAATTGGGTGGGACCGTTATTTCGGAGTTTGTGGGGTTAAGGTCAAAGCTCTATTGCATTAAAACACAACAAGACGAATTAAAAAAAGCAAAAGGTGTACAAAAGAACGTTATAAAACATGTTCATTTTTCAGATTATAGCAAAGTTTTAATGGAGAATAAGCTGATTCGTAAGAAAAATATAATTTTCAAATCACTTAAACATAAAATATTTACACAAGAACAGAATAAGATTGCATTGTCAGCAAACGACGACAAGCGCATTATTTTGAAAGACCGCATTTCAACTGTTTCTTGGGGACACTGTGATACTTTATCCTAAAAATGACAACTGTAACGAAACTTTATAATTCACCATGGCCGAGAGCTACCTGACTGATTGTGTCATTTCAATGCGAGTGTATACACACGACAACGGTATTAATATAAAATCTGGACTTTGGGTTTTAAATGATTTCATGCCTCAACTTCATATTTTCAACGAGGAAGAAAGTCTATTTTTCTCTATTAATGAGTGGAATCTAGTGTGTGAGATGTTAAATAATGGTTATTCTTTTGGCACGGTGAAATTTACAGATAAAAAGGCAGCGTTACAAACTTTAACCGTGTTAATATATAGTGATAAACGTTGTTCTTTACAATTTGGTCATCTCGTAAGCGAAGCGATTTATCATTTTATTGACTGTATTAAATTGAGAGTATTCCAACTTGAAAACGAATATGTTGAAGCAATTAATTTTGTTAAAAAGGTAGAAAGCAATTTGGATTTTAACTGTTTGTCAGCTTTTCAAAATATAAATAATTATTTAATTTGTTTCGCCAACCCCCTTTCCTTAATCGAGCTAGAAATTGTAGCTACAGCCAGTGCATATTTTATAAGGATTTTGTAACAACTAAGTATGTTAGATAGTAAGTTAAGAAATAAGTATTAGTTTTAGGTACTAAGTTTAATGTATTGATTTTATTTTTATATCAATAAATGTAGCTAAACTAAATGTTTTATTTATTTTATTTAAATACAATTACCTACCATTATTTGACTAGAAATACAAAATAATGTACCTGCATACTAGTAATTTAACATGAACGTGTTTGAACATGTTCTAACAAATTCTGACATCTACTAACAATAACAATGAGGTGTTATGTTCTCTAGTTTTAAATTACTGGTAAGTAATACTAGCACAGCAAAAACGAATCGAAACGTGAGATGAAAAATTGAACAAGTTTCAACATGTTCAAATAAATATCAGGAACAAAGGAGGTGTTATATTACATGACTCCGTTTTATCTATTGTGTTGTTCATTTACGTTTAGTTCTTCAAGCAAAGCAGTGCATAGCTTTAAACATGAGTGAAAAAGTCGATCTCACATCCTTCTTGTGCGTGTATCGAGACGATAAGACTCCACGTTTTGGAGTTAAGGTGGAGTTATCTCAATTTGAAGACGATGAGAAAATTTGCCGTACAATTTTGAAGAGCAATTACATCGTGCACGATGAAGACGATCCGGTGCTCAGACAGTTGGTGCAGCTGCTTTATCACGTGTGCAAGGAGTTGGGAGAGCGATCGGAGTTTGGACTATAAGCTGGTAAGTATATAAATATATTTTGATTTTGTGTTGTCCGTTTCGAACCTCATAGTACAAGTTAATTAAAATCTTATTTTCTCTTTTCCAGAAACTGCAGTGCTACAGGAAACAACCTCTGTTGCAGCCTCTATAGTATTAAGTTAGTTCTACTATTTGTAATTTCTTAAGTTATTAAAATTGTTTAGATTGTAAATAAATAGTATCTACTTAGGAATAATTATACTTTTTTATTGTTTCATCGTATCAAATGATAGTAAATACAATAAAATATGCATTTTGACGTTATGTAACTATTAAGAGTAGTTTTGTTAAGATGAGTTAAAATAAATAAAAGGCTATTGTTTTATAAGTACGTAATTTATTAAACTTAAAAATAAAAACTAGTTAAAAAAATTAAATTGATCTATATTATTATCTTCATACCACTTTTTAATACATAATACATTTTTTAAAGAACATTCTTTTAAATGAATTATACAATTAAATTTTGTAATATCTTTGCAGTACTTATTATGAAGACTTGCAATATTAGGACAGCCTTTACTACCTATATCGATTATGTTACAATTTTCGCATATACATTTTATCCATTTTATTTTTTCTTCTCCTTTAACAATAATATTTTTGTTTTGTAAATGAGGTTTTATCACTCTTTCAAATTCCCTAAAGTCGATGTATCCTTCACTCCAATAAATACCACGGTTCTTTTCTAACCACAACACACGTTTCTTTTCTTCTTTTGTTAATTTGACATATGGATATGGAGGTTTTATTAAAAATACTTGAGTGTGTTCTTCAGTGGCAATAGCACATTCTTTAATAATGAATTCATTTTTTAAGTTTTTAAAACCTTGTACATCCACAATTATTGCATTCATGATATCTTTTTAACTATACTGCTCAAAGGTTTGTATTCTATCAAGCAATCGTTAAAAATAAGACAATATGCAGAAGTTTGATCAGGAATTTCAGTATCACACTCTATTTCAATGCGCACGTTGACAACAGGTCCTGTTTTTATGTTATCGTTTTGCCTGGAGCAGTCAATTACAAATAGAGGTGCTATATCTTTAAATTGTTGTACCGTTAGAAGCGGTTCTACTCTTTCACGACCGTAGTACGACTGCTGAAATCTCGCATACTGTTCATATAATAATGCAATTCTGTCTCCTACAAAACTAATGTCAAGACTTTCGTACGGAAAGTATGTAGAATTTAGATACACCTTTACATCTCGTAAGTAACAGTGATCAAATCTTGACATATCAGCACTTGCATTATTTTTCCGGTTAGTTTGCAATGCTAAGACTACAAACCGTGGCTTTTCAATTTGAGAAGATGTTTTAATAGACCAAGTATGCTTTGTTGTTTTAGGTAATAAAGGATACTCATATAAATCCCAATTTCTAAAGGCTAGTTGAATTGGGCGATCTTTATCCAACAAGCGCAGTAAATTGACTTTTTCCTTATCAGACACCTTGACATGTGGAACTCGCCATACAATTTTATTCATAACAATATCACTCACTACTTCACCGGTGTTAAGTTTCAGAGCATTTAAGTTGGTGTTACTGCGTAGAAGAATAAGTTCATGCTTACAGTTTATTATTACTTTCTTATAATCTTCAGCGAATCCTAGTATGTTACTTAGCGGAATAGATGCTGAAAAGTTTCCATGGTGAATATTTTTGTTACCCTCTATATCCCACCCCCATGCTTTAGACATCCGAGACTCGCTATCGTTCATTGACAGAATGGATTTCAAAGTTGTAGTAATACCTGCATTTTTAATTTTATCAATTTCAATCCCATTCAATTCGTATCGTATATCTTGAAAAAGATACATTAACGGATTGTTAGTAAAATGTACAGTATCAAGACTCTTCTGTGTATCACCTTTAACAACTCTAACAATGCCTTCTAAATAAAGAGTGCTGGCTGATGGTAAAACATATAAATCCTGCTGATTGATTGCAATCCGAATTTCATCATTTCTGTTAAAACTAGTAACATACGGTTTGTATGAATGAAACTCGATACCTTCAATTGAGTTATCATAGTTAGGTGTGCTAGTAAGATTTAATATGTTCATTTTAGTAGACCTAGTAATTGAAGAAATTTCCTGTTTTCTTTAGTTAACTTATGCTTCGTTTTTGATGTTTTCTTTTGGATAGCACAAACCGTACTGGGGTTTCTGAGTTGCGGTGGCAAGTATTTATTATTGTAATCAATCATTTCTTCTAAATTGGATATATAGTTGAACTTCTTCACCACGCAGATTAACCAAGTTATTGTTAGCGTCTAATATCCTTATGTTAATGCAACTAATATTTTTCTGGTTCACTGGATAGTAAATAATATTTTTTGGTATTTCAACAACTCTGTAACCAGGCGGCACGTTAGGAGCAAACTCGTGAATTATATGGCTCGGTTTCCCGTTAATAAATGATCCACTCACAATATCACATTCGATTCGTACGACTGTTGTAGACAAAATGTTGACTGGTAGCTGTGATGTGTGCAATATATTCGCTTTAAGAACTTTTTTCTCAAAACCTAGCAAATTACCCAGAGCATTAGGTTTACTGAAATCAATGTCTTTCGTACAAAAGATCGATAGTTTCAAAGTATTATTATTACATAACATGTCAAAAGATGTATCCTTTACATTACTTTTTAAAAATTCCTCGATATCTTGAAGTTCGTAAGTTCCTTCGGGTATCTCTATCACTTCGTTATTACCATAATAAAACTTGTTATTGTTGCTATCAATATTGGGAAATGAATTAAATGTGCAAAAATGTAATAAAGCACACTCATATTGACCTTGTAATTCTAAAGGAGGTGAGTAAATAGTTGATAATGTCGGTTGGTTACCGGTTATTGACAATGTGAAAGACATATTGCAAATGATGGAATTAAAAAACAGTTCCAGTATTTTATAAGGTTTCTTTATTTTTCCAAAAATCTCTTAAAAACTTTAGACAAAGATGACCACAGTTTACTGTATTATACGTTTGATGTTTTGTATAATTATAAAATATATTAAAACACTTGAGATATTCTAAGAACTCGAGCGGCGGCTTCAAATCACCAAAACTATCAAAATATTCGCAATAATCATTATATTTCACATAGGCTACCCAATGGGTTCCTTCGCTAGTAGACTCGTCTAGATTAATAATACCACACTCATTCTTTTTAGGCTTTTTCGGTAATGTGTCTCTCATAAAAACACCTCTAAAAAATGGTATATCTCTAGCATTCTCTAAAATATCATAATTTGTAAGAGCTCTCCTTGGTAGCCTTTTCTTCAGTTTTTTGAATTTGTTATGTATAATCCAGCCCCTTTCTTATAAGGTTTAACATATAAACCTTTTCCTATTGACATTGATTCCATAGCTCTATTATGTCGCTCAGTTTCTCGTAAACTTTGTTGGGCTGTTTTGTAATCATTTACAGTTTTCGCAATACCAGCAGCACCTCCAGCTAAGGCTCCTAAAGCAGATAGCCCAGCAAAAATTGGGATCAAGGGAAGGATGCCTCCGGTTTTAGGTAAAGGTATAACACGAGGCAACCTGACTTTATTTTCTTTAAGTAGTTTCTTTGCAGCACCGTACGCATATTTAATTGCAGACTTATTGTTACTTGGCTTTCGTTTTTTCAGATCAGAACGTATTTTAGAAATAATAGCTTTAAAAGTTTTGGATCCAGCACCTGATTTCACTTTAGCTTTCATAGCTTTCCCTACTAACCAGGAAGCAAGCCTTTCACCTTTTCCTGCATCTTTTGATTTGAGTCTTTGCTTGCTCATCTTCAATAATTCTAAGTCAGCTTTATGACGATTGTCTAGATCTGAGTAATTAGAATAAGCAATATCGTGGTGCTTACAAGCTTCGTCTAACCCGTTGACACCTTTGTCTCCTCTTAATAATCGTTTTTTTAATTTTGTGCCCGGACCACAATAGTTATATCCAGGTAAATGTAACTCAAAAGGTAAATTATTGATTAAACTATTAATAAGTCCTTCTCCTTTCATTACTATCAAATATATGATAACATTATCTATAGTACTTCCTTTATATCAATCCAACTATTTTCAGTAGTAGGAAGGCCTAACCATTTCACGAAGAGTTTATTTTTCTTTTTTCTTAGTACTTTTTCTATTAAGTAAACATTTGGATATGCTGTCTTTTGCAGTTCTTGTTCATAAAAAGACCCTAATATAGGTTGTTTCTTAAGGTCTACAATATTATACGTTATGGGAGATGTATTATTAACACTTCCCACTTGAAATAATTCTGTGGACCAATTAGGAGTATAGCCTTTGTCAAAACAACTTTTATGTTTGCTTATTCTTACATAATCACCGGAATTAAATTTAACTTTTTTAATAACATTTTTGTTTCTTTGCATGCAATTTAAATTTTGCAAGACCAATTTTTCTTTTAATTTATTAACATCTTTGGGTTTGAATTGTGTACTGCGATGTTTGCTGTTATTGTAAGTCTTCACAACTACATTGAGAGGTTCTCCCAACCATCTGTAACTACCATGTAAATTAAAATACCTAAAAAGCCAAGACTTTATTGTTCTGATAACTCTTTCAACAATAGAAGCTTTTTTAATAGAATATGTAGAGTAATGGTTAATTTTATGGAAATCCATAATTTTTTTGAAACTTTCATTATAAAATTCTGTTCCCATATCAGTTTGTAAATTATGAGGACATCTTTTAGATGTAGAAAGCACATGTTTAAATGCAAACATTACATCTAATTTATTTTTTGTTTTAATTGGTACAGTCCACACAAATTTTGAAAAACAGTCAATAACGACTAAGATGAATTTAAATCCTTTATTGAACTGTTTCAAATTTCGGAAATCTATTAAATCTGCTTGCCATAAATCATCAATCCCTTTAAGTATAACATGTCTTCTGTCAAAATTTCTTCTTGCTGCTTTATGAATTTCATTAACGATTTTTTGTTTTTCCATTTTTTAGTTTCAAAATTTCATCTATAGCCTCTTTTGTGTAAAATTCATGTAATAACTGAGTCTTGAAGTCAAGTAGCAAACGTTTTATAGCTGTTTCAATTAATTCTTCCACTCTTTTTTCACTACACAACTTATTATAAACTGTATCAACATATTCTTTATTTACAGCATCATCAGGTGAAGAAGGATATTTTACGCCTTTCAATCGTTTCAACTGTAAATCAAAATCTCCATCTTCGGTTGTTAACATTTTTTTATTAGAAAAATTAAAGATATCTGATAATCGTAACCTTTTATGTACATTATGACCGAATTTATCCACATTCATTTTAAACGACTATTATATGCGAGAATTTCAACTTAAATGAAAAAATGTGAAGACAACACAAACTTATTATGTAATTATACCTCCCTCTTTCAACTCCTCTAAGATAGATATAATTTCATTTTCAACTCCAGTGTTACCAGCATCATGAGAAGCAATCAAAAGTTTGAGTCTTTCCACCAATTCATTAGGATCATCCCAGTATACATAATCTGTATTCTTTTTCCATTTTTTTAGCAACGATAAACCTTTGCCTTTAGTACTGCTGCCTGTACTTACAGAATAATTACGTTGTTGTTTAAATAACGGTTTTATAATAAAATTATATTTGGAACCTTTATTACTGTTAATAGGTTTTTTGGCATCATATCCTCGTCTATGTGCATTTGTGTCTAATAACATCATTTTGTAATATGACTTGTCCTCTTGTGTGACTAACGATAAGTCGGGTTGCTTTTTCATGAGCAATTCTGATAATCCAGGAGTTATTTTATATTTACGACCTGCTATTACTATAAAACTATTGTTTTCAGCAATATAAACATTAGTTGCACCCATCTTGAGTTTTCCTCGATCATTCCTAATACCATAAGGAACATCTTTAAAACGTTCAGGAGACAATGACCAGTTAGATACATTTTGAGAAGCAGTTGTATCAATAACTGATTTATACGACTCATTGCTAGTATTAAAACTTTCATAATTTTTAAAATTGTTAATTTTAAAATCCTCATCTTCCTCTTCTTCCTCCTCTCCTTCCTCTTCTTCTTCCTCCCTCTCACTTTCAGTGTTGCTATAACTTTTTTCAGAATTTTTATCATTTTCACGATCGTTATTGTTTACAAGAGGAGGCTTATTTATGATCCTTCTCTTCTGTTGAACAATTTTATTTAAAGGGTCGGAGATCGGTTTAAAAATGGTTTTTAAAGCTCTTTCATTGTCCATTTCTATGTTTCTGATTTTGCTAACTTTTTTCTTGATAGCCTCTGCTGCATCAGCGACTTTTCTTTTCAAGTTGGTTTCCATTATAAATGAGCGTGTAAGGTTTCAATGTGAACTTTATAATAATGAGACAAATTACATTTTAAATGTGTTTAAATACTATTTGTTAATCAAAAACTATAAACGTATCAAATTTTTTTCTATAGCAACCTTTATTTTTTTCAGAGTTCTTGTCTATTACCAAGTAATTGTAAGGGTCACTCCATATTTTCGAACACATGTCTCGAAATTCAGTCCATGACATGTCCGTTGTTACATGTTCATTATAGACATGTTTCATATTTGTTTCATCCTGTTTAAATAGTATAATTAAATTTGCATTGTCTCTTATAAGTTGTTTCGGCACCTTACTGTAGGTTTGATTTAGATAAAAACAATCAACATTTCGATGTCTTCCCATTGCAAAGAAGTCTCTAATATTATTTTGATTTTCACAAGCCACATCATCAAATATTATGATGGAATCTGGTTTTGCTTTCCGGAGACTAATGACGTGTTCATTTTCTCCATATTTTGCAAATGTAACGTCTGGTACCTGATATAAGACATTTTCCAAAAAAACGTACTTAGATTGATGGAGAGTTTTAGCGTATAGGTAAACGTTTCTGTATCGCAATCCGTTTCTATGTAAAAGAAGTCCTACCATCAGATTAGTCTTTCCACAGTTGGATGGACCACAAATTATACAACGAATAGTATTTGGTAAGAGTTTCCCGTGACGGTATGTATGGGTTTTAAGATCAGGACAAATTTTCTCGACTTGTAAATTTAATGGTTGTTTCACAAATTTCATTATCTTCAAATTGAAGGAGACGCTTGATATTGAATGAGAATATTATGAAACCACAACTGTATATATATATAGACACACATTGTGAAAGATCCCACCCCATATATTTTTATCCGTAATTACTGCGTAGAACCTTTGTACTGCTGTATAGAACCGTGTTTGCTATCATTTGATGAGGTAAATGTTGACAAATTAAGTTCACTTCATAATTGTATTATTGGGCTTTCTAATTAACTTTTTTTAAAACACCAGTTCACGAAACGGAGTGCGGAACGAAGTGGAGCAAACGGAGTGAAGTGAACTGGTTTTTGAAAAAAGTGAATTAGAATGCCCAATAATACCCTACTTTCATGTTAAACTGGCGTCAATATCATGTACTAGCATTCCGCATCGGGACTTCGTTCCCGTGGGGATTCGGGAAAATTATGTAGCCTATGTTACTCAGGGATAATCTAGCATCCTAATGGTGATAGAATTTTCGAAATCGGCCCAGTAGTTTTTAAGTTTATTCGTTACATACAACAATACAAATCTTTCCTCTATAATATCAGTGAAGATAACATGATTACCCCAACAGGGATTATAAGCGTGAGTGTATTCCAAAACTTGGCTTGAAGTTGGCTTTACTAAGTATGCAAAAGTAAGTACAGCCTACTTAAAGTTGAAACTGGGTTATTTTAAATAAGTGAAAATTAGGGATGTAAATTATACATATACATACGCTCACGCCCATAATACGTAACGGGGTAGGCAGAGCATCAGTGGATTTAGAACCACTAGATGCCACTTTTGACACAAAGTGTATGTATGTATGTAAACTCTTTATTGCAAACTTTTATAGACTAATACAAAAGATACATAGATGTGCAAAGGCGGACTTATCCCTGAAGGGATCTCTTCCAGTCTACCTTAGAGATGGCATAATATAATATACATAATAAATAAATCTATAATAAAATCTAAGTGTGAGAGTTATAAGGTGGAACAAGTTGCATACTGGGGTGAGAAGTGCCACCCATTATACCTAAAGCAAAACCCTCGCATCCCTCTTACATACTTTTACTTTATACCCGGAAAGAGAAGGTAGCTGGTACATTCTAAGTTTTTCTTTCACTTCCAGTCCAGCATGGAAGCATCTACAAAATTAAACAACTTTCCCAAGGAATAAGGTAAAATATAAAATAATATTTTGCCTCTCCATATCCTTGCACGATCTGCAAGCAACTAAATTTCTATCACTTTAAATTGTATCATTAATTTTGTTTTTTACTTATCATTACTAATTTTTACTTTATAGGTCAACCACCAGTACCACAGCCTGAGCATAGTAATTCTGGTCAACCATATCCTGTCGAACCTGGTAAGTTTTATTGTACTTGTATTTTGTAAGCTGTTTAAGTCATGAGCAAAGATTATCTACACTAATATTATAAAGAGGAAAGATTTGTACCTATTTTTGTATGTTTGTAACGAATAGGCTCCGAAACTACTGGACCGATTTCAAAAATTCTTTCACCATTAGGATGCCACATTATCCCTGAGTAACATAGGCTACATAATTTTCCCGAATTCCCACAAGAACGAAGTCCCGAGCGGAATGCTAGTACTGTGTAAAGAAAGAAGATTGGTGGCGAAATTGAGAACTTTCCAAATTTCATACATCTAATGACGGCTGCTTTGACTGGTGGCGCCACCGCCAACTGAATTTACAATTGCAGGTAGTTTGCAACTTCACGTTCGATTGGTGGTAGCGCTGCTGGTCGAATGGTGAATGGTGGTTGTCAGCAAGTATATGGAAATTAAGTAAATAGTTCTCAATATCACCACCTGAACAGATAAAATGTATTTTTCAGTGTGGTTGGGAGGCTACCGTTGCTTGACCCACCCACCGAGCCTCGGCAGACGTTCATAGAGCTTCATGATAAATCTATCTGAAGCATTTTACAAGTTATCATCCGTGAGGAAATTGGTCATGAAAATTGGTCATCGATTCCCAGCCGGGGCAAATATTTATGTAAAAAGCAGATGGTTGTTTGTCACTGTCTTTGTGTATGTTCCAAGGGACCCACGACATAAGGGAAAACCTTAGTGTGGGCCTTTAAGTGTGTAGCGTTTATTTATTTATTTGTATAGCGGTGCGCGGTAACGGCACTAGATCAATCTCTCTTTTTACCCCCCCTTACGTCAGCTAACGTAAGAAATAAATTCATTTCTAATAAATTTTCGTTTAATGCACATCTACTGGTTACGTACTCAGTTACTCATACGTACCACCTCATTGATGAAAAAACAATGCAAATAAACATGAATTTATACTTGATTTCAGTTGCGTCGACCAGCAAGGAACAGTGTGTGCCATGGACAACTACGAGAAAATCAGTTATGATTGATAAAGGTACGTAAAAGAAAATTACTACACATCTTAAGTGTGTTGATCCCATGCATGATTCTAGTTTTTATTCAATTTTCATCTAAAAACTATTTTCATGGTAGAAATGTAGCTAGCTAAAATTAAGGATGTGAATAATCTACAAAAGTAAACAACTTTCCCTATGAACATAGGTAAAACATAAAATAAAAGTTCATCTCTCCATACGTTTTGCGCGATCAGCTGATATGCTTTTCCATACGAAACCAAAAAATATTGATTTCATTATACTGTTTGGGCCTGGTTTCATCATCCTGTAAAGTTTTGCCGAGTCTTTTTGTTGGTCATTAATTATCTGCACTATTACTAACCGGATAATTTTTGTCAATATTGATTTTAAGTACATCCTAATGTTATTCACCATTGCTATTAGGTAATATATTTTTTTTAATGAATATTTCAGATGCTACTCCAAGAAAAAGAAGACAATTGCGAAAGTTGCAGTCAACTAAATTCAAGTTGACATCTTTGAAAAAAAGTGCAAAACTAATAGAATCGTTAGATTCTACGCTTCTTAAAGAAATAATAGACTTCCACGTGCGTAGCCATAATTCTGTTTCGGGGGGTTTAGAGGATCAATCTTCTCTTTTTTGCCAATTCTAGGTACTTTACGGTGTTTCATAGGGGATAAGGGCAGGGAGATAATCAAGATTTTGAAAATTTCGAGGGGGGGGGTTGGAACCCCCACAACTCTCCCCATGGCTACGCCATGAACAGAAACCACAAGGAAAAATATATACAACCTACGAAAAAATATCTGCATTGGCAATTTACAAAAGATCACCGAAAACTTATAGATACCTGCCGCATTTAATCTCCTTAACTGGCATTAGGACGCTGCATCATATCCTAAGAAAAATACCGTTGGAGTCTGGAATTTGCCAGTCGGTGCTGCAGCTGCAGCACTTGAAACTTTTGGAGAGCTGTGATTTATTAGGTCGTTTTCAGCTTGGTTTCAGGAAGGTCTTTAGCACTCTAGATATACCTGTGCCTGAACTAAGTTAAATGTACAGGCATTAGACGATAGAGGTCTTATTAAGTAATAAATAACATAAACAAAAATTGTTTAAAAAGTCTTAAGGTAATGGGAATTATTTTAATTAAGTTATTATTTTAAACATTTTCTTAATATATAGGGCATAGCGTGTCCCAAAAAATAGTGTTAAGCGGAAGTCCTGAGGTAGAACACCCCTTGGAGCATCCGAAACACCCCCATCCGAACAACTTAAAAAAATAAAACAGTCGGGTTTGTTCGAACACTTATAACTCGATAACGTCTGAACCGATTTTCATAGTTTTTAAATTGTTGTATATTTTGTCTCCGTCCCGAATAGCAGAATGACTATTAAAAACATTGTAAAATTTAGGAAAAAAATTCAACGGGAACGAATTCCCGGGCGAAAAGCTAGTAAACAAATAAAACTACCTATTTACTTATCTATACATGGTCTACATAATAATATTTTTACAGGTACAGTATTACTTACATTAGACAATATTTTAAAATACAAAATAAGTGGTGATCTAGTCAACTGCAATGTCTTATTCATCTAAACATCAGGCATATATATTTATAAAGTAGGTAAGTAATTATAATGAAATAAGATTACTACAACATTGACCTACTTACATAATGTACTACTTAATCAAGAAAAACATTATAATCAGCAATTTTGGGGCTACAGTACACAACACGTTAATGCATACATGTTGTAAAATCATAATGTTTGTATTATTTTTTTATAGTGCGAAATATTTTCGTTTATTTATTAAGATGAGACTAAAACAATAAAAACAAAAATCGTCAAGGACCTTCAATGGAGTTTGTACATATACTGAGTTTCTGCAACTTTTCTTGCTGGGCAGTCATCGTCACCGGTCTTATAGTTACTCAGCTTCTTAAAATGCATACATGTAGCACATTTCACTGTCTATGCCTTCTTCGAACATTCTTTTATAGAGTGACCCATATCACCGCAATGACCACAGATGTATTTCTCCTATATACTAGCTTCTCGCCTGGGACTTCGTTCCCGTGAGAATTTCGGGAATGAATTATACATATAAACCTTCCTCTTGAATCACTCTATCTTTTGCTGAAAACTGCATTAAAAGAGATCTAAGCGCACAGACAGCGGAAGCGACTTCATTTTATACTATGTAAAGAAAGAAGATTGGAATTAGACGAAGGGCAATTTACTTATCGGAGTAGAAAGGAATTATATATTTCCTTGTTCATCTCTTCTCAATTTAGGACTTCCCGATAGTAAATTGCAGATGAGTGTTGGTTACAATTATTTATGATAGGTGATACTTCTTTAATAGGTTATGATTATTAATAGGTGATGTTTGTACTTCTGACCGCAGTTACTGAGGCCATAACTGTTAATCACCTATTAATAATCATAAATAATTGTAACCAACACTCATCTATCGTTAAGTGGTAATATTGTCAATTATACTACCCAGTATTGATATTTTTGCTGATTCTCAAACCTCATTTAAATAGTTGATTTTATTGTTTTTATTAATTAGGTACCTTTTAAACATTTTATGCTGTAAGTAATGTAAAAAGGCTCCAGAGGCCAACACATCAGGTTGCCCAATTTTAATTGCAAAACCGTTCTTATCCCAACTATGCAGAGTGCTTATTTGTGGTAGCCTGATGTGCGACCCTCTGTATGTACCATCTAACTTCAAAATTTTTTGTTTTGTTATTTTTGTTTGACTGATTTCAGATCTCATTTGTTTAAGTAACTAGATTTTAGATACTTCTTTTTTTCTTAAGATTTTATTTTAATTTAAGTACGTTGTTGCCTTGATAGTTAATAAAATGTTGTGTGTGCTTCGAATTGGCAAACATATTTATACATTTTGTTTTATTTATCTATTTAGTTAAAATGGTCAAATATCAATATGTCTTGCTGTTAGTATACCTTTAATTTTTTAAATTGTATATCTAAAATAAGAATAAGATATACTTACGTATGTACGTATCTTATAAAGATACGAAGGGCGCCTTATATATACTCTACTTTGTCAAAGATTTTTTTTTGAATGGCTCTGGCCACTATATTTTCGTATTCTTTATTTATTATTTTTTCAAAAAAGGTGACAGTCATTTGTTTTGACAAATTCTACCTTTTTTCGCGAGTCATTGTATCCATCATGTCGGAAGAAAATAGTAAAATCTTGAAAATTGAGCATCGTGCAGTGATCAAATTCCTCACTAGGGAAGAAAATACACCTACAATGATACGGGAACGCATGTTAAATGTGTTTGGAGAGTCTTATTCATTCCGAATTCATAACAAAGTTCTGGTCAAAACAATTTAAACATGGTCGTGAGAGCGTTGACGATGCTCGTAGCGGAAGGCCTTTTTCTGCAGTCATCATATCATCATATCAGCCTATTGCAGTCCACTGCTGAACATAGGCCTCCCCCAAGGTGCGCCACTTTGCACGATCCTCCGCTGTTTTCATCCAGCCACTACCCGCTATCTTCTTTAGGTCACCTGACCATCTGGCTGGGGGGCGTCCTACACTACGTTTGCCAAGACGAGGTCTCCATTCGAGAACCTGTCTACTCCAACGCTCGTCGGTTCTGCGACAGACATGGCCAGCCCACTGCCACTTCAGCTTGCTACACTTTTGGATAATATCCATCACTCCGGTTTTCTGTCGGATGACCTCGTTTCGGATTCTATCCCTTAGCGAGATCCCGAGCATGGAGCGCTCCATTGCTCGCTGAGCGACGTGCAATCGGTGGGCCAACCTCACTGTCATGTTCCACGTTTCGGCTCCGTAGGTCATGACTGGTAGGACGCATTGATTAAAGACCTTGGTCTTTAGATACTGCGGGAGTGGCGACGAAAAGATATGACGCAGCTTCCCAAATGCTGCCCAGCCAAGCTGCACTCTTCTGGTGATTTCCCGCTCGAAGTTGTCTCTACCTAACTGCAACGCTTGCCCGAGGTATATGTATTCCTGAACAACATCGAGCGTAACACCGTCAACAGAGATCGGCCTGGACACGACATTATCATTGAACATGACCTTGGTCTTGTCCAAGTTCATCCCAAGGCCGACACGTCTCGAGGCAGCGTTAAGGCTGTGCAGCATTTCTTGCAGGACTTGTGGTGTTTCTGCCAATATTATTATGTCGTCAGCGAAGCGGAGGTGCGATAGAAATTTGCCGTTGACATTGATGCCCAGTCCATTCCAATCTAGCGTCTTAAAGACGTCCTCTAGAGCATTGTTAAACAGTTTCGAGGATATGACATCCCCCTGTCTAACACCTCTGAGCAATTGGATTGGTCTTGTACGGTGGTTTTGTACTTGGACTGTCATCGTTGCCATATTATATAGGCTTCTCAGCACCTCCACGTATCGCCAATCGACTTGGCAACGCTGCAAGGACTCCAGAACTGCCCAGGTCTCGACTGAGTCGAAGGCTTTCTCGTAGTCCACAAAAGCGAGACACAGTGGCTGGTTATACATTTTCTGCAGTGACGGAGGAAAATGTTGAAAAAGTTAAGCAGTTGATACTTGCCGACCACCAAATCAAGCAGTGAGTTATAGCTCGAGATGTTGGCATTAGCAAAGAACGCATTCATGAAATAATTCATCAACATTGGGGATGTCGAAGGTGAGCGCGCGTTTGGTGCCTAGAATGTTGACCCCGTTTGATAAGGAGAGGCGCGTAGAATGTTGTCAAGCTTTTATGGAATTGGTTAAGGATAAGAAAGAAGAAACTATATCACAGATTGTGACCCGCGATGAAACCTGGAATTCGCCAGTGAGACCCCGAAAGCAAGCAAGAATCGTTGCAATGGAAATTGAAAGGAGAAAAGCCACTCAGAAAATTTAATCGGCCATCGGCAGGAAAACTGATGGCTACCATTTTTTGGGATACGGAGGGAATTTTGATAATATATTATCTGCCTAAAAAACCACGAATGCTGAATATCATGCAGGTTTGCTGAACCAGCTTAGAGAACAAATAAAAGAAAAAAGGAGAGGTAAACTTTCGAAAGTAATTTTTATTTTACAAGACAATGCTTCGGTTCACACGGATTTCACGTCGCGATCAGTCCTAGCCAAAAATGACTTTACAGAAATCAGCCCCGACCTGACCCCCTGTGACTATTTTCTGTTTAAAGATTTAAAGAAAAATTCAGGGGACACAGATTTTTAACGGATGAAGAGATGAAGGAAGCCGTAAATGAACATTTTGACGACCAAAATCAAAATTGTTATTTAGACGGTATGAGGTCTTTGATTGACAAATGAATTAAATGCATTTCAGTTGCAGGGGACTATATTGAAAAAAATAATAATCCTTTCAAGTCTTTTCTTTCCCAGCTAGGTAGATTACTTATCAGCCGCCCCTCGTATGTACAGAGGGCTGGACATCAGGTTACAACAAGCGTGCACTCTGCTGTTAGGATAAGAACGATTTTGCAATGAAAATGGAGTAATCTGATGAGCTGGCTTCTATACATTATTTTCTCTAAGATAAGAATGTTATAAATATAATTAATAAGTAAGTGTTAAGAATTCATTCGTGCTTTGATAAAACAGTGAATAAAAAGCTTATTTTTCGAATGGAGTTTTAATATTTAATTATTTTTTTTACATTTGCCATGTCACTGCTAATATCGATACTTTATATTTTATCGACATCAGTGTGCACATCACTAGATCTGTCAAACTGTTTATATTTTATCGATATCAGTGTGTACAACACTAGACCTGTCAAACTATGTTATTCGTGGAAAATCTCAAAGCTTATCGCTAGTATGGAAGTTCCGTCTCTTAAACGCAGTGACATACTCATACTCTTTGCAGCAAGTTACAAAAACAAGAGTCAAGGGGTATATACAAGAGCGAGATGTGAGATGAGATGGAAGGATGGGAAACATCACGCGGGAAAATTTAAAATACATACAAAAACAAAACTCAAAATTACGAAAAAAATAAATTTTATTTTTGGAAGGTTTTCTTTCTTAGTTTATATACAAAATGACTTTCTAACAACAAATTTACAAATTATGTATTTTATTAAGCCGCTAAATAATGTTTTTCAAAGGAAAACTTGCGATGTTGACGCCGGAGGGGTCGCCTACTTCAAAAGCGTGATAATCAATTTCCATAGAGTCGGAAAATCCTTACATGGTACCAATTGTTTCATAAGAAAAAAAGAGTACGCATGAGATCGTTCATTCTTTCAAGCTTCGACTTAGACGGCCTGTCACGTGACGTGTCATGGCAGCCCAAAGTGAGATTTAATCAAATTTTGTCTTATGCTTCGTATGCTTCAAGATCTTTGAGAGCTTTGAGAACCCAAATTATATTTTTCTGACTTCTTATAGATTTCTTATATCCATATTTAAGATCCCCGACGTCATTCATTCTTATATTTTTCACTAGTTCGCATCAACGCGTCAAATTCACGCAAGAACGGTGGTAGCCTCCCTGTCAAGCCAATCAACAAAGTCTTGAACCTCGTTCGTTGCGCTCTTGAGACTGTTTTGTTTTTTAGATTCATGTTTTTACAAAATCCTACAAGATAAACACTCCTGGATGAAATTCTCAAGAATAAATATTTATTTAGAAAGCAAATGAATTGCGAAACTGAAAACAAAAGTAAAACTTCAAAAGTTCGCTCACTCAATTTTAAACTTGTTCGACTTTTTGTTTGACAACCAAAATGTTGCAATGACGTTGCGTGCTGTTTCGTTCTATGCAAATATCAAGTATATTATCAAAATTTGTATGTGCATTTAAATAATTTAAATGATTAAGAAATTGAGTAATACGCAAAAGGATTAGGTCATGATATGTTTGGTAAACAAAATTCTGAGCTGTCAGAAAATCCCTCATATGTGCTCGGGGCACGATAAAGAAATCAATTTGAAAACGGCGAAGTTTTTCATTTCGTGACTGTACAAGTGGTAAGGAGTGGCGAATATGTTCTTTCATATTTCGACCTATGTTCCTTGGGAAAAATTGCTCATTCACATATTAATTTTTTGCTAAATTAAAGCCAATGAAATCACAAATAAATGTTAAGTAACATAGTAATAACTTCCTACTTACCTTCCCTTACGGAGAAAGGCATAGTAACCACACCATAAGCGCCGGGGACGCCATAAAGACAGCAAATGAAGTCGGAGAGATAGTCCAGCACAGACAAGTCGTGCTCCACCACGATAATAAACCTACACAGAAGGAAAAAATCAAAGCTACAAAATTATATCCTGCTAAACAATGCAATGACGATTAAATATGGTGTGAACCGGTACACTTCAAGACACAAGTTTCAAAATCTAGAAACGTTATTTACTGAGAGGGTGCCGAATTCTTATTAAAGTTAAAACAGTTAAAAAATTTAACCCTGCTAGGGCGCTGCAAACAGGGAGGCTACCACCGTTCTTGCGTGAATTTGACGCGATGATTTTGATGCTGACGGAAGGAAGCTGATTCAATTGGTACCATGGGGACGCATTGTTTGCGAACTAGTGAGAAAAATATAAGAATGAATGACGTCGGGGATCTTAAATATGGATATAAGAAATCTATAAGAAGTCAGAAAAATATAAATTGGGTTCTCAAAGCTCTCAAAGATCTTGAAGCATACGAAGCATAAGACAAAATTGGATTAAATCTCACTTTGGGCTGCCATGACACGTCACGTGACAGGCCGTCTAAGTCGAAGCTTGAAAGAATGAACGATCCCATGCGTACTCTTTTTTTTTCTGAAACAATTGGTACCATGTAAGGATTTTCCGACTTTATGGAAATTGATTTTCACGCTTTTGAAGTAGGCGACTCCTCCGGCGTCAACATCGCAAGTTTTCCTTTGAAAAACATTATTTAGCGGCTTAATAAAATACATAATTTGGAAATTTGTTGTTAGAAAGTCATTTTGTATATAAACTAAGAAAGAAAACCTTCCAAAACAAAAATTTTTTTTTCGTAATTTTGAGTTTTGTTTTTGTATGTATTTTAAATTTTCCCGCGTGATGTTTCCCATCCTTCCATCTCATTTCACATCTCGCTCTTGTATCAAAGAGTATGTAGTCTTGTAAACTCCTTGGCTCTTGTCCACAAACTATATAGAGATACGCTCTTGTCATTGTAACTTGCTGTGGAGATAAACATTTGAAGTTTTTACAGTAATCACAACAATAATATTTTTGGCGAAAACGAAAATCTGTTGGTGATTAAGTACTTCTGAGGGCAACCACTACTAGATAAAAACTTAATATTACCCAGTAGACAGACTGAAACTATACAAAAGCAATTTGATTGCAGAAGAAGTGTTTATGTTGTGGAGAAACATAATCTTCCTTATCAATTTAGTGGCTACTGGCACAGTAAAGACCCACTGCAAACTTGAGTTTTCCCAGCAGACAGTTAAGATGTCTGGAAAAAGTCACAAAATTGATTCAATGTGCCTGAATTTTATTTTTGCTTGTACATGTGAGTGAAGATAGAAAATGATGGGATAAACACCTGAAGGAACTTCTAGATACCATGAGGAAACTCAACTCTTCGACTTCATCAGTATACACAAGACGTAATGCTAATGCATCTTCCAACAAGTGATTTTCACCTATAAGAGACTGCGGACATTCCGGAGAAAGTTCTGTATTTATTTTCAACAGTTTTTTTCTTGGATGAATTATGACAGTTTGATTTTTAGTTTACTAGGTGATTTATTGGGAGAATTTATTGGAATAAAATAAAATTATGTGGAACAAGTTTTTTTATTCATATATGCATGTTAATCTTATTATATCAGATATCACTCATTTTCCAAACAAAGTCCTTGTAACAGGCTCTATACATCTTATTCTCAACCATCCTCATCATTCTCAGTTTTGTTCTTATTCGAATACCCATCATTCCAAAAATTATACATTCAGTTTTTGATTGGTGCTAGAGCCTTTTACTATGTATCTTTACTGTCAACTAGTTAAAATCATGTAACTCTATTAGGAAGTTCCCAATACACAATAAATCAAAGTTATTATGTTGGTTTGATTGGTAGTCTTCCAACAATAATAATTATCATATCATTGACGGTGTTCTCAGTGTACATACATGGCAGTAGTTGTGTTCGTGAAGAATTATCTTAATGAAAGGCAGCCACATCCCTGAGAAAGTTCGAATTTTTTTTTCTCAGCAGCTTTACCACGATAACGACAAACTCGCGCTCGGCTCACGGTGAAACTTCACTTTGATTGCGCGAGGGTCCCGCGCAAAGAATTGCTCGCCCTATGGCGTTGTCAATGTTGACATAGGACCGCGGTGTTGTTGCGGCGCTGTCACTAACGTACAGTCAAGAGCAGGTCACGCTTTACACTACCAATTTAAGCTAAGCTCTGATTTATACTGCGCGCCATACAATGCAGGGCCGGTCCAAAGTGTCAAGCTTGCCAGTCATCTTTTAAAAGCTTACTTTGCACATGCTTTACAAAACCTAAGATGACTCACTCCACCTGGAAATAAATTAAGTTAATGAAAGCAGATTAATTAATTCTTTTCATCTTATTTAATATAACTGGGAAAACTTGAAATAACATATTGTAAAAAAAGAAGTCTAAATGTGTTTTTTATAAGATGTACTTCAGAGACTGTGCTCAGAGGCTGCATTGGCTCATTCCGCCTGCCCCTTTTTTCCATCGGACATCTAGATGCACTGCGGGTATCACCCTTATCTTGTCAAGATCCCTCGGATACGTACTGAGCGCTATTCTTCATCTTTTATATTGCGCACTGCCAAGGAGTGGAATTCCCTGCCGGTGTCTGTATTTCCGAGTTCATACAACCCAAATATCTTTAAAGTACGAGTGAATAGGCTTCTTCTGGGTGAGTTCGCTACATCCTCGACCACATCTTTTCCCTAAGCTAGATTGTGGTCAAGAGCGAACCCATCTAAATATATAAAACAAAGTCGTGTTAGTTACACCACTTATAACTCAAGATCGGCTGGACCGGTTTCCATGGTTTTTGATTTGTTGTATTTCTCTCCATCCCGAATAGCAGAATAACTATTAAAAACATTGGAAAATTGACGGGAAAATTCCCACGGGAACGAAGTCCCGGGTGAAAAGCTAGTTTTTTATAAAAAAAAAAAAAAATGACTTCAGACATTACAACACAAAGAATGTAAACAGAAAATACTAGTGTTGATATTATCTTTGGGTAACACAAACAGAAGATGAGCAAAATAGAAAAACTAAATAAAAAGATGGAGACAAAAAATAAATAAAATAGTAAGACAGATCAGTTAAAAATAGGAAGTAATGAAAAAACAAAAAGAACAACCTTTAAGTTTCCCGTCTGTTCTTTTCGGGGGAAGACTGCACCTTTGCAAACAGACAGACTCAAACAAATGTTATTGACATAAGTAGGTACTTAATTAGAAAAATTTCATTCAATTTTTGATTTTTTGTGATTTTGCTAATGTCAGAGTATTTTAAGTAGTATTAAAATAGGGAAAGGCAAAAAGTGACCAACATCAAGTAAAGAAACTCGAATGGTTGTAATAAACCAGAGCATCGTCTGTTGATCAGCAGGGAGCACCGCTAGCAGGTCAGGATGATGATGACTTTGGAGCACTAAGATGTTATGTTATGACAGTCGAAACATTTAATGTTCTATGAAGTTAAGATATTTTGAATTGAGTTGACACATTTAGGTTAACATTAGGTTCCTTTTAAAGTTTTCTTCAAAACTTTTAAAAGGAAATATTTGCAAAGTCCTAGCAATTCGTACTTGTGTGTTTGTGCAGTGTTGTGTGTAGAAAAACGGCTTCACTCAGCTCTAAGTTGTTTCTTGTAAGACCGGCAGAGTGAAGCCTGAACGTAAGTGAATAGGTATAGTGTGATGATGAAATAATGTGTCATAGAACAGACATAGGTACGTTCATAAATAATGATAAGTATATGTAAAAGTTGGTATGATAATATTTGCTTATTATGATTATTAAGTATGTTAGATTTGATAACACTTTGGCTTGGCTCCATTATATTGACTTGAAATTGTAAGAAAGAAGAACAAACAAACAATCTCAGTAAAACAATATTAAGATTTTTGTGTTAGGCCTACAAAACTAATAGATAAGTTCACCAACACTTTGGAATAACTACCTACCTGCGTTTTACCACTGAAGGTATTTTCAACACATCTCTAAGTACAGAAAAAACCATGACAACTTCCGAGAACTTCTGCAGAAGATTGATAGGCAGATTACCAATGATATTACAATAGATAACTCATATCTTACCAATGGCTGCGTAAAAAATGCGGCGATAATATTTTCCATGCCTCAGAAAGTCTGCTTTAGAAAAGATTCTAGATGAAATTCCATCCACGGCGATAGGAAAACACCACAAAACTTACTTGGTCTTGAAACCTTTAGTAGTTAGTTTAACAGTATACGTTTTACGTGGAATTCGTCTTCCGACTCAACACCACTACACGTACTACACGAAAAACTCAAAAATATTGTTAAATTATGCTACAATTACAAAATAAACTTCTCAATTTTCTTCAAAACATCTTGATTTTAACATTTTCAATAGTGACACAGTGACAGTCACAATTCGTTTTAATATTAGAACCCATCAATTTATTTTTTGTTTTCAAGGTAAAAAAATAATTATTACATTAAAAATTAACATTTAGTTTTAAATTAATCAAAATAAAGATCAATAAGTAATGAAAAACAACGAATACATTTAATTACTGCAGCAAAACAAAACGCACTGCAAGTATCATGAGAAAGTCGTTCTTTCATTTGTTTTCACACTAGTACGCCAAAATTCAATAAAAAAATTGATTTTGATTTTGACGGCTACTAAACCATGGTAACTTTTGAATCAACTTCAATATTTTGCGTGAACATCAAATTCAAATTACTTAGCTGTGCGTTCTGTTATGCTGCAGTATTATTTTACTTTGTTCTTATAATTTACCTTTCAATGTATGTTTAAATTTTAATTACCCTTAACATTGATTTATGGACATTTTTATTGTTTACTTTGAAAACAACTAAAAAAATAAAAATGGGTCATCGGTCGTGCAGTCACATTAAAACGCATAAACTGCATAGGATGACAAGGCTGTATGATTCTTAACCTTTGCCTGCCGCAATGCGAATAATAAAACAATAAACTAAATAGTCTGTGACTGTCATCGTAAGGCGAATCAAAAACGACAACAACAAAAATATTTACCGTTTGTTTAATTTTCTTCCGCGTTCACTTGTAGTTTCCAACCTCGATATTGGCAAAATTTTCTTACATAAAAAGACAGACCCATATATGCACAAGAATAGAATTGTTTGCACCGTGATCTCTTAGTTTCCAACATTGGCATTGGCAAAATTGTCTTACATAAAAAGACAGACCCATATATGCACAAGAATAGAGTAGAATTGTTTGCACCGTGATCTCTTGTAGATTCCAATCTTGGCATTGGCAAAATTGTCATAACTTTTGAAGACAGAGCCACCCGTAACATGACCCAGTGACCGCCATAATAATATTCCTAAAAAAAGGATTGACTGATTGGGATAAATAAAGAATACCGCTTGCCATAACCTACCTTTGATGACCTACCAAGAAGTGTGTGTGTGTAGGATTACCAAGGAACATAATACTCCCTGGCGGGAGTATTGAGCTTAAAAACATTAACCGTAAGTACCCAAATAAAATTAAATGTTTTGCTACGTGATTCTGGTCGAATTGCAATAACATTACATTACATTACCCACATAAACAAACTTGTACTTGAATGTTTAAAATGTATAATTGAAGCTGAAACCAAGGTTTCAGCTTCAATGTCAGGAAACTTGCAAACATTGGATACGATTTGCACAGCTATTGTAGAGTTAATGACGGGGTTTTTAGTTACTAAAACCCCGTCATTAACTCTACAATAGCTTTAACTTTCCATTTAGTTACTTTTGAATACACAATATACCTAATATTTTAAGCCAGGAATAATTAATAAGTTTATACGAATCAATTAATCCACTTTCATTAACCAAATCCATTTTCATGTCATAGCAAACAGACGACTAGATAGCGAGAGTAGCAGGCCAGCAATGGATGGAGGCTGCTAAAGATAGAGATGAGTGGAATAACTTGGAGGAGGCTTTTACCCAAAAGGGTCCACAGATGATGAAGAATCTAAATAAAAGAACATTAAGTAATTTAATTAACTTAATTTCATTTATTAACTTTGCATTTTTAATAATATTGATTGATTTGATTTAATTTAATTGCAATGTAATGTTATGTTAGATAATGCATGTGGAATGAATAAAGCTTTATTATTATTTTCATTTTAGGTGGAGTATGGAGTATTGCTCACAAACAACGGTGATACTTTGAAAGCTCTACCCGTTTCACAAGCTCAGGCCAGCAGACCTACGGAAATTAAACAATTAATTTAGGTATTCTATGTATGCCAATATATAATGCCTTCCTAGTACCTATTGATGCCAAAAGAACAATATCTAGTGCCATCATAGTTTAAGAAATAAAGGTCGTTGTTTGTGGGACTGCTGGATGGATAACAGCTCAGCAGACCCACCTCTCGTACACGGAAATGGCTAAAGTTAGAGACATGGTACTAGTTCTAAGCTTAAATGCTTTCATTGGTGCCATCGAGAAAAAAGTTTCAAACCTAGTGCTTCAAGCGTTTCGGAGCTATAAAACGATCTTGGTGTGCCTGCTATCATGTTTGGTCTGCTGCGTTGAACCCTCCGCCCAGCAGGCACACCAAGATTGTTTTATAGCTCCAAAGCGCTTGAAGCAACCCACAAACAATGACCTATATTTCTTAAACTATGAAGGCAACTATACAGGGTGTTAAGTAATTCGATCTTATCCGAAAAAAATTTTTGACTTCCCATACAAAATGATTTATCAGCTGATGCAATTTGTATGGGAAGTAAAAATTTTTTTTCGTATTTCGGCATTTGTTCTTAGGGAAAGTTGTTCAGTTTCATGGGCTTATTTACCACCCAAGAGGATAAGATCGAATTACTTAACACCCTGTATATGGTTCTTTTGGCATCAATAGGTGTTATATATTGGCATACATAGAATACCTAAATTCGTTGTTTAAGTTCCGTGGGTCTGCTGGCCTGAGCCACACGTTTTACAAGGCTGTGAAACATGACTGGCATGTAGGTACGGTGAGAACTGAATCACTGAAGATTTCATTTTACTGTTACTGATCCCAACACATAGTCGTAGGGCTGGCCTTTCAGCGGCTCTTCCACCTCGGATAACATATGAATATATCAGATACCTACATTAATAAACACTCGTAACACACACACACACACATTCACACACACTTACACTCTCTTTCAACTTTTACTAACATTATGAATTTATGATATATATTTTTATTTTGTGTTAATTTGTGATAAGTACCTATAGATTTAAAATTAAAATTAAGAATAGAATGGTCTCACGAAGAGCGGTGGCTCCAAACACAGGCGAAAAGCCTAAATGGAGACACTAGCAACTCGCTTACTTTTAAATTGTTTAAAGTGAAATAAAGATATTTATTTATTTATTTTATTTATTTACTGAAATTATAATATTGTTAATTTTGTGCATAATTCTTTATTTCAGTGAAATTTGGGTTACGAATTGAGACTTGTTTTGGAAAATGAATTAAAGTGCATATATGAATTAAAAAACTTATTTTTAAAAAAATTGTTTTATTCCAAATATTTCAAATTTTTATTCTTAAGTACTAGGGTAAGTCTAGTTATTTTTGAATTTGAATTGTTATATACTAAAGTACAGAGGGCCGCACATGAGGTTACCACATGTATGCACTCTGCAATATGAATGGCTTCAGTACACCTAGTATGTGTTTGTTTACTTCAACATATTAAAAGATTAACTAAGTACATTCAGTAATTTTCAAGATATTGTTGAAATAAATATATTGGGTTTTGAAAGCAGCGATTCAAAATTAACTGACTAAGTAGTTCTTAAATATTTATTTATGCTGTCTTATTAGATTCCCTATCCAGAGAACACTGCCTATCTCCAAGATAACAACTGAACCTGACATTGGTTTTGAAAACTTGAAATTGGTTTTGAAAACAAAAACACATTGTTTCAATTATGCACTGAACTTTTTCCAGTATATCACTGTTTCGGTGCGTCTAACATATCACCGTTATGGAACAAATCTAGAGCTAATTATTAATTGCATTCATTTTTGCCCAGTGACGGGGCACCGCTAGGTATAGACACACACCATTTCTTATATAATAATATGTAAAATGAAAAGACATTAAAAGGAACGTAAGCATATATTTTGTAACTTGATAAAAATTGAGGAGTTGAGTTTGCTTGTGGTATCTAAGTTCTGTTTTACCGTCTTATATTTCTTCACTCACTCACATGTGAAATTTCAGGCTCATTGAATCAGTTTGATGGCTTTGTCCTGACATCTTAGGAAAACTCAAGTTTGCAGGGTCAGTGGGTCATGTTAGGGGTGGTCCAGTGCAGTGCCGGTATCCACCAAATTAATTAAGAAAACTATCTTCCTTCTAAGTAGTCTGTGACAGACAGTATTCTGCAGTAGAATCACTTCACTTTGCTTTTGGACAGTTTCAATTTGTCTAATGGGTAATATTTAGCTTGCAATGGATGTTCATCATGCAATCCTGTTATCCCTCATCAGGGACATAGGGCTCTCAGAAAGGATTTCCACTCTTCTCTGTTTTGGGCGGCAGCTTCGATGTCTTTCCAACTGAGACCAGTTGATGCAGCCTCTTTATCAACTGACCGTCTCCAGGTGGTACGGGGACGGCCCGGCTTTCTTGTACCACGAGCTTGCCATATAAGGCTTTGTTTAGACAGATGGTTATTTGGTCTCCTCAAGACGTGCCCAATCCAGCGCCATTTTCTTATAAGAATCTCCTTGCTCATTGGTTTTTGGTCAGTTAGCTCCCACAGTCTTGCATTAGGGATGGTTCGTGGCCAACAGATTCCCAGGATGCGACGTAAACATTTGTTCACGAACACCTGAAGTTTGCTGGTGACGTCATTCTTGACGAGCCATGTCTCGCATCCGTACAGGAGGACTGACTTGACGTTCGAGTTGAATATTCTTATTTTTGTTTGTGTGATTATTGATGACGTCCAAACGGGTTTAAGCTGTGCGTATGCGGCTCTTGCCTTGTTGATACGCGCTTCTACATCAGCTTCTGTACCTCCCATAGGGTCTACAATGCTCCCTAGGTAGGTAAAGCGCTTCACAATTTCGACTGCTTTGCCGTTTATATAGATAGGCGTTGCATCAGTGGTATTAAGGCGCATGTCTTTCGTTTTATTACCGTTTATGCGCAGACCCTCTTCAGCAGCAGCATTGGCAAGATCGTCGGCCTTGGACTGGAGGTGTTCTCGTGAAGTAGCGAGTAGGCAGAGATCATCCGCAAAGTCTATATCTTCCAGGTATATGGATGTTCATACTGCTGAAAAACATTATGACAGGTATTCGATGAGAAGTCGAGGAATCAGTATGCGAGCAGCATCCAAGACCACTTCATACTTCGAGACTAAAAATCACTTTGGATACTTTTATTCCTCTGCTGAGTCTGCTGGACAAGCTTGAGGTAGTAGTGGTTGCCCACATACGCTGGTGTTCACCGAAAGCTCAGGAATATTCGTATACGAATAAGAAATATCAATATTTATGGAACATAAACATGAGATAAGATGGCGAAAAAAAAACATCAGTTCATTCTTTATTTACAAAAAAATGTTTTTATGGGGTACGCATAGGTACGCATGGGCATCATTCATTCTTTGGAAAATCAACTTCGAAATAAGTCACGTGACCTTACATGGTACCAATATGATCAACCATAGACAATTTTCTATGATCTCGGCTTAGGTGGTAGCCCCCCAGGAGGACACTAAAGGTTTCTATTTAAAATACTTTACAAATAAAATAAATAGTTTTATTCCAACGTAATAATTAAGTACAAACTTGAATTTATATTTAATCACAGTAGCTACATTTGGTTGAATTGGTCAAAAAAAACAGCAGATTTTCAGCCCATCCCTATGGAGTTTTATTTTTTAAATCTAATTCTTGTCGAGGCTTCGACCATTTCAAGATGGTTATGCTAGCTTCATAGTATTAGGCACTTTATTACTATGACTATCTTAAATGTGTTCTTGAGTAATTGTGTTCTTTGCAGATGTGGTTATGGACTCTATGAAATCGATTTCATCTCAACAACACTATTTTTTTTGTGAAGGCAACACATGTTTAGAAATCGTTCAGAAATTATGACTAAAAGGTGTGTCTACTAAAAGGTTTTTTTTAGTTATTTTTAAAGATTAAAATATATATCAGATATTTAGAACCAGCAAAGACGTTGTCCAACGTCACTCGAAGACAATATCAAACTAAAAAAACCTAAGTAAAAAAAACAAATACCCTTTGATGACGCGGTGATTAAGACATTTTCGAACGAAATCAAAGTCGTTTTAAGTGTTGCCATAGATAGACGAACTCGCTCGACTCGACTCGATCCTTTTGACATTCGAGGCAATTTTTTTTTTTTTTTTTTCCATTCGTCCCATGTGGGACAGGCTAAGGTTAAAAAACCATGCTGCCTCGTCATTAGTAAATCCAATCCAGTAAGTTTCTTTATTAAAATATACGTCTTCAGTAGTTAAATATAATTATTTTTTCCTTCGTCATATCATGTTTAGTAGTCATTTTTTTGTTCATTCGTTTTACATTAGGTCAAAAGATTTTTTTATCTTGATTTTTTTTCCTTTCTTTCTTTCATGAAAACGTCATATCCGATGAGTAAATGTCAGTTAAAATCTTCTTCATTTCATTTTCTTTTTTTTCCCTTCTTATATTTACATTATATATACAATTAAGCTGAAATAAGCTGAAATCTAAAGTTCATTAACAGTATTTACAATAAATTTGTACAAAGAAAGAAAAGTAGACGGATTTATTAAAAACTCCTCTACAGAACGCGGGACCAAATCGGGCTGACCATAAATTTCAATCAGCTCGTCCATCAGCACAAGGCGCTGAATGCCAAAGGACGGGCAACCAAACAGCACATGTTCAAGGGATTGATCTTCCTGAGTCGAACAAAACTCACACTGAGGAGAGCCTATCATTCCCATTCGATGTAAATGAAAATTGAGCCGAAAGTGACCAAACCTCATACGACAGAGCGTTGTATAAAACTTCCTGTTTATGTAAGTATGATTATATTTAATAAACCATGGTATGCTATCAACCTGTACATCAAGAGTGACATAAAATTTACCCTTATTTTGAACATAGGTACTGTTATAAAAATGCTTACCCCACTCCACACACATACGTCGCTTTAAAATAGAAACAACGTCAGTACAGGGCAAAGAAATTTTGAAGAAGTTATCATTAGAAACTATAGATGAATTATTTACTGCTTTTGCAAGAAAATCTGCTTGCTCATTTCCTGCCACTCCAACATGAGCTGGTACCCAAACAAAATCAATTCTAAAACCAAGAGCGGAAAGTTCTAGCCAAATTTCTTTTATGTCATGAATTATATAGTTAGTGTCTGCAATTAATTTGTTATTTGACAAGTTTATTAAAACACTCATACTATCACTAACTATCAACCATTTAAGATGACCTTGACTATTATGTTTTATATGATTTAATGCAGTGAAAATAGCCGCAGCTTCTGCTGTGAAAATACTTGAGTTATTGTTTATCTTATGTCCAATGCCTAACTTTAAAGATGGAACAACAAATGCCAGCGAAACATTATTAGAATCTTTAGATCCATCCGCGAAAACATATTTAAAGTCTGACCATTCCAATAATTTTGAATTGAATTCCTCTTTTGAACAAATTTTATTATCAATAATTATGTTTATTGCAGGAAATTTGCTTTGATATGAGCCATGATAACACGGCAAAAAATCACTCCTCTCAATATCCATACTTGACAAGAACTGTGTGAAACAAGTGAAATCTTGAAGAAGATAATAATATTTTTGATAATAACTCACTGGTGAGTTTAACAGATTTTGAAGAAGAGTGTTATTAACATTTCTATATAATTTCAATATGAACCGTTCCTTTAAATGGGCTAAACGTAAACCAATAGGTGGAACCCTACATTCCACTTGCATAGCACATATCGGGGTTGTGCAGAATGCACCAGTAACTAGTCTTAAACATTTATTTTGGATTTTTTCAAGAGTGTCCACAAGTTTGCTATCAGCAGCAAAACACATAAATGCATACTCAAAATGACTCCTTATTAGGGACTTGTAAAGGGTTAAAAGTACCTTGCAGTCGGCACCCCAATCTTTAGCAGTTAAAGATTTTAATATATTAAATGCTTTGTTGGCCCTAGTTGCAATATGATTGACATAGTTTTTCCAAGACAAATTTTGAGTAAAAATGACCCCAAGAAACCTGATTTCTTTTTCATAAGATAAAGGACAATCATTATAAAAAATTGTTGGCAAGACATTATTTTTTTTTCCAAAAAGAATGACCTTAGTCTTATGAGGATTTACTTCTAAATTTAAGTACGAAAAATAATTTTGCAGTTTTGTTAGTCCAACATTAACTGTATCACCCAACGAGGCCAAGTCTGCCCCTGATGCATAAACAACCAAGTCATCTGCAAACTGTAAATTTTTTACTTCTGAACCCAGAATTAAATTCAATTGTCTGATATAAAGAATAAAAATCAATGGAGATAGAATACCTCCCTGACAAACACCTACAGAGGAAGTCCTAGGACCATATAAATGCCGATTGTATTTTACAAACACTTTCCTACCATATAAAAAATTTTGAATCCAATTAATAATTTTATCTGGAAATGCAATCAAACGAAGTTCACTGCTAAGAATTTCAACATTAACACTATTAAAGGCACCAGCCACATCAAAAAATACTGATAATAAATAATTATTTTTTACTGTTACAGAATTATGGATATCAAGATGAAGCTGGGAAATACTTTCACGAGCTGAACGACCTCTCCGAAACCCAAACTGATTAGAAGGTAATAAACAATTTTTTTCAACATAAAATTCTAAACGCTGTTTTAAAAGTTGTTCAAATATTTTACCCACACATGAAGTAAGTGCAACAGGACGATAGGAATCAGGGCAAAGTTTCGGTTTTCCAGGTTTGAGAATGGGAACAAGACAGTCTACTTTCCAATCTTCAGGTATTTGGTCATTTTTCCAAAGTAAATTCAATATACTAAGAAACACATTCAAGCTATTACTACCCAATTTTTTTAATAAAATATATGATACTCCATCAAGACCAAATGCTGTATCTCTCCTTGAAAGAATAGCTGAAGTTAATTCCTGAATAGAAAATGGTTCCAAAAGATAATTATTACCATGATATAGAGGACTGGAATTTTGAGAACTGTGTTGATTTAGAACAGAATCTGGTGTATATTTTTTTAAAAAATCAAAGACCCAGGAGTCATCATGAACTTCTGTAGATATGTATGATTTATTAAATTTACGCATAAATTTCCAAATTTCAGATAAAGGTGTACAACGATTGAAGCCATTGCAAAGAGTGACCCAACTATTTCTTCTTTCCATCTTAATGGTGAGCTTTTTTAGAGCCTGTAGTCTTTTGAAATTTATATAATTTGCTTCAGAAGGATTGTACCTAAACTCAAGATAAGCTTGTTTTGAATTCATGACAGCATCAGCACATTTATTATTCCACCAGGGAAGATTGTATTTTCTATGCTTTTTTTTAAACATTGAAAATTATCAACTGCAACAGTTTGCTGACCATTTTGTAAAGAATGTTCAACTGAAACGTGTAAAACTTTACAAAAGAAAAGATAAGCCTCAATAGGTAAATATTGATCAAACTGAAAATCCTCCAACAATGAATCTACTTTCTTTGAGTACATTTTCCAATCTACCCATTTATAATTAGGGTAGGTGGGCAAATGTTTATTACTATTTAAACAACTACTATTTGAAACACTATTATTATTATTATTACTAATAACGACATTCATAATTACAGGAAGGTGATAACTAGTTCCAAGAGGCTCATCAAGTACTGCCCAAGTGCAAGAAAGTGCTAAAGATGACGAGACAAAAGAAAGATCCAGCGCATTAGGGCGCCATGATAAAGAACCAACAGTAGTAGGGCGTCCGTCATTAAGAAGAACTAAATCATTGTCGTCAATCGTTCCCAGGACGTCTCTTCCACGGGGTGTGTCAGCATCACAACCCCAAGAAGTATGAAAAGCATTAAAGTCACCAGCGAATATCATAGGACTTGGCACAGATTTAATTAAGTTTTCAAATTTTTTCCTATCAAATACAGGTCTACAATTTTTTGGACTGTAAAAACTAACAACACTAATTTCTTTGTTATTAAATGTAATCCTGATACATATGTTTTGGAGAGAATCATCAAAAAATGTATTTATTTTAGTATAGGAAATAGAGTTATGTACAAGAATTGCCACCCCATTGTGGTCATTCCCACAATCATTTCGTTCAATGCTGTAACCTTTAATATTAAATGTTTTATGCGGTTTTAACCAAGTTTCTGAAATTATTGCTAAGAGTATATTGTTGTCATAGAGAAAATGAGTTAAATTTAACTTGTTACTATTTAAGCTTTGTGCATTCCATTGTAATATGTTTAAAATATTCATAATTATTTTACTATACGAGAATTATTTCTGAATGTTTGCTGTATAGTTTCTCTGATGGAACCAGAGTTAATTGGGACATCTTTATTTTTATTGGTAATTATTTTCATTACTATTTCTACCATGAGATTCATAAAAGCGTCAGATTTCGATAAATTACTGATTTGATTTTCAATGGATTTTGCAGTTAATTGAGGAAATTGGTTTTCATTGAACAAGTCAGCATAACGTACAGTTTTAGATTTTATTTTATTTTCTTCAACTTTTTCTTTTTTTATAGGACAAGAGAGGGAGATAGCTATATGGTTACCTGAGCAGTTAACACATTTAGCTTCATTCGCAGACTTTTGACACATTCTAAAATTGTGGTTTTCTGAACAGATAGAACAAACCTCTGAGTTCTTACAATATTTTGCAATATGACCATATCTCATGCACCTGAGGCATTGTTTGACTGGTGGAACATACATATTAACTTCATGACGCCAATTGTCAAGATAAACGTACTCCGGAAGTTGCGTTGAAGCGAAAGTTACTGCCACAGTCTGTGTAGGTTCAAAAGAGACCTTACCGCTATCACCCCGAACTTTACGCATGAAGCGCCTTACCTGGATAACATTGCGTGAACTGCCTATCAATGAGAAGATTTTCTTGTTGGACATACTGATGGGCACAGATGTCAACACACCAGTCGTTTCTGTGTCAACGGCCGGAATACTGGCTTTCAACGAGAGTTCATCAAGCAGGTCTTTGTTTTGTATGAATACATTAGCATTATTCGAGACATCAAATGTTATACCTACTTTGAACTTATTGATAGGTCTCAGATGCATTATTCCAGAAACGCAATATTTGCGAAGAGCTTTAGATAGAGCTAGTCTATCAATGTCCCGCCAACTTTTTTTGTCATCTTCATGAGAAAGAAAAACTATGAACTCAGTTTTGTTCGAGTTCTCGGGGTATTTACGAGTATACCCAGGTACATTAAATATTTTGAACTTATCTTCATCATCTTCTGGTTTCTCTGACGCCTCTGACTCAGGTTCCGAATCGGTCACAGGCAGGTCCGGAACCGTATCCTCCTTCTTCCGCTTTTTACTCTTCCCCATGATTGGGGAAGGGAATAAAAACTGTACAATATGAAGCTACTAACTAAATTAAATTATATACAAGTATTAACAAGATGTTTCGACAGTTTAAAAGTTTTTTAGAAATTATCTTTTCAACAAAGCGCCTTTCTTGTTCGAAGGTTCCCGCCAAAAAACCGAGGCAAATTCGAGGGCTGATCCTATTTTCACTGACCTCCCACGGTCCGCTTTTTTCACACGATATACGTTCAGTCATTAAAAAAGAAAGAGACCAAAGATAAGTCCATACAAAAAATGATTTTTTGTCTCACTTTATAGTTTCACATAGCGCCAAATAACCGAGTTGACAGATGTGTTTTTTCGGTTGTTATTAGTGACGAGTAAAACGAAACAAAAACTAATTAAATTACTATAACAGCGTCTCGGTCTTTGTCATGAATTATTGTAGAAATCTTTAAAATTGGCCGCAATCTTGTTTGTTTTGGCTATTTCTACTAATACCTACTGCTGGTTCTACTAATACCTACTGCTGATTAAGCGGGGCGGCAATTTGAAAAATATAGATATTCTTAGAGGGCACATGAGGATACAACAATGAGTATCTTAAGATGTGGAAGCCAGCTGGATTCGACCCTTATCGTATTTTAGAGGTCAAATGACAACATCGATGATGTTTATTCCGTTCTAATGTCTTTTTAGGAATCTAATTGGGAGGGTGTAAGGAAGTGACATAAAAAACAAATCTACGCATCATCTGCTTTCTAATGACACCCTAATCATCAAAATCGGTTCAGTAGTTTAGTCAAAAGTTTTTTTTCCATTTTAGAGGTTGTCTAGATGACTAGGTACCTACTGAATAGTACAAACTTACTGATTGCTGAAAGAAAATGATTTGGTTTGAGAACTAAAAGCATCGGAGAGTATCGTCTACCCTTCATACATACATACATACATAATAAGCTCACGCCTTTAATACCCATCGGGGTAAGAAGTGCATAAGGGGTCTTAGAACCACTTGATGCCACGTTTGACATACAATTTTGAGGGTTATTAGATGAACCAATGATGTATAAAGGTGAGAGGTTTTCAGACTTTCGCCTATAAACCTATAATACAACAAAACCTTCGCGTCCTACTTACTGACTTTTGTAGTATGCTCGGGAAGAGTTGGCAGCTGGTACTTTTTAAGTTTTACTTGCACTCCCAGTTCAACGTGGAAGGCTATATTCTATTTCACTCATTCTGTCGTAGACACGGCAGCACATCTGGCTATACATGTTGTCCTTGACATTCGTATTGAAAATGGGTAACCAGACGTGCTGTTGTCTGTCATTAAAAGAACAAATTGTTCCAACACTGGTATTGATTCCGAGCTGATATCGCTGGAGCTTTTCAAAAGCTTAAACTATCTTCTTCTTCTTATCGTGTAGGTATATTCAAGAATGAGACGAACTTCGCTAACCCTGGTGTCAGAGTTTTCAAACCGCACAATGGCCTCTGACTTGGTTTTAACGACTGTAGTCAATCGACAACAGCCAGGACCGACAGCTTAACGTGCCCTCCGAAGCACGGAAACGCTCGTGATAAATTGCCTCTTTTGGTCACCCATCAGGTTCCCTGCCTGTACGTCCCTTAACCTCACTGATCGGTTGAGATCAGCGAGAGCCGCTGGGTTACTTCTAGAAAAGCTTTCTGGGTGTCGAAAGCAGTCTTCTTGCCCCTGCCATGCCGATACCGCGTCGTCGGCTAGACACAGTGTGGCATCCGTAAAAGGCATGGCATATTCATGCATTGTGTTGGATTAGCTACCAGTTTAAGAATAGGTATGCCTATTCATAAAGTGCATTTATAAGAATAGAATAGAATGCCTGAAACTTTACCCAACACCAAAGGCAATCTATAATTCTTCGGGAGTATTTTGGTTGAAAAAATGCAAAGTTTTGTATGGGAGCCAGAGTCCGACTCGCATTTGGCTTTTTGTTGTTACAGCGGTAACAGAAATATATCATTTGTGAAAATTTTAACTGTCTAGCTATATCATTTCATAAGATATAGCCTGGTGAGTGGTGACAGACGAACGGACGAACACACCCTTTATACACCCTTTGGATACGGAACCCTAGCAAGTGGCTGTATAATGAATTACTTCTTTGCCAGTGTTAAATATAAAAAAAGAGTGGCTGTACATTCATGTAATCCTTTGCCAATACTAAAATTAAAAAAAAAAAAGGTTAGTGGAAATAGCCTCGTCGAAATTCGAGGTAGAAGGACACACGCAGTGTTATATACTCCTTGAAGGACACGCGAACGTAGGCCAAATTTTGCCAACGTTCGTTTTCTTATAAACAGGTATTAGCGTGATTTTAGCCTTGTTAATTTTTGTTTCCCTTTGTGCAATTGTATAAATAAAGTTTCAGTAGAGTTGTCATACATTTAAACACTTCATGATCACCTGATAACTATTGAGGTTATATCAAACAACTGTGCCACCTAAAGAAGAAAGTTTGAGTTGTTTCCTCTTACTTGTATGATTTTAGTTATTGTTTTGTGTTGGCAGTGATGTCTCGGCATAGACATAATGAGGAGACGGATAAGCTGACGCGAATCGCGATTGTGAACGCGGACCGTTGCAAGCCGAAGAGATGCAGGCAGGAGTGCAAGAAGAGTTGTCCCGTGGTGCGCATGGGAAAGCTTTGTATAGAGGTGACTCCAAACGACAAGATAGCCACCATCTCTGAGGAACTCTGCATCGGATGTGGTATCTGTGTCAAGGTAAACAACTCAAATGCTCCATTTGCACACTAATATAATGCACACTTTGCAACTTGCTCCTGCGTCAGGATTTCGGGTGAGAGGGTCATGTATCAAATATTCAGGAAATACCGCAGTTCTTAACTACATAAAACCAAGTATCATATAGTTTAATTATAATATTCATTTCGTATACAATTCTTACTGCTCTGAAGCTTTGTTAACTCAAAACCGCCCCTAACATGACCCAGCGACCAAATATTTTACTTAGATGCATTTACTGAAACAGTATTAATGATAGACTCTCCTTCTAAGTCAAATGTTGCATAATATTTCAAAATCAGTACTTGTTTTATGAAGTTGAGTTTTGTTTTATTTTTAGCTGAATTATTTGACTCAGTTAAAGGTTAATATACAAATTATCTTAAATATCTATACTGTGTACATAAGGATATGCATTAAACCCTTGCGTGATTTATGCACACCTGTGTGTGCAGGATTTGTATCGCACGGCGCTTAAACAAGCGCGCGACGGGTTAACTTTGGCCTGTTATTCACCATTGAATTGGTCCTTTTTTATTATGGATACATTTATGAAATACTGTTACTATTCATTTTCATTAAAGCATTTTGCAAAGTTAATGAATTTCCTTGAGAACACGGTGTGTAATCTAATATTTATAATTCCAGTACCTACATTTAAAAACCGAATTAAATTGGCTGATTAGAAATCATAATCCTTTTGTATTTATTTTCTTAGTTGAAGTTGTAAGCAAGATTTCGGCACTTAGCCATATAGAGCGGGACCCATTCGTAAGAAAGTCTTCAAATAACGATTTTCGTGGGACTCACCTCCGCCATACGAAGTACTGGTATGTACTTATTTGGCATGTTTTCCTGAACTCAAAAAGTACGGTAGTCACTTTCTAAGGGTATGGAGGGGGTAGCTATGACGTATCAAAGATGGCGGCCGGTCCTATTTTATTTACGCTATATTTAGATAACTACTGGGCAGATTTACTTAAATAGGGTCTCAAATGAAAGACAATTTAATATACATTGTTTTATTCTATAGATGCATTAGTGTAAAGCTAGTAACAAAATAAATATTTTCAAAAAACGACATTTTGTAAAATTAAACTTTTTTTTACTGTGTGAAAAGAACAGAAACCATTATGATTACAGTAATTTAGCTTATTATAAAAAATAGCTACACTTATCAGCATTCTAATGAATCTAAAAACGTTTACATCGAGCTGTAAACAACGGAACTGCAGTCGTTTAAGTGAGCGTGGGTAGCGCCGAACTGACTACGGTACTTAGATTTGGGTACGAATAATCTTGAAAATAACGTGATAAAACGAGTAGAATCACAGCAAAATGAAAAAGTATTATGAACAGGCATATTTTTTTTTTAAAAGGCATCATTTTTTTTGTCAAAAAATTTTCTTTATTAAATAATGATTAAAAAAATTCGTAAAAAAAACCAAAAAATTCGTTCGTAAAAATTTACAAACTATTTTCAAAAGTTCTCGTAACAAAAATAACGCTTCGTATCATATCGAAATAAAACTCTTCATACTTGCACGTACTTGCGTTATATTTCAAAACAAAGGACTCAATGGTACTGGTCTGTAGTGATGGACATAAGAGTGTAAACGTACGCACTCGAGGCAGAGGCAGGTCGCTGACGTGCGAGAGTGTACAGCCGCCGTTATATTTTTTACATCGGCAACACTGAGATTCATTCCGAGGAATCCCTGCACCGTGCTGCGCCGTGAACTTTGGCACTTGTCGCTTCATTCATTTGAAATCATTTAGTCAGACCTATGACACTGTTAGTACTAATAGCTGCGAAATGGCGCTGCTATCGCCTTTAAATCGCCATCTTGTGACGTCATGCTGTATGTCAAGATAACCTCAAACTTCCATGATGGCGTCTTGTCACTGAGCAAGTACAAGTACGGTATTATGTATGATTGCTCTCATGGTTCGCACAGGCGTTTACTGAAGTGCATTGCTAAATAAATGCAGTACTTATTATCAGTTTTCGTCGCGGAAATGACTAAAATGCATTTATATTTATTTTATTTTATGGTTGTCATAAGCATCTTTTGCCATGTATTATTACCATTTAGCTTTGATTCCATATAAAATTTTGTTATTTATTTTTTAGGTACGTGAAAAAAATTATTTTCGAGTGTCAAAACTATCAACAACATTTGGTAACAATTTTATATCTAAAATAAATACATTTGTTTTGCAAATTATAATATAAGTTTTTTTATGACTACTTTATAATAAATCTAAACAAACAAATGTGAATTACACCTTATTTATTCTATGCCTAAAACTAACGGACTGATTTTTATGGAATGTGCTGCTCTAGATTAATAAATAAGCTACTTTTTATTCTGAAAAAACTAAACCTTATGTTCCAACAAATGGCGTAGTAAGTATTAGTAAATGAAAATATGAACAGTGCTTTCTGCAATTCTTTCTATCGATAAATAGCTAATTCGCTCAGTCGAGCTTTCAGTGAACCGGCTTATCTGCAAATCGTGCCATCGGCAAAAAAATAATATTTAGAACGTCTTTTCGGCGAATTGAGCTGTCGGCACAACAAGGTATCGGCTGAAGATTTTTTTTTTCAGCCGATGGTCGGCGAACAGTGATTTTTATATACAATTTTATCGTTCTAGAGTAATTCTATGAACCCTTGCGAGCTCGAGTTGAGTGCTCGTGTATTTTATGTTGAGTTTGAAGTTGAGATTCTTGTCACAAATCCTCCTCCGTCGACGATTTTTTCATCTTAGGTTATTTTAGCAACCTACTTTAACATGAAAGCGCTTAAGTGTTGTGTTGGTGGTTGCACTGCAACATGTGAAACGCTAAGGTTTTTTTGTTTCCCGAGAAACAGTTATCTAAGAAGTTTGTGGATATGTCTCTTCTCGCGCCAACACATCCTATACTCCTTGAACTCTCTGAAGAGCAATTGTTGAAACAATGCGTTTGTCAAAAACATTTTGACAAAACGCAATTCGATGAAGAAGGCAAGAGAATTCGCTTTTCTTACACATGTCTCTTCACTGAAAACGGAATTGCTCTGGGTGAACCACTGAGTAAATCTGTTACGTATTATTCTTAATTGGACACACTATACCTATTATTTTAATTTTCAAATTCAAAACTTTCCATCACGTGGGTCAGCTACAAAGAGCAGAGAGAGTAATGTGTAACCGTGTAATGAACTAATGACACTGGGGTCACCAAAAAAGATAACAATTCAATAATTATAGTAGTCTTTCAAGTTGCCTGACAGCTCCCGCCAAAAAGGTCAGACGTTGATAGTCATTGAAAAATTTTATTTTTTCGTTTACTTTTCCATTGATTATCATTGAAACATTTTGAAAACATGAGAGTGTTAAAGGTGTCACCTGGGTGTCACTCAAAAAAGTTCTTATCCACAATTTTTTCACAAAATGGCTGATTGCCATTTATTATAAAGTGAAGTGTTCTGCGCTACATGATATTGACGGAATTGTGGCAACACATATGGGTCTATATTTGAGAATCTATCTATTCACTTTTATTTACTAGTTCTGGAAATTGGTTAAGCCTTTAGCGAAGCACCTATTCAGTTGTACAACAACTCAACTATAACTACCATAACCTTGCCTCTCGTGAACTGACTAGATGTCTTACCACTGCAATACAGATTTATTCCTAGTGCAGGGTGAGTCGGTTGACAGTCTGTCCCATGAAGAAACCCAATAGGCATATTTATTACACACTGTACTTTAAAACTGTACCTACTGCTTTTAAGTATTTAAGTAATGTTAGTTATTACTACCCAGCAGCATGTCAAAGATTTATTTGTTTGTTCTCGGGTCATGGGTGTTTGTATTTTTCTTTATGTGTGTTTTAAGGGACCCACGACACAAGGGAAAACCTTAGTGTAGCGTTTATTTATTTGTTTATTTATAATTATTTTCGAGAGCAAAATGAGGATGATACCCCAGAAATGACTTTGGTGATTGGAAGGGCTGGTACGTATATTTATTATTTAATGAAACTATGTATCTAAAAATCAATCAGGGTCAAAAACATTTGATTCGTGTAATGTAACTTTAACCATAGCATTTCATATTACATAATCTAGTTATCTGAAAAGGAGATGCTTTGCATTTTTATTTAGATTGCATTTGAATTTTTATCTATGTCTTTTTAAAGTGCAATCATCCTCCAAGAACAGACAAAAAATTAAACTTAGAGGGCACCAACCTAGTAGCTGTTACGTAGCAACAACATAAAGGCAACAGCTACTCAAGAGTCTGTTTCAACTCATGTATGATTTATTAAAATGGGTCAAATATTCAAATAAAAAAAGCTTTATTGATGCTTTTAAACTAGCAAAATTTAGGGCTCCTCATGAAGCTAAAGAACTTTTTTTAAAGGAACCCATATCAAACATCAACTATTTTTTTAGTTTTGAAAGGCGATAGCAGCGCCATTTCGCAGTTATTGGTACTAACAGTGTCACAGGCCTGACCAAATGATTTCAAATGAATGAAGCGACAAGTGCCAAAGTTCACGGCGCAGCACGGTGCAGGGATTCCTCAGTGTTGCCGATGTAAAAAATATAACGGCGGCTGTACACTCTCGCACGTCAGCGACCTGCCTCTGTCTCGAGTGCGTACGTTTACACTCTCATGTCCATCAGGACAGACCAGTACCATTGAGTCCTTTGTTTTGAAATATAACGCAAGTACGTGCAAGTATGAAGAGTTTTATTTCGATATGATACGAAGCGTTATTTTTGTACGAAAATTTTTAAAAATAGTTCGTAAAAATATTAAGAAAAATTTTTTGACAAAAAAAATGATGCTTGTTCATAATACTTTTTCATTTTGAATGATGCTTGTTCGTAATACTTTTTAATTTTGCCGTTTTGTCACGTTATTTTCAAGATTATTCGTACCAAAATCTAAGTACCGTAGTCAGTTCGGCGCTACCCACGCTCACTTAGACGACTGCAGTTCTGTTGTTTATAGCTCGATTTAAACGTTTTTAGGTTCATTAGAATGCTGATAAGTGTAGCAATTTTTTTATAATAAGCTAAATTACCGTAATCCTAACGTTTCTGTTCTTTTCACACAGTAAAAAATTTTTTACAAAATGTCGTTTTTTGAAAATATTTATTTTGTTACTAGGTTTACACTCATGCATCTTTAGAATAAAACAATGTATATTAAATTATCTTTCATTTGAGACCCTATTTAAGTAAATCTGCCCAGTAGTTATCTAAATATAGCGTAAATAAAATAGGCCTGGCCGCCATCTTTGTTACGTCATAGCTACCCCCTCCATACCCTCAGAAAGTGACTACCGCACTTTTTGTGTTCAGGAACATATGCCGAATAAGTACATACCAGTAGTTCGTATGGCGGAGGTAAGTCCCACGGAAATGAAGTCATTCTCCTTGGGTCCCGTTCTAATATGACTAAGGCACTGCTAAATCTAAATATGATTTTGTCTGATTTGTAAAGAAATCTTCCTCAAAGCATGTGGGGTATGGTCAAATAAGTCTCCTGTTCAACTGAATTGCCAAATGGCCTGTGTCATGTCAATGAAATCTTTCCATAAAAGATAAGTACAATCTGGGTAAAATGTTCCCCAATTATCTGCTCGTTAGTCATCCACTCACTGTTTCTATCTCAAGGCAGATGTGAGATGCCTTGGTTCTCGAATATTCTTTTACAAAATTTAGCTTTCCATTTGCAACTGTATTCCTTAATAATGCCTAAAATTTTATAGCCTATGTTATTCTAACCTATTACCACTGTAATACCAATGTAATATATAATCCCGCTAAATTCAAAAAGGCAAAATTTAATGAAACTTTACTAAGTTGAAATTAATAATAATAATAGCCTTTATTCAGACATTATGAAAAACAACATTACAATTCATGCATTATTGATTTTATACATTACATGCATTATTAATAATTTTGAACATTTGATTCATTTATTTTCTTATGATATTAAACATTAAATTATTTTAAAATTATTAAATTATTTTACTTTCAATTTGATTTTGTTTTATTTTATTTTTTATATTTTTTCCCTCTCCTTTAGTCTGTTTGCCCTTTATTTTGGGCAAAGGCCTCCTCCAACCCTCTCCATACCCCCCTGTCCTTCGTCTTTCTTGTCCATAAGCCTCCCGCAATTGTCCTAATCTCATCACCCCATCTTCTAACAGGTCTGCCTCTTTTTCTTTTCTTGTCTCCTGTGAACCAGTTCATAATTGTTTTACTCCATTTTTCTTTTCCCCTAATTGTATGCCCCGTCCATCTCCATTTTAGTTTCTTGATAGTGGTCTTTACGTCTTTTGTCTTAGTGTGTCTCTTTATTGATATCATTCTTATTCTGTCTGAAAGCTTTTTCCCTGCCATACTTCTCTCCATAGCGTTTTGGCATGTTTCTAATTTTTTATAGTGGGTTTTGGTTAGAGCCCAGGTTTGACATCCATATGTAAGGACTGGTAAGATACAGGTAAGTATTGAATATTTTCCTTTTAGTTGTCATACTTAGTTCCTTGTTTTTCATTACTTCTTTTTGGCTCCAATAGCGTTTCCAAGCGTTACCTGTTTGTCTCTCTATCTCTTTTGTTGTCAAGTCCTCTGGTGAGATTATTTGTCCAAGGTAGATATATTCGTTTACATATTCAATTAATCTGTTCCCGATGTATATAGGCTCCTTGGTACCATTTGTCATGATTTTAGTTTTTTCTGTGTTCATAGTAAGTCCTACTCTTCTGCTCTCTCTCTCTAGATCATTGAGCATTGTTTGGAGTTAAGTAGTGAGAATTAAGGATGTAAATTAACCTATGTTCTATAGGGAAATTTGTTCAGTGTACTAACTGGGTGAAATGGTCCCAAATAAGTGGACTGATCACCCGTCTGTGCTTGGCGGGCGACCTCTAAATGAATAGAACTGAACAACTTTCTTTAAAAAACATAACAGTTTAGTAACTGAACAACTTTCCCTAAAGAACATAGGTCAAAATATTTTCACAAACAATTTACGCCTCTTCATATAACTTGAGCTATAAGCTGAATTCCTTAGTGTGGGAAGTCGAAAAAGTATTTTGAAAATTTAATATAGGTAGGGAAAATTTTTCAGTTTCAATGGGATAATCGGCGTGAAGTTTCGTTAATTAATTTAAAGTCACTCCATATTGGAGCCTTCTTAAAGTTAACAAATTACCCAGATGGTATGCAGTAATTCCTAAAATGGGTTCCATGGAACCTACAGGTTTAATGTAAAAGTGGTAAGGGCTCATCAAAACTACTTGTCATAATAGTTTTTCACTTCTAAGGACAAACTAACTTACACACTCATTTATCCTAACTAATATTTATAAATGCGAAAGTGTATTTGTTTATTTGATGTTAATTTATCCTTGATTAATGTAACTTTTTTCTATGGCTATTTTTCCAAATGATAATACATAAACTTTGTATGTCCCATCATTTCTAATAGTTATTCCAAAACAGTAGTTATTTCATTTCAATAACATCAATAGATAATTAGAAATTTTGTTAGCAATAATCCAGTGACTTCAATCCCAACGACTGTCAGAAGATAACAACAAACTATAACATCATCGAAATATAATTTAATGTGTTTTTTGTTATTTTTTTTAAAGTGCTCAATTAATTCCGATAAAATTTATATGGGACCACCTCAGGAGTATACCTACTCTTTCGAATAAAAAAAATAATTTTGAAAATTGGCCGACAATTGTCAGAGTTATAGGGTAACAAACACACAATCCAATTTAGAACATCCTCCTTTTTTTAATTCGGTTAAAAAGAGCGTGACAAGCACTGCCTAACATTGAGTCAGAGGAAGCTTGAAACTGGAGTTTTAATTAAATGACAGAGAAGGTGTTGAAATATGCAAATAGGTGTAGGTAGAGTCAAAAGAATGGATATGTATGTATGTATTTAAATCCTTATTTGAAGTCGCATCCTGAATGTTTTATGAAATAAAGATAATTTGATTATTTTTTTAAGGCAGAGCATTTTTGTCATGTGTCTCTAAAACAATACATTTTATTTTACTTCTTATTTATTTACTAGCTTTCCGCCCGCGGCTCCGCCCGCGTAGACTACAGGTTATATCGTGCCCAACTGTGGGATAAAAAGTACCCTATGTCCTTTCCCAAGGTTCCATCTATCTCTATACCAAAATTCATCAAAATCGGTTCAGCGGTTTAGGCGTGAAAAGGTAACAGACAGACAGACAGACAGAGTTACTTTCGCATTTATAATATTAGTAGGGATTAGTAGGGATAAGTTTGTGGCGATTGCCTTTGCCTGCAGCACCCGACGTTTGGCCAATTCGCCGGTCTCCAAACACTTAGATTTCCTGCAACACTTATGTTGGCAGAAGCAACCGGTGATTGGTTGAATGTTGGGTGTGTTAGGTTGGCAGGACATCCGCCCACTTTTCACTTTCTGCTCGGCTCGCAACCGCGACCACGCGAAAATTACCGGCTGGGACATTTTTAGTGATCCGTATAAACTTATAAGGTTAATGTGTATCATTTGTTTGTGGAACGCAATAAACTCCTGTGAACGTTGGAACTTCTATTATTCTGTAAACGAAGGAACCCCACTGATTCCTTACATTGGTGACCCCGTGAATTCGTCGGCATCAGTGCTCATCAAAGGAGTGCTGCTTGTGACGAGCGCAAGCGGAGTTTCCAGCGTACCTATAGGAAGCAGCCAGCTCCCCAGCCGCACAACATCCTCGGCAGGCTCTCAAGTTGCCGCCAGGAGTTGTTGCTAAGCGGCGGCGTGAGTGTTGCTAAGTGCCTACAAGTCCTTGGCTGGCACCTACGGCCGCCAGGATTGCAGTTCCCATCAACAACTACGTCCTTGGTTGGTACCTACGGCCGCCAGGACCGGATTTCCATCAACAACTACGTCCTTGGCCGGCAAAAAGTGCCGCTCGGTCCTGTTGCTAAGGAGCCCCCAGGTTGCCAAGCGGATCACCCCGCCGTATTTCTTCTGCGTCATCAAGTCCCTGGCAGGCTATCAGCCGCCGGGACTGAGTCCAAGCATTGTCATCAATCAGCCAGACGACAGCGGAGCCCCCGGTCGCGCGCATCTGCCCCCTTTTCCGGCACGCCGACCCCTTTTCCGACACGTCGACCCCTTTTCCGACACGTCGACCCTATTTCCGACGCCGGCGACCCCAATTTCGACCGATAGTTTTCGAACGCACCCCAAAAGTTTTTGCATAACCTCAAACAAGAAGTGATTGTTTATGTTCAAACATTTCTATTCTGTGCATTTTTTGTAAATTTTCGTTAGTGTTATTGTGTAAATACCTATATTGGATTGACAAGGTAACGCTAGGTTTTAATTTTATTGTATTTTTATAATTTTTCTGTAGTTTGTAAAGTGTAGTACCTATTATTAAGTTAAGCTGTTATAGGTTCTGATCTAGTGGTACTATGGCGGAAAAAGATTTAGAGGCCCTTCAGGCTAAGCTCGCCGAATTGCAAGCTCAGAATGAGAAACTTCAAGATGCTCTCGTTAACGGTGCATCTAAGGCGACTAACGCAGTTCGCCCCAAGTTAGCCCCGTTTTGGCACGAGCGGCCCGCCGCCTGGTTTGCCCACATTGAATCGCAGTTTGCGCTGTCAGGTATTACAACGGACGAAACGAAATATAATCATGTTGTGGCACAGATAGATTCAAAACTGTGCGCTGATGTGGAGGATCTCGTTGTGAACCCTCCCCCCAAAGGCCAACGTTATGAGTGGATACAGGGGGAGATGATCAGCAGTTTCTCCACATCAGAATCTCAAAAGGTGCGTTCTCTAATTTCAGGAGAAGAGCTAGGCGACAGAAAACCTACACAGTTCCTGCGCCACCTACGTTCCCTCGCGGGGAAAACATTGTCGGACGACAAACTCCTGCGGGAGCTATGGCTGCAGCGTCTTCCCCGGTCTGTTCAGGGTATACTAACAGCACAAAGCGACTTGTCCCTAGATCAGGTTGCAGAGCTGGCTGACAAGATATTAGAAGTTAATCCAGTGTCCGTCAGCTCTGTATCGTCGCCGCCTGCTACTTCATCGTCGTCACAGCCTGACTGGGCAGCAATGACCGCCCAGCTGCAGGCCTTGTCCCAACAGGTAATGGCCTTATCAGTTAAGAATAACCCTAGCGCAAGGTCACAATCTCGGTCCCGCTCAAGACCTCTATCAGCCAGTGGCACCTGTTGGTACCATAGCAGGTTTGGAAAAAAGGCTGCTAAATGTATCAAGCCATGTACCTGGACGGAAAACCAGAACGGCGGTCAGTAGTGGCGGCAGCCGACTGCCCCTCTGGTAGCAGCCGCTTATTTGTCACGGACCAAACCAGTAAATATACTTACCTCTTAGACACAGGCTCGGACCTGTGCTGTTTTCCTCGGAAGCTCTTGAGGGACCAGCACCGGGCCTCAGAGTACAATCTGACTGCTGCAAATGGCACAATAATTAAAACATATGGTTGTCGTTCCTTTCTATTAAACCTAGGTCTCCGTCGTGAATTCAAATGGAATTTTGTTATCGCAGACGTGGAGACTGCTATTATTGGAGCCGATTTTTTGGCATATTACAATTTACTCCCGGATTGTCGCAATAAATTGTTGAGATGTGGAGTGACTGGGCTCACCACCCCGGCCTCCATCACTCACACAAATAGACCATCCATTAAAACTGTAAATATTGTAAATAAATACCATGAAATTCTTTCCAAATTTCCAGACATTACACGGCCCCCAGGCATTCAGCGGGTGGTGAAGCACAATTCAAATTCAAATTCAAATTCAAATAGCCTTTATTTCCAAATTTCACTGTAACATTACACATATCCATTAAATTTTATATCATTGACATTGTTTACATTATTACATCTCATGCATTTTACTATTTTAGAAAAGGAAACATTTTTTTTTTTTTTTTATAGAGGTCTTGTTTGGCAAGCGGTCGAGGGCGGACGTCCCTGCACGTGCTGTCCTGTTATCCCAAACGTTGACGAAGTTTACGACACCCGCGCCCGCGCCTTTGTTCCCAAGTTCGGTCGGCTATTGTTATACTGCGTACCGTTTGCATTTTAATACTGTGACTTAAGCGATAGATCATATTGAAAAGTTCTTAGTTTTATCTAGCCTCTATAGAATAACTCGTGATTCACTAAACTATATCGCGACTAGTGCCTTTTGTACCCCATATAAAAATATCAGTGCATTCCGTTTCCACTCGGTAATACCTACGTCGCGCATCGCGTGCGTCATCCACGCATCCAGTGTAGTTGACAGTGGAACTTATTAACGACGACCAAGACACAGAAACTTGAGCTACGAACAGTGCGTTACACGCGCAACATCTTGAGGAAGGCGGAGAACCTGGTGAGCTCGTTCCATTGTAAAACATTTCTAGCCAAAAGGTATATAATTTTTTTTTCCAGCATCAACTCACAAGGCGATCCGTTCCAGCAGCCTTTTGGATATAATATTTTTTCCAGCATCAACTCACAAGGCGCCGATCTAACCGACATAATTATTATTGCAACTTGTAGGACCCGCAGTATACCGTTTAGTGTTCCTGACCGGCGCATCATATTCTTTTAAATAGGTTGTTACCTCTTAACTTATCCTATCTACACCTTACTCCAGCTTGAAAATCTAGGGTACTAGGGAAGAGTACGTGGAACGGCAGCTATATAGTGATCCACTCAATTAACGCCTAAATAAAGGAGCTCGCCATAGAGAATTTAAGAATAAATTTTTAATACACTTTCATTTGCAATTTCACGCGCGTTGGACAGCACGACACCTAAATTAACTGAATATACACAGTAACATAAAATCACCCGTTGCGTCTCGCGATACAAGTTTAGGTCTCTTACGAAACGCTAAAACCAGGAATCCATTAGCAGTATTGTTTGCTGCAAAGACATTACGACAATAGGCCACCTGACACACTTATAACATAATATATTATTCGCATAATAAATGTATCATATCTTACTGATATACCATACGAATCACTAATCACTTAGCCAATCGTAAAACACATCGCATAGGAATCGCTCAACTTGGGAACAGTACCAACCTTATTTTACTAAGTGCGTTTTTTTAATTTAAAATAATACCGACTAAAAGCAAGCAAACGACCGAAGAACCATTAGTTTGCCTAAGTTTTACAATAGGGTATAGAGAAAAGGATAATAAAACAATAATACTATATCGGAGCCTGGGAAACGAAAGCTCATAAAGTTATATCCTGCTGTCTTTCAACTTGATGCGCCCGACAACTTTATAATTTTTAAAACTACTAAACAAAAGACTCCACGGTCATTCGGTCAACATCTGGCTGACAGCAACCACCCGAAAACTATGGCAAGCCAGAACAATACAACCTTTTTTTTACAATGCATCGAAAAAAACGGCAACTGCTTATACAGATCCATATGTAACCAAATAAATATTACGTTTTACCTAATATTCGACCACGCAATGATTAGGAAGGATCTAGCAACTTACGTGTCTGGAAACCGGCATGACCCACAAATAGAACTAGCACTACTTAATAACCTCACGGACACAACGCTAAGCTTGGAACAATATATTAACCAACAATTCCAGGATGGATTCTGGGGAGGGAGGGGAAGATATATTAATAGCAGCTTCGGAATATTATAGGGTTAACGTCCATGTTTAAAACGAAAATTCATCACCACACATCAGGAAATTCATCAGCCACTCATTTATAAGCCCCGTGATGCACCAGTACCCGAAAACATCTATTTACACTTCGGAAACAACCATTACAGTAGCTTGATACCCACCGATCAAGGAGCTTTATCCAACTCCGAAGATGAAAATGTTTATGATAGATGTAGTCCTGCCAAAACTCACACTTCCGAAAAGAAAACGATGGAAAACTCTTTTTGCAATCCAATGAAACAATACCCGCCACGTTTGATAATCAAAGTCACATTTCTACAGATTGCACCGGCCAGCGTCTAATTAGGTCATCACCGAAAACACAACACAATGTACCTACCCCCTGTAAAAAAATTTAAGAACCGGCACATGGAATGTAACAGGCTGTTCTAAGTTAAAAGATAGACACCATATCGATCAAGAACTGTCTAATCGACAGATAATAATAGCGGGACTTCAAGAGACACACATGGCATCAGGAACTTTTGAATCAAATAACTACCACTGGATTCTTGGGGGCGGTAAACGCCCAAGGGAAAAAAAATAGGAATCGCCATTCTTATATCAAAAAGGATGTAACACTCTAGCAGTGCACTTAAAGATTAAAATCGCTACACCCGACAGTCCTGTAGAACTTTCTACTATTACCACCTACGTCCCTTCATCATCAAGCTCGTGTTTGTCTCAAATTGGAACTTTGATTCGCTAAAAACCTAAAAAAAAGCGTATCCGGTTATAATGGGTGACTACAACGCACATATAGGCATAAACGACTCTAAACAATGCACCTCTAAAAGAACCGGGGAAAACTTATACCACAAGCATAGCAACTTTAACGGCAACTTACTTTTAAGTTTTGTTGAACAACACGAGTTAAAACTTAGCAAGTTTGGATGTAACACCTTTAGCAGTTCACCTAAAAATACAAAATGCTACAATTAACAATCCAATAAAACTTTTATCGTCACTTCTCACGTCCCAACATCATCAAGCACATGGCTATTCCAGATTGCTACTTTACTACACCGGAGACCTAAAAAAGCCTATCCAATTATAATAGGAGAATTTAACGCACACATAGGCATTAACTATACAAAATAATGTAAAAGGACCAGGAACAACCTCTATCACAAAACAGCTATTTAAACGGTTATTTGCTTCTACGCTTCTTATAACAGCACGATTTAAAACTAAGTAATATTTGGAGAAGGTCCTCGTGCTGGAGACTACTTGGTTTCGTGGAAACCAACATTCGCAAATTGATCATATTCTAGCAAGTGTTAAGAAACCCGTATTTTTCAACTACGTTGTAGGATAAAAAGGAAAACGAATAAACACAGATCACAAATTACTTTGGGGATCGATAGAAACCCCAGCTTTCTTACTTCGAACACCAAGATACTGCAATTAATATGGCATTTAACTATAAGAATTGCTACTAGGTATATGAACTTTTACAAAGGGAATCTGTACAACACAAATTCCAAGGACTGATAGCGATAGCCAATAAGATGAAAATCTTACAAGAATCAATACTTCGGCTCACACCCATTCAGACAAATTAGAAGTTTCCAATTGGAATGCTAGCGGGACTGATATCTACAACACACTCAAAGAAGCAGCTTAAAAACTACCGATGAAACCAACTCCGAGATCCCGCGAAAATTGCAAGTCTTATTTATAAGATGCCCACAATGACTTATGGGCTCAATGTGGCAACATTAACCAAATGTAACCGATCGAGATTAAGAAAATACGAAAGACAAATTTTTAAGGAAATGCTCAATGTATCAAAAGACGCTTCACCTAAAAAAAAATTTCCACGAAATACTACAAAGCAAAACAATAACGAAAATCATAAAAGTACGTAGAATTTCATACTACGGCCACATAATCAGACGCCGGAAACCACATCTTCTACGCTTATTATTATAAGGAATATAGGAGAAAAGTTGGACGTCCGATCTTCACTTGTAAGGACTCCCTAAACCGAAATCGTATGGGAAAACGATTGCTGCAGAACGACAAAAAATAAAATAAGAAGCCGAGAATATATACAATGTTACAGAAACGGATACAGAAACGAAACTCGAAGACTACTTCCAACCACATAATCAAGAATTAAAACAGTAAAATAGAAGATAAAACGAAGACACGTCGCTCGGAAGAAGAAACAATCCAGGAAGAAGAAACAGCAGCTCTATTCCCACCCATTTATATATCACACACCAAGTATAGAATCTATCCTCCTTACGTTGGCTCGATGCTGGTATTCTTGTCGACTCACCTTTCCTATCCACTCCACATCCTGCTGCAACAGCCCCATACAGTCACAGACTCTATCTTATGGTGCCCCGTCGACCATTGACCGCGGCGATAGACAGATCGACTGTACTAGTTGGTACGAATGTCGGATCACTCAATCCATTACATTTCTGAAATGTAGCATGAATAGTGGGATTTGTGCATTCGTACCACAGTGGCCAGACCGAGGTGATTATCGTCGTTGAGTCTTTGTGGCAGAACTGCTGGGCGGGGTGGCCATTGTAACGGTAACGGTAACGGTAGGAAACATTTTTTTTTTTATAACATCTTAAACATCGCAATAATTCTATTTACCATAAATAAACATTACCCTCTTACTTGTTTTATTAATTTTAATGCTAAATCTCTTCCTCTTCATTAATTTGAATTTGGATTGCCTTCTTGGCATAGGCCTCCCCTAGTTTTTGCCATTCTTCTCTTATTATTGCCTCTCTTTTCCATGTATTTCCCGCTATCCCAATTATATCATCTTCCCATCTCTTTTTCTGTCTGCCTTTATTCCTCTTTCCGTCCATTGGATACCACACCGTTATTCTTTTCGACCATTTGTCCTTATTATTTCTTATCATGTGTCCCGCCCATTTCCATTTTAGGTTTTTGATAGTGTAAGTAACGTCTGCAACTCTAGTCCTCTTTCTTATCTCGGTTAATCTGACCTTATCTTTGATCTTTATGTTTAACATACTTCTTTCCATTCTATTCTGGCACACTTGTAGTGCTTTCCTCTGTTTTTCAGTCAGTGCCCAGGTTTGGCAGCCGTATGTCAGGCATGGCATAACACATGTGTTAAAAACTTTACTTTTGTGTTTAGATGACATTGCTGGGTTTTTGAAAATTTCTTTAAGTGACCAATATCTTTTCCATGCACTATTAATTCTTGCATCTACTTCTTTCTGTGTCAGGTTTATAGGGGCTATCAGTTGGCCTAGATATACATATTCTTCCACATATTGTATCGGAGATCCATTAACTTCTATAATGTCTTGTATGGCATTTGTCATTAATTTAGTTTTGCTTGTATTCATGGTAAGTCCTGCTTTTTCACTATTCTCTACCAGTTCCTGCAGCATCTCTTTAAGATCTGGTGGGTTGTCACTCAGTATTATTAAGTCGTCTGCGAATCTTAGGTGGTTAAGTCTGATCCCGTTTATATTCAAACCATAATTATTCCAGTTAATTTTTCTAAATATGTGCTCCAGTACTGCCGAGAACAGCTTTGGTGAAAGTGGATCCCCTTGTCGTACTCCTTTTTTAATTTCAAATTCTTCTCCTATACTCTCTGTCTGTATTCTTGTGGTTGATTTATTATATATTTCTTTTATTAGTTTTATATATTTTTGATGAACTCCTTGACTTTGCAGGGCTTCCCAGATGTAATTATGTTTTATAGAGTCAAATGCTTTATTATAGTCAACAAATGCCAAGTAGTATACTTTGTTGTATTCATTGCATTTCTCTATGATCTGTTTTATAGAGTGTATGTGGTCTATTGTTGAGAAATCACTACGAAAGCCAGCCTGCTCTATCGGTTGACTGTCATCGAGTATTCTTGATAGCCGATTCAGAATTACTTTAGAGAAGACTTTGTATAGGCTTGGGGTTAGGCTAATAGGTCTGTAGTTGTTCATATCGTCAGTATCTCCTTTCTTGTGAATTAGTATTATAGTAGATTTCTTCCATTGTGCAGGCACCTTCTCTTCATGTGTGATTTGATTAAAAATATCTGTAACCGTATTTGTGATGTATGGTAGGCTACCTTTCAGGAGCTCATTCCGGATCCCGTCGTCTCCTGGTGCTTTCTCGTTCTTTAGTGAACGGATAGCCCATTCTACCTCCCACTTTAGTATTTTGGGGATGTCTTCTTCATCTTCTTTAATTGTTTCAGTGTCCGGTGCTTCTGTCGTATTATTGTCGTCGAATAGCTCTCTATAAAATTCTGTAGCTATTTTTAAAATGTCCTTGCGTTTTGTGGCCTTCTCACTTTTCCTTCGTTTTCTCATGCTTGGTATCCATGACGTATTTTCTTTGAGTTGCTTAAGAGCCTTCTTTATTCCTCCAGTTTTTTTCTATGTGGTGTTGAATTAAATTTCTTCTGGTTTCGTTTTTGTGTTTTCTAATTTCAACTGTTATTTGTTTACTTATGTTTGCTATTTCTTTTCTATTTCTTTGCCTGTTTTCTATTAGTACTTTCCTGTATTCTATCAACTTTCTTGCTTCTATACCTATTTTATCCTTTTGACTTGTTATGCATTTTATCTTTTTTGCTATTTCATGCAGCCCTTCTACTAACAAGTTATAATTTTGTTGTATGTCTTTTTTGTGTTTCATTTCTAGAGCTAGATTTTCTTGTAAAGGTGTCAGAAGTTCCTCTGGTAGTGGTATAGGTATTATATTAGGCCCAACGTTAGTTTTGATGTGTTTTCTTCCATTTCTTGGCTTTTTCATAAATATTTTGCCTCTTACCATTCGGTGGTTCGTATTGAAATTGAGTTGGTTTACAGTGTCGACGTCAGAAAAGTATTGAGGTTTATTTGTGATTATGAAGTCTATCTCATTTCTTACTACTCCATTGGGTGATATCCATGTCCATTTTTTGTTTTTCGACTTCTTGAAAAAACTGTTCATTATCTTCATGTCATTTCTTTGTGCTAAGTCTACTAGACGTTGTCCGTTATTATTTCTTTTACCTGTACTATACAGTCCTAGCACATTGTCTTCGTTTATTCTTCTTTTTCCTATTTGGCCGTTGAAGTCACCAATTAAGAATACTGTTTTGTGGGACATTTCTAGTGCTGTTTGTAATTGTTCATAGAATAGGTCTTTTACTTCCTCTGTTGCAACTTCTGTAGGGGCATATATTTGTATGATGGATATGGGTTCAAAACCGGGTAATTGTATGTTAAGTTTAGCTATTCTATCTGATATTCCTATAAAGTCTTGTATGTATTTCTTGTAGCATTTCTTTATAAGGAATCCAACTCCATACATACCTGGTATTCTCCCAATATGGTAGAGGATGTATTTTCCATATTCTTCTATCTGCTCACCTACTCTTCTGACCTCACTTACTCCAATTATGTCCCAGTTAATTTTTTCTAATGCATGATCTAACTCCATTAGTGCTTCGTTGGTTCTTAGTGTCCTTGTATTGAGTGTAGATATATTGATATATTCTGTTTTGCTTTTGTACTTATTTGTAGTTGAGTTTAGGTTTAGGTTCTGTTCTTCTAGGGGGTATTGGTCTAGTACTCCCACGGGGACCGGCCGGCTTGGGAGACATTTAAGTTGTGTTGTATCTTGTTGTGCTACTTGTAGTTGCTTATTTCGTTTGCTATTGTCGTGGTTGTTTGTGTTCCGGGTGCCTCTGCCTATTAGTTGCTATTGTTTGTTGCTTCTGGCTTGGAAGTATTTATGCATAGAGTTGATTTTGTTTGGGTTTTGTTTGTTACTATGATTGCCTTCTGCTGTTGGGGAATCCGATGGTGCTCGCTTCCTCTTCTCAGTTAATTTTTCTTTCACAATTAATTTATCATAATTAAAGTAGGCAATCATTCCATTTTCTTTTGCTTCTTTTAGTTTGGGTAACAATTCCCTTCTTTTATTAAGAACTTCTTTGGGAAGGTCTTCTGTGGCATATATCCCTTCTGGAAACTTCTTATTATTCTTTAGCACGGCTTCACGCCTCCATTCCAGTGTAACCGAGATAAGGATAGGTCTGTTAGAGTTATTCTTAGGTTTTCCAATTCTATAGCACTTACTCAGTTCCCACTTGTCCCATGGTTCTAACTCAGCTGCAGCACTTTGTTTATTTAAGATTTCCAGAATTAATTCTATTAGTTCAGTCCCACTTTTTTCCTTCTGAGGAACTCCGTGTAGGATAAGATTCTTTTTCCTAGCCGCTTTCTCCAGGAACTGTACTCTAGTGCTCATGACTTCTACTTCCGTTTTCAGTTGTTGATTTCCAATAGTGAGGAGCAACATTTTTTCATCTATTGATTTTGTTATGTTTTCTGTTACCATTCTAGTTATGCTTCGTCATTTCTTCTGTTATTTTATCCAATATAGCGTTCATGTTCACTTCCATAATGATATTTTTAATTTTTAGCAATCGAATCAAAACGAATTTGTTTTACTACCAATTGGTAGGATTGTGATCGTTCTGGCAATCCAACTAGTGTCTATTAGGGTGGGCCGATTTTACTTATTTAGGAATTTGATCTGACAAGACCCCTTAAAAGTTACATATGAGTACATAGATCATAGGAAAAATAGTAAGTTAAATCTAGCATACTACTTTGAGACCTCTACCTGCAATGTTATTTTAAAAAAATACCTATTTTTCACTGAAAGTCTGTAACGTGTTTTATATACTTTCCTATTCAGATTTGCCTTTTTTATTGCATTGTCTGTTTTATATTACCTTGTATTTACGTATCGAATGCATTACAACATGTTTAGACCTGATTACAATGTAAAACAAAACGCGTTTTGACATGCTTCCCGGGGAAAAACCACTCCTTAGAACTCGTAGTCTATTCTGAGATTCGTGGTTGAAAGGTTAGATATTAATTGTTTCTGGAGCAAAATAATTTTTTTTGGTGTTGTATCAGTTATAAATAAAACAACTTCTACCTAAAAATGAGCTCTGTAATACGGCGAAGTGATACAGTGTGTCCTTTATTTGGATCCTATTCTGAACTTGATAACAAGTGTCTGCCTACTATAAGTGACGTTACTAAGTTTATATTGTTCAAGAAACATGAATTGAAAGAGAAATACCATGGAAAGCAGCCTTCAAACTCAGAGGTTTTCATTTTGGTAAGTCAAGAGATCGAGAGCATTTGGAAAAATGCATCAATTCCGACAGTTTCCCAAGAACGTGTAAAGCAATTACTGAAATTTCACTTTGATAAATACTTGTCACTAATAAGGTATCCCAACACAAAGAAAACTCCAAGTTACCATAACAAAGTAGAAGAATTCGTTAAGAATTCTTCGATAACATTATTTGATATATCTTCATGCAAATGCGTAACAGAATGTACTTGCCCGAAAGAAAGAAAAGTTCCTGTCAGAGAAATGCCTTTTCTTAAAGACCAAAGAACTGAAAGAAAAATGAGTATTGGTAATATTGATAGAGCAGAAACCCTAAAACTTCAGAAAAGGATTTTAAGATCAAAGCAGACTCAGAGCCTACCTTTTTCCCCAGACAATAACAGTTCCGGTCGTTCTGAACAACGAAGAGTTTTGACAAGAAATAATGTGTTAGATAGCGCCACTAATGTAAAATCTGCGCCTTCTACCTCGCAGGCAACTTACAACCAGTTATCACTTCCAACAGTTGCGACAGTTTGCGACCGATTCGGCCTATCTTCAAGATCTGCAGCTGCGGTTGCCTCAGCGGTTTTAGTAGATCTCGGAGCCGTAACGGAAACCGATCGTCACTTAGTTGTTGACAAAAATAAAATACGAAGGGCTGTTTCTAAGTCGAGACAAGAGATACCGAAAGTTTCAGAGACTGTCACACTGAAAAGTATATATTTTGACGGGAGAAAAGATAAAACTTTGGTATATGAAAAGAAAGGAAGTCGTTTACATCGCAAGGAAATAATGGAAGAACATATATCTATTTTATCTGAACCGGGATCTCACTATGTTGGACATGCTACACCAGAAAAAGGGACCGCAATAGGAATTGCAACTTCTATAATAGAATTGTTAAAAACGAAGGAATGCGGTACGGGAGAAATAGACTGTATTGGCTGTGATGGTACTGCAACAAACACGGGTTGGAAAGGTGGTGTGATCCAGCATCTTGAAAAACATTTAGGAAAACCAGTGCAGTGGGCGGTGTGTCTCCTTCATGCTAACGAGCTGCCACTGAGACACCTTTTCACAAAACTAGATGGTTCAACATCTGGTCCTCGAGAGTTCTCTGGCCCACTAGGAAAATGCCTGACTGCATGTGAAAAGATGGATGTGGTGAATTACATGCCAGTAACCGGAAATGTGCCACAAATGGAAGGTGATTCTATCAAAGACCTTAGTACAGACCAAAAATACCTTTACGAGATTTGCCAGGCAGTTACTACAGGCATTTGCTCACCAGAATTAGCATATCGTCAACCTGGAAAAATGGCTCATTCGAGGTGGCTCACCTTTTCTAATCGCATCCTGAGACTCTACATCAGCACGAGTGAGCCTTCAGAACAACTTCAGAGTATTGTTGAGTACATAATGAAAGTTTATGCACCAGTGTGGTTTTTAATAAAGGCGCATCCCGTATTAAAAGACGGACCACACCATGTCTATAAATTAGTTAAATACTCAAGAGATTTGCCGGAAAATGTGAGAACTATTATTGACCCTGTTATACAAAGAAGCGCATTCTTTGGCCATCCTGAAAACGTGCTGTTAGCAATGTTATACGACGAGAGAGACCACGTGCGACAGCTTGCTGTAGAGCGGATCAAAAACGCCAGGCTTTCGGTTTCCACCAGTCAAATCCGGACTTTTAAACCTCCACCTATAAACTTCTTTGCTGATGATTATATCGACCTGTTGTCGTGGCAAAATGTAACCATTACTCCTCCGCCGATTCTTTCAAAATACTGTAATGAGGAAATTCAAGAAATTGCTACAAAAAACCAAGTGCCACGGTTTGACTACCCTTGCCACACTCAAAGTGTAGAGAGATGTGTGAAGTTAGTTACAGAGGCTTCTCAGAGGGTCATAGGTGAAGCGGCGAGGGACGGTTTAATAAGAAACACTTTGAAGTCTCGCGCAGATATGCCGGAGTTCGAAAGTAAAAATCAGTTTAAAATTCCAAAAAAATGAAAAAATGTTATTTGTGTTATGTCCTGAAACTATATTTTTCTATGAAAATTTCATATTTTTTTTGATTATTGCTTTATAATGTTGTTTTATTATTAATCCTACATAAGAAATATGATGATAAGTCATGGAAATTACTTGTAATAGCTATCAGACGGATAAGTGAAAATTCTTGTATGGTTGCATTTTTGACGGCTGGTAGAGGGCTCAGGCCAGTATTTTTTTTTAGATCTGATTGTACTATTAGAATCTCCATGCGAAACTGCAACTTTTGCCACCTCTTGGGTAAGTAAATTCGAAAAAAAAAATTTTTTCATACTTCATCGGCCCACCCTAGTGTCTATGTCGAAGACAGCCAAGTTTCTAAACGCACTTTTTGCTTGTTATGTTGGTACTCTTGTCTGTCTGCTGAACTGTCAGATTTTATAACCTCCAAGCTTGTATATTTTTTTATTGTTTTACTTAATTTTTCGCACTGTTAATCACGAATCTCCGAGTTTATTTTCTCAAAAGATGTTCACTCACTTTTAGTTGTCGATTTTCAGCTTTTTAGTGTTTAGTTGATGCTTTTTACACAGTTTTATTTGCAAAATACGGGAGCGATTTGCAATACGTATTGGTTGTCGCGAGACCGGAACCGGAAAAAAAAAAAAGTGTGAAGCACAATACAGTGCATTATATCACTACAACTGACGGCCCTCCGGTCGTGTCTCGCCCCCGCCGCCTCGCGCCTGACAAGCTGCGCGCGGCGCAGAAGGAGTTTGCAGACATGGTGCAGGCTGGCACTGCACGCCCCTCTAAGAGCCCCTGGTCCTCGCCTCTCCACCTCACGCTGAAGAAGGACGCGACTTGGAGGCCCTGCGGTGACTTCAGAGCCCTCAATGCCCGCACCATACCAGACAGGTATCCCGTGCGTCATATAGGGGATTTTTCACAAAACCTGGCCGGCTCTTGCATCTTCAGCACACTTGACCTGGTCAAAGCTTACCAGCAGATCCCGGTTTTTGGTGCTGATGTATACAAGACTGCGATAACCACACCCTTTGGCCTATTTGAATTTCCTTATATGACGTTCGGGCTTCGTAATGCGGGTCAAACATTCCAGCGCTTCATCGATGAAATTGTGGGAGGGCTGGAATGGTGTTTCCCGTACGTGGACGATATCCTGGTGTTCTCCCGGTCCCCCGAGGAGCACGAGGAGCATCTCTACATTATATTCCAAAGGTTGGCCGACTATGGGGTAGTTATTAACCCAGCCAAGTGCGTTTTGGGAGCAAGTGAGGTTACTTTCCTGGGCTATTCTGTCTGCAAAGATGGTATAAGTCCAACAGAAGCCAAGGTATCTGCTTTACGCGATTTCCCCCTCCCCAAAACTGCACAGGGCCTTCGTCGTTTCCTTGGGATGATAAATTACTATAGGCAGTTTATTCCCAAGGCAGCAGAATCACAAGCACCCCTTATCGATTTCTTGACGGCTACTAAATTAAAAGGAGCTAAGCCAATGCCCTGGTCGCCTGAGTTAGAGCAAGCCTTTTATGCCTGCAGGGACAGTTTGTCACAAGCCACCCAGCTAGTACATCCTGTACCCAACGCTCCCCTGGCACTGTACACTGATGCATCAGGTACACAGGTAGGTGCATGTTTGCAGCAAAGAACTGCCCTGGGCTGGCAACCTCTCGCCTTTTTCAGCCGCAAACTTACAGCCAGTCAGGCGGTGTGGCCCGCGTACTACCGTGAGCTTTACGCGGTCTACACTGCTTGCACATTCTCAAGGCGCAGCACGCGGTCATATATACCGACCATAAGCCACTGCTATATGCATTCGTGCAGCGCAGGGAGAAGCTGCCCCCCGCTCAACTTAATCAGTTGACCTTCATCTCCCAGTTTACCACTGACATTCGTCACGTAAAAGGAGAGGATAACGTCGTCGCCGACACCCTGTCGCGCATAGAAGCCGTCACGCTAGACAGCGACTACGCCGCTCTGGCGCAAACGCAGCAAACAGACGACGAACTTAAAACGGTCCGAGCTAACTCGTCTCTAAAAATAGTACCTACTAACATTCCAGGCACCGACATCACCGTGCTGTGCGACGTGTCGACCGGTCGCGCGCGCCCCTACCTGCCGGCCGCGCACCGCCGCGCCGCCTTCGAGCGCCTGCACCGGCTGTCGCACCCCGCCCGGCTCGTGGCCGCGCGCTACGTGTGGCCCGGCGTCGCCCGCGACTGCCGCGCCTGGGCCCCCGCCTGTCTCGCCTGCCAGAAGAGTAAGGTCACGCGCCACGTCTCGACGCCTCTCGGGAACTTCACCGCGCCGACATCGAGGTTTAGGCACGTCCATTTAGATATAATTGGACCCCTACCGATGTCTGACGGCTTTTCTTATTGCCTAACGGCCGTCGATCGCTTTTCCCGCTGGCCCGAGGCGTGGCCCATGACAAACATCACGGCTGAGGAAGTAGCCGACCGGTTCGTGCGTGGTTGGATCGCTCGCTTCGGTGTGCCCGTCACGGTCACTACTGACCAGGGCCGCCAATTTGAGTCACATTTATTTAATAGATTAATGCATCTGGGAGCATCCAACCGCGCGCGTACTACCAGCTACCACCCCCAAGCTAGTGGGATGGTTGAGCGTTTCCACCGGCAGCTCAAGGCCGCATTAATGTGTCACAATGACACCTGGCACCGAGCGCTGCCTCTCGTCCTCCTCGGCGTACGCTCCGCCCTCAAGGAGGACCTCAATTGTTCATCGGCCGACCTCGTATACGGAGAGCCTCTGCGCGCCTACCTGGTGAGTTCCTCGTAGCCAGTACTCCTGAACCGAATGAAGTCGATGACCTCGTTAAGCGACTGCGAACCAAGATGGCCGATTTACGTCCCACTCCAGCCTCTCGTCACTCTCAACCTTCGACGTTTGTGTTCAAAGAGTTGTCAGGCGCTTCACACGTATTTCTACGGGACGACACAGTTCGCCGAGCCCTGCAGCCGCCCTACACCGGGCCCTATCGCGTTTTGTCACGCGACAACAAAACGTTGCGCATCGACATCGCTGGCAGGGAGTCAACAGTTAGCATCGACCGCGTGAAACCAGCTTTTCTCTCCCCAGATCCAGCCGGCGGGCCCGGCCCCGCGCCGGCCGCCCCGCCGCCCCGCGCGCCGGCCGCGCATTCCGCGCCCTCCGCGCATTCAGCGCCTTTCGCGCAGCCGCCTCCGCCTAATCCACCTGTTACCACTAGATCAGGACGTAGGGTTAGATTTAAGGATAGGTTAGATCTTTAGTTTAAGTTTACGTTAAGGATTAGGTTAAGTTGTACATATAAATAAATCGTAGGCTAAGTTCTTATGTGTTCTTGCCTGAATTTGTTTTTTGTTCGCCAAGATTTTAATTTTTTGTGTGAATTTAATAATTTTTTCTCAATAATTTTTCAGATTTGAATTCACTAAAAAATTGTTTCCAAAATTGGGCACCATTTGGCCATATTTTACGCAATGTACTTTAATTACATATTAGCGTACATAATATTATTAATTTTATCGTAACGCCGAGGTGAAATATTTTCTTAACATTGTGTTTACATTATGTAAATTATAGGTATGAGTAGACTCTGTTAACTTTCCCCGGCTCATCACTCTCCGTAGGGGGGTGGTGTGGCGATTGCCTTTGCCTGCAGCACCCGACGTTTGGCCAATTCGCCGGTCTCCAAACACTTAGATTTCCTGCAACACTTATGTTGGCAGAAGCAACCGGTGATTGGTTGAATGTTGGGTGTGTTAGGTTGGCAGGACATCCGCCCACTTTTCACTTTCTGCTCGGCTCGCAACCGCGACCACGCGAAAATTACCGGCTGGGACATTTTTAGTGATCCGTATAAACTTATAAGGTTAATGTGTATCATTTGTTTGTGGAACGCAATAAACTCCTGTGAACGTTGGAACTTCTATTATTCTGTAAACGAAGGAACCCCACTGATTCCTTACAAGTTGTTTCTACGCAGCACTTCCTTATGCTTTCCTGGTGCTGTAGAGAGTGAGCTGTGACATTAAATAAATTAAGAAATACCACCCCATGTCGTACAGAAATTGTCTAAAGAAACGAGGTATCACCAGAGTGAAAATGTCTAACTGAGACGATATGCCGACGCTGTTGTAGGGGTCCACTGAAGGTTATCGCCTTGGTAACATTTGGTAGTTAAGACGGAGTTTGATGAGGATGCAGATTTGTTAACATCAGCCGATGCAATGCGGAGAAACTTGATGTTTGTGAGTGGTTACGCAACAAGGATATTTGTGAGTGGTTACGCAACAAGGGACCTCAAGGGAAAATAATTGATTTCGAGTAAATCGCATTTAAAGTTTTGAGTCGAAATGAGTCTCGAGCGCGGCTCACAAAAAAACCCAAAAAAAAAACTACGGCACCTAAATATATTCTGATTGGACCAAAACAAAGCTGAAAGACCGCAGAAACAAAGTTCAGGAAAAACAAAAAACGTTTCCAATCCCTTCAGGTCTCTTTTTGTGAAACCATTCACATTTTTAAACCTTTTAGCTTAGGTTCCACGATCGTTTCCGTCGTTAAACCAAGTTCTAAAACTATTGGCACTAGGGTTAGTCAAGTTCATACTTGATTATACCTTACTACATATGTGGGGTAACGATATTCGTAAGGTAGCGGGCAGTGGTTGGAGGAGGAGAGCTGAAGACCGAGCTCAGTGGCGTAGCCACAGGAGAGGCCTATGTCCAGCAGTGGACTGACACAGGCTGATAATATGATGTGATGTGACATGATAAGGCAAGAAAGATTGCTTAGTCCTGTGCATTTATATTGTATAGGCTCTAGATGTCGCAACCACTGCTTGCTGATTGTTGGGTCAGCTCCTGTGACTTTGCCTGTTTTGTTAACACATTTCAATTTATACCAATTGGTCCCATTTTAGTGTAATTGCTTTCAATATTGTCGCTGATGTATTATATTTATTGCCAACAATGCTATCTATGCACAATGTCACTTAAAAAATGAATGAGGTGACAATTTTGCAATGCGCGAATTTTTTTTCTGATTTTGTTTATAATGCGTATTTATTTGTTCAATTTATATTAATAATTGATAACATACTTTATCGACAGCATGAATCTTGACACAGAATTGAGTAATTAGGTCTTTAGCCCTCGTTGAAAAGGGGTAACTAAAAAAAAATATTTTTTTCGATTATTTAATCCTTCTGTTTTATCAACCACTGATACTTTTTTTTTAGCCAACGATGTCCCACTGCTGGGCAAAGGCCTTCCCGCAGCCGTCCATTTCTCTCGATCTTGTGCGAAATCACACCAGTCTATTTGATAAGCAACCAATGAAACTAATTCTTACCAGCCTATATACATCCCCACCGAGAGGCACGGGCCTCCCTTCGAAACACAAAGGCGATCAAGGCCATAGTCCACCACGCTGCGCGCTGGCCCAATGACGTTTGAAAAATATGACTATTTAAACCCGCGTCTTATTCCCGCAGAAATGCCCATTCGATGCGATTACCATCATCAATATACCGTCGAACTTGGAGAAGCACACGACGCATCGTTACTCGAAGAACTCGTTCAAGCTGCATCGGCTGCCGATACCCAGGCCGGGCGAAGTACTCGGCTTGGTCGGCCAGAACGGTATCGGCAAGTCTACTGCGCTGAAGATCCTCGCCGGAAAACAGAAGCCCAATCTTGGACGTTATGCTGTAAGAAAGTTTTTATACAGACTACATATTTTCACGACACCCTTCGATCATTTTTCGATCTTTACATGCCAATAACTCTGAAATGTGCTGCTCCTTGTATTTATGTTGGTATAAGGTCCGCATTACGGAAAGCGACTCAGACTCTGATCTATACTTAGTAGCAGTCGTCTTTGTCATTTTGATAGTAAGAGAAAGACACCAGGGTTAACCAAGTTCGCCACACACTTGACTACACCTACACGATAAGAAGAAGAAGAGGAAGAAACAATCAATACTTAAGTCAAGACCTGAGTCAATCGATTTATTTTGCTACTTAGCAAAATAGTGGCCAAATAGTTGTAACTCGTTGTTATAAAGTTAGTGCATCTAAAAGGCAAAAACTTACCAAATTGTTTCCTTTTCCTGTGACTCAATTCGTCTTGATTCCCTTATTTGATTTAAAATCGAAACCAACAATCAATGTCTATTTAAAGTGTAAACAGAGTTACATAATAGATATAAACTGGCATTGACATGATGGCCGTGAAACAATGACTTTGTGATTACACTCACCCTATATATCCCTGTAGGGATAGACAGAGCATATGCCGTTCTCTTAAGTCACTTGATGCCACGTTTGAGGTTCTGAGGGTGACAGCCGGTTCGATCAAGTCGAGTCGGCTGCCTCTTGTTCGACGGGCCCTTGTTCGGTTCCCAGTCGGGGCAAATATTAGTGTGGGCCCTTGTGTGTGTAGTATTTATTTTATTTATTTAATAGATGTAACATGCATATAATGGTGCCTTTCGTCCACAATGCAACAACCTAATTACTGTCTAACAGTAAGTAAGAAGAAGGACAGTATGCTTGGAAAGAGTTGGCAACTGGCTCATTCTAAGTGTGGGATGGCGAACCATTGCCAATATTTTGGGCACGCCAACGATTGACAAAGCATAGATTAATAGAATACTTAACAAAATTCACTTTGCAGTTCAACTAACGAACTTAAGTGAGTCTACGTTACGGAATGAGTAGACGTGGTGGGCGGGAAGCGCTCTTGTCTAAGTTAAGTTTTAATATTTTCACAATAAGTCAACATTATTTGATGGCACGTTTATGGTCTCGTTCAAAATTTCTTTTAAAGTGGCACGTCAATCCATAAAAGTTTGCCCCTGTTCTGAGTTAATTGTGTACAAACATTATCTTCATTCATTTAATTTGATACTACGTTTTACAGGACCCTCCTGATTGGCAAGAAATACTCTCGCACTTCCGTGGTTCTGAGCTGCAAAACTATTTCACGAAAATTTTGGAAGACAACTTGAAAGCCCTAATCAAGCCGCAATACGTGGACCAGATCCCTAAGGCTGTGAAGGGCACCGTCGGGCAACTACTCGACAAGAAAGATGAGAGGAATAATCAGCCAGAAATATGCAAAATGCTGGGTAAGGAAATTTGTAGAAAATTTTAATTCATTTGATCATTTGATCGAGAGGTTAAGAGGAGGCGCAATCACTTAAGATTACACTACCATAATTTTGCATAGTCATAGAAAATAAAAACAAGTAGAGTGCAGTTGTAGTAAACTTTTTTTTTTTGGGGTAGCTTGCAAAAGTGATACACATATTGAAATTGAGCTCTGCTTATTTTTTCAAATTAAGGTGTATATATGTATATATATGAAGAACTAACCTGCCGTTAGTCCCAAATTCTACTTTCACTGCACTACCACATAACTGTCACAGCACTGGCACATCATGGAATACAATCTACAATCGGATGGCTAGATTTGAGGAGCAGATGAACAAATCTTCAGCTAAACCCAGTGAATCTCCTGTTCTGCCTGCTGAATACAAGGAATTCAAGTTCGTTGTCTCCGCCTTAGATCTGATGCAGAGGAAAATTGAGCTGTTGGCGTTGGACATGGATCGACTTGAGATGCGTAATAGGCAGAAGATTCTGCTCCTTCATGGACTTGAGGAGACTAAAAAGGAGGCTGACTCAACTAGTGTGTTGTTGGAATTAGCCCATGATCGCCTGGCTCTCCCAGACGTCTCACATGATGATTTTAGCAGAATTCATCGACTAGGTCGGGTCTCAAAGGGTAAGCCAAGGCCTCTGCTCATAAAATTTAAGAATCTTGAAGACCGAAACAAATTCTGGTTAGCCAAAACTGGCCTCAAGGGCACTGGAGTCACTCTGTCAGAATTCTTAACGAAGAGGCGCCATACGGTGTTCAAGGCAGCAAGGGAGCGCTTTGGGGTGACACGCTGTTGGACAAGGGATGGAGTGGTGTTTGTACTCGACCAAAACGATCTCAGACGCCGGGTGATTTAGATAAGATTAACTGCCATAAGCCTCCGGCAACAGACGTTCGCACTGGTCCTCCATGGAGCAGCTCGGCTGGTAGTAAACCCATTATGGCAGCTGCCACTACAAAAGAGTCTTCTGTTCCACAAAAACGTGCAAGACTGTGTTAGGATTTTTAACCCCCGACGCAAAAAGAGGGGTGTTATAAGTTTGACCGCTATGTGTGTGTGTGTGTGTGTGTCTGTGTGTCTGTCTGTGGCACCGTAGCTCTCAAACGGGTGAACCGATTTGGATGCGTTTTTTTTTATGTACAAGCAGGTTTTTTGGCGATGGTTCTTAGATACGTTTTATCAAAATCGGTTCAGCCGTTTCAAGGTCATCAGCTCTTTTGTTAGCTGCGGTAGGGTTCTTAGACTCTTAATGTGTATTTACTTTACTTTCAAACATACATGTGACCTAAAACTTGAAACACTCATGTATGCTTAATAACTATGCAGGATTATGGAACTCTTGATCTATGCTGCAGCCAGGATATCCAGAACACTAGCACACTCTTAAAAAAATAATAGCAGATATGTCGTGTTTGGACTCGTTTTGTTCAGTATTTGATTCTGCATACAATGCAATGGTGGCAACACGGTGAGCTGATGCTGCGGCCAGGATATCCAGAACACTAGCACATCCTTGAAAAAATAATAGCAGATATGTCGTGTTTGGACTCGTTTTGATCAGTATTTGATTCTGCATACAATGCAATGGTGGCAACACGGTGAGCTGATGCTGCCGCCAGGATATTCAGCACACTAGTACACTCTTAATTATTTTGAAAATAAGTTAAAAATTTTCGCGTCGTCGGGGTACCGCTTTAGTAAATCAGTGAATAGTCAATCAAATGAAGGGTCTGATTCACTAAAGCGGTACCCCGACGCGACATTATAGCGCCATTTTAATGAGCAAACCCTATCGTGCCATCCATCGATTTCGATAATTAAAATATATATAGGTATTTCTGAAATGAATTTGATGGCTCAACGAAAGGTATTATTTTTTACTTTTTAAATGTCCGCTTTACTTTTTTGCGGGGGGGGTTTTTTAAATTTTTAATTGAAATAAAAGTTGTTTTCTTCAATAAGACACGTAGTTTTAATTTTCTTTATTTTCTTTTACAAATCGCGTTATGCACTCCAATTAGTCTATACTGTTAGGTAAAATTATTTCAGTTAGTGATACCAGCACCAAATTTCAGCATGTTGTTAAACATGTTATTTTATGTAAAAAACCGTCGGGACCCCATCTGTAAAGTACCTGGATCCGGAGATATGACGTCATCTTTTTTTTGTATGAAAAAAAAAAGTTCTGAAACCCATCGTGTGTGGTATCAAATTAAAGGGCGTTTTGAGCTGATTCTAAAAATATATCACATCATCACTTTATAGTCTCAAATTTAAAATAAAAATAAACATAATTTTTAAAACATACCAAGTTTAGGCTACTGCAGATGCGACACTGTTCAATATTTTTTTTGTGATATATACCTCAAATGATACATAACATCCTCATATAGAACCCCAAGGAACCGATTTGGAAAATACTAACATTTAGTATTTTTTTTTAAATTTTCATTTTTTGCAAAGTGAGGTACTAAAACGATCATAAATGATAAGTTATTTTCGAGCCACTAAGAGGGACAAGGAATGTGAGATGCAAGAAAAGCTCATTCTTGTCCCTATCTGAGGAGGAGGGGGGGGGGGGGGAATTCCCCTCAAAATATACTGCAACGTTCCTGCAAAATTTGTAACGCTAGAATCTTATTAGGCAGGGTATATTAGGTAAGTAGGATATAGTCCTAGCCCCGTCCCCCACCTTCCTCCTCAGATAGGGATGGATACAATCTATGTTTAGGACGGAAAATAAAAGTAGGTATCTCTACTTATCTGAAGTTAGCACAAACAAAAGGAAGACTACTTTATTTTTGACGAATTTTGATACTTATAAATATTATTGTTATTGATCATTTTCTCTTGAGCATGATCCCTCGCAAGCACAAAGTAGCGTGCAGCTTAAATAGTTTTTTACACACCTACATCTCGTGCACCGCTCTTTACATTTACACGCTAAGAGTTCCTTGCAGATGTTGCTGGCGTCAGGGATAGTTTTCCACACAGGCGTATACTGCAGCAGGCCGTTCGCGCTCTTTTTACTCTCCCGACCCCAGTTGCAAGGGTCCAATCGAAATGGGTGATGGTTGAGACAATTTGTCCAAATAGGTATTCGTCTGTAAAATGGCTCGTTTTAGGTGTTGCAGCAGTGCATCTTGCGTCGGAGGTATGTTTTCTATAGATCGGTTCTTTTTGGTGAAAAGGACTTTCCTTGTTGTATTTACCCTGGAAGAGTCACTGGTTGGATGGTACATTAGCACTACAAATTTTTCGAGCAAGTCAAATTCCTCACTCGTTACCAACGGTTCCTCTCCACGCGAGTATAATTCAAAGGCTGCGTCCACCTCTCGTAATAGCAACCACGTCTTCCATGCACTTTTCTTTCCAATTCCACAAAACGATGACACCGTGTCACAGCCGGTAAAAGCGTGGAAAAATGGCATCAAGTTTGCCATTTTATTGGAAAGAAAAGTGCAGAAATCATGGACGGGCAAGTATTTTAAATTTTTCCCCGTACCATATTCTAACCACAGCTTTTGTAAGTCAGGAATCTTTGAAAAAGCAAAGATGGCTATAATGTGCACATCAGAATCGACCGTTTTAATGATCACATTACTGTGATCGTTTTGTGCAGCGTCTGCAGCGTGCAATAATAGTCTTGCATCTGCTTATTCTTATTATTCTGTCCTAGTGCTAGATGTATGAAAAATTATTTAAACTGCACCCTTTGAGATACTATGTATTCACTACTTCTTAGAATCACTAGCCAGCTAGATGGAAAACGTAAAAGGAAGAGGTCAATCAAAAAATTTATTATTCCCCCCCCCCCTCCTCTCCTCCTCAGACAGGCACGAGAAAGAGCTTTTCTTGCATCTCACATTCCTTGTTCCTCTTAGTGGCTCGAAAATAACTTATAATTTGTGATCGTTTTAGTACCTCACTTTGCAAAAAATGAAAAATTAAAAAAAAATACTAAATGTAAGTATTTTCCAAATCGGTTTCTTGGGGTTTTACATGAGGATGTTATGTGTCAATTGAGGTATTTATCACAAAAAATATTGAACAGTGTCGCATCTGCAGTAGCCTAAACTTGGTATGTTTTAAAAATTATGTTTATTTTTATTTTAAATTTGAGACTATAAAGTGATGATGTGATATATTTTTAGAATCAGCTCAAAACGCCCTTTAATTTGATACCACACACGATGGGTTTCAGAACTTTTTTTTTTTCATACAAAAAAAAGATGACGTCATATCTCCGGATCCAGATACTTTACAGATGGGGTCCCGACGGTTTTTTACATAAAATAACATGTTTAACAACATCCTGAAATTTGGTGCTGGTATCACTAACTGAAATATTCTGGTCGATATAAAACCTTACAATAACCGCTAAATAGAACAAAACCGAACAAGAGAGAAACGTCACTGTCATCGAACCATAACTAACTTAACTTATACTTTTTAATATTTCATTGCGCTACTACACAAACTCGAACACCTCCCCTCAATGAAATATTTAATTTTAACAAAAAAAAAAACACAAAACATAAATAAAAAACTCATGACCCCAAACTAAAAACTTAAAATTTGACACCTTACACTTAAAATTTATCATCTTATATTCATCCTTAACATCTTATCCTTAAAATTAACACCTAATACCTAAATTAAATGTGAACTTAATTAATTTCTCTAGACTTAGTGACTTTGTGAAAATATCCGCAGTTTGCTCCTCAGTTTTAATGTAGTCTAAACAAATTGTTCCATTTTTAGTTCATTCTTTTATAAAATGATAGCGAATATCCACATGTTTTAATATTTTTAAATTATCAGTACTTGCGATTGATATATAGCTGCTTGATTGTCACAGAATATTGTAACTGGTTTGATATTATTAATATTAAAATCTTTAAGTAAATTTATAATCCAGCAAGCTTCACTGGCAGCCATACTGACCGCAATGTACTCTGATTCAGCAGAAGATAAGCTCACAGATTGCTGCTTTTTAGAACTCCAAGAAACTAAACAGTTTAAAAACATAAAACAAAAACCAGAAGTGGACTTTCTATCCTTTAGGTCCCCTGCCCAATCAGCATCACAAAAACCCTTTAATATTATTTTCAGTTTTATAAACAAGTTTATAATTTATAGTATATTTTACATATCTTAACTTTCTCTTTAGAGCAGATAACAATGTGTCATTTGCTTTACTTTGAAATTTACTTAATATAGAAACAGTTGCACAAAGATCAGGTCTGGTACCACACACAGCATACATTAAACTTCCTATTAACTTCCTGCACTGAGACTCAATTTTCGGATTTAATTCACAATTATTGTTTTCAAAAATTTTGACATACAAATTTGTATCCATTGGGGTAGACATTGGTTTGCAATCTTCCATTTTATATTTTTTGAGAACTTTTTGTAAGTAAGCTGTTTGACTCAACTCAGTCACCCCATTTTTAAGGTCCTGTTTTACTGATATGCCTAGAAATTCTGAAATTAAACCCATGTCTTTTATTTTAAATTTATTCAATAGTGTGGTTTTTAACTCAGCAACTTCTTTTACATTGTTACCGAAAATTAATATGTCATCGACATACAACAATAGGTAGATGAATTATTTTCAAGTGCGTTTCTCCACCGGGACCAGTCGTCAAATAATGATGTGTTCTATACTAAATTTTAAGGCATAAATTCAGCAATTCTGATATTCAGTCTCAGAATTACAGCATCAAAACTTTCGATGCTGCGACCTGAAAACAGTGGGAAGCTGGAGAAAATCTCGTCACCGGCGCCATCTGTATCTCAAAAACTGCTAGCAGTACGAAAAATATTTATAGTCCAATTTTTCGAGCAAAATTTCAGCAATCAATACCTCAAAAATTGATTTCATATGTTTGACCGAACGAGAGATATTTGCCGCTAAGTACTGGTAAGCTGGAGAAACGTTTCCCCAGCTTACCAGTACTGGCCACTCTATATCTCGGAAACTACGATAGGTACCAGTGAGTATTATGGCTCAAAATTTCACTCCTTGTCCTAAACTAGTGCTGTAAATATTTCATAGCCTCAGCTTCAGTACTTTTGAAGATAAAGGCAGTTTTTAATGGTAAGCTGGAGACGTTTCCCCAGCGGGCCAGTACTGGAGATCGAAAAGTATTATGCCTAGCCATGTGATTTTAATATCAGATTTTAGCTAGTAATTACAGCACTTGGCTGTAAAAAAATTAGGGTTCCAGGTCTTTTGGTTCATGCGCCAAGATGAAAAAACCTTTTTCCCGCCAAAAATAAATAACGGTCACTGAATATGCCTGTTGGGCGACGTTGCCAGTTTGTGCGATGGGCAATGCGCGTTAGGTGACATGCCAAAATGAATCTTCTGAGCTTAGATTTAAAATACATTTTAAGTAGTTTGTTTACGTCATAGAAGTTAATGTAGTCTGAGAGTCGGGCATTTAAAAAAGATTTTGAAATTTTATGAATATACTTCTCAATATAAAGTAATAATGGTGTATGTTATGTGAAAGCAAGCAATAAGCGCTTATTAGAGCTAATATAGTTCATTTGTTTCTGTAGTTACCTACCTACTTCTTCTTTTCAATTCGATGACTTCATCGGTCCTTAAAATAATGTAAACAAACAGGCTGTCAAAATACAAACCAATTGTGAAATTATTGGTCATGTAAATATAATAATTGTTGCGGTTTTCTGTCTCTCTCTATTTATGAAAGAACAATACAATGTTTATCTATTTTGCCTTTATAAAGCCAAAGCCGGGTTTCGCGTTTCAAAACCTCTAGGTAACATTATTTTCTAACCGAATAGAGCCAATAGGGACGCCCCTATTCGGTTAACAAACAATTTTAGGCGTTCTCGTCTTTGCAAGCACGTAGAGTCGGGTCCGCTGCACCATGTTTTCGTGTTAGAAAACTAACCGAACATTGTTTACCAGGAAAATTATCGAAGTCAAAAGTTAATAGAATTTATCTAATTTTAATTTTTTGAGCTTGTATACGTTTTGAACACATACATGAATTCATTATGAGTTAAATAAAGTTCATAATGGACTACAATGTTAATAAAACTGTCGTTTATAGAAAACAAAGAAGAAATGTACTTAGAGATTTACAAACTCTATTTTGTTCACTATTTTAGTTCAGTATTCAAAAAGCTTGAGTAATCTACATCAATTATCACATAGACCATAAAAAAATCACTCTCAATTATCAATCAACACACTAATAAGATTCATTACTAAACTAATTTCATCATAAATATTTACTCTAACTCAATAATTGGTCATCAATTATGATAACACTGTCCAATTGGTTAGAAATAAATTAAGTGACGCTCCAATCAAGAGACACGGGGCATTTCGCGCCAATTGGTTCAAGACGCTTGCGATAGATGGCGTTGTTTTGTTTGAATAAAAACTGACAAGCAATTTCTAATAAGTTTATTAAATACTTAACAATAAGAATACTTATACTTATAACTATTATAAATTATTAATTAAAATTATACATTATCAAAAACTAAGTCTTAACAAAAGCGTTGAACAAAAAAATGTTCAAGTGCTACATCCAAATTTTGCGACCATTTTTTGTCCGGTAAAAACGTTCGTTAACCGGCAGCTCACCAGTTAAATATTTCTCGAGAATTTTAACTGCCGATTTTGAGTGGCCTGCTTCAAGGAAGTAACTAGTGGCGTCTCTACCTCCTTCATCGAGAAGAACTTCATAGCCTGCAGGGTGTTTCTTCAAGTATTCAGTAACATCGTAGACATAATCGTTTATTGTTATCCAGCAATCATTGATGGTGCAGTGTAAAGACAATTCATCAAGTGAATTGATTTTCAAGCTCTTTTCTTCTTTCTTCTCATTTTCTTCATAATTTTCCGCTTTGATGCTCAACTCTACTGCGTTTCTGATTGACAGCATTGTTTTGGATGTTGTTTTTAGGAATTTAAGCTCGACGGACTCTTGATTTAAAGAACCAATTGCGAAATTTCTTTGTAGAAGAACTACAGCACTAGGTCCAGTTTGACCAAATGAGAAGAAAGACTAATACTGAATCACTGTCAAATCTGTGAGCTATTTTGAAGGCATCCAACCAAAGAAGTTTGCCAAATAAAGTTCACTGTCAAGGTTGGACTTTTGATAAACTTGTTTGTGATCATTGTTTCTGAGAAATGCAAAACAAGAGGAAAATAACTGCTGTCGCACGTGTATTTCGTGGATTTGTCAACTGTTATTTGTTTTTTGTTATCTATGTTATTGTTATTGTACAAACTTTTGTGTGTTTGTCATTAGTCACGAGTGGATTTTTGTAGAGTATTCTTCAGCTGGCAATAACAATTTTTATGAACAATTTAGGATTCGTTTAATCTAGAAGAAATAGTTCAAGAGAATCAAAGGTTAGGATTTCCAAATTGTTTTCATGAGAGCTTAGAAATTTTGTTCTACAAAGACTACGACGAATTCTATGATTCTAATAATCAATTCAATAATGAGCAAATATTTCTT
>CATLJT010000001.1:0-16116 GCA_949987775.1 Aproaerema taeniolella | reverse complement strand
TCTCTAGATGTTTAACTACCTATTTATGATAATTGTATAAAAAATAAATGTCACTAGTATTTTAAACATTTTCAATCAAACCCCCACTAAACCTTTTTTAAATATATACTAATAAAATAATTATTTTTTTCCTAATCATGATGAATATAAAAAATATATTAAAAAATAGCTTTATCTTAGTGTATCCCAGCTTTATCTCACAATTTAGTTCCCAAGAGTCACCGAGAGTTCCACATACTCGTAAGTATTATAGCTTTACCTGTAGATTAAATTACTAAGACGTTGCAGTTAGTCTACAAACCCGCAGGTGGACAAATAAATAATAAGACTCAGTTCACATAAGTAGTGAATACAGATATTTCAAAGAGGGTAGGCAGGGAAATTTAAGACAAGAGAACATTTTATTTTTGTTTGTAGTTTTATTCAACTAGTAAAAGGGTATGTTAATGGAATTTACACGTTTGAAGATAATGAAATTAGTAAAACAACCACGCATACAGATATTTTGAAAAGGGTAGGTAGAGAAATTTAAGACAAGAATACATTTTATTTTTAATTTTATTTTTAATAGTTTTATTAAACTAATAAAAGTCGAATTTACTTTTCACAAATCGAAAATATTTTTTTTCTTACGAACTTATTATAATGTATATTGTATCCTACTGTCAGCTACTGTTTACTGTTGTCATCTAATGTCCACTATTGTCAAGTATTGTCTTGTTTTCTCCGAAATGCATGATGTCAAAATAATTCTCTGAATCAAACTCATGGAAATATCTTTTTGAAATAGGTATATAAAGTTATGTATACGTAAAGGTTAAATGTAATGCAGAACGTTTTTTGTAAGTTTCATAATTGTCATTATAGGATGAACGTGCCCTAAGTCGTATTAGTCGAATGAGAACTAAGTATCAGATTCTTTTCCACGGTTCATGGGAAAGTAGTGATTTGCTGTCGCAAACTATTTCTAACAGCAGAAGTTACTTTTGCTGACTTTATTAATTTTCAGGGATAGTAAACATTACACGGTTTTATAAATTTTAAAAACCTAACATTTTGTTCTAACATAATGTTTGCATATTAATTATTTATTAAAGACATTTTTAAATACGTAAGATACCAAAATTTACTAATATCTATCTATCTATATAATACAAGAAATTTATAAAAAAAAATTGTTTTATTTTTTCACTGCAAAACATGTAACTTTTTAATTTTTAGGTTTCCCGTAAATACTTACTAGTAAATACATACTATTAAGTTTGGTACCTGTACAACCAATAAAATGTAGCAATATTATTATTTTTTTCCATGAGTTTGCGATCCCTGACAAATTTTGCTTACTACGGAGAAATTACAGGATAAATACCACAAATTAATTTCTTAAATTCATTCACTTTGTGTAAAGCTGTTCGTGCTTCCGAACCTTTCGCTCGTGCTTATCAAGTGTCGTTTAATTTCAAGAATACTGTGCTGTGGTGCTGTGCGCTAATTTCAACAAAACTTCATTTTATGCGGATCCCGTGCATCAGAATAATGTATGTAAGTTCGAATTAACTTAATTTTCAAAATACCTTCCTAATTTTATTTAAATGTTGAGTAAAGTGATTTAGTTTGATTTTCTTTTTTTAACCCTGTCATAACCGATATTTTCAATTTGTTTTTTTCTATTACAGGTCTGAATCAAACTACAAACGTACCAAACACGAGAAGGCTGAGACCGACTTCTTCGATTCAGAAGACGAGGGTGCAAGGTAAATATTTTACTCTACTTAAAGCAAATTAATGTTTTAGTTTATACGATATTTCCCTTTACCTTAATGTTTTTTTAGTTGTCTCTCTTATTTTCTAAACACCTTCATAAACCGTGATCACAAATTACTTATGTTGAAATTTTTTAAATTATAAATCGACTTTTCTAAGTTTAAAGACTAATATATATATATTTTTTTTCTCAGTGCTAAGAAGAAAAACAAGCCAGGCCCGAAGCCCCGTGCTTCCAAAGCAGCTACCCCGTCACGCGCACCGTCCAAGTCGCAGTCAGAAGATCCGGCTAGCTGGCTGTCGGACAGCGAGGACGAGACACAAGCACGACAGAAGGCGCAGCAGACGCCGTCCATTTACTCAAAGCGCGTGGCTGATGGTACGATACGGAGAAAAGCGTTCCTTAGTGGTAGTTTAATTGCGGAGTTACGACTCTACAACTGCGCAGAAATAAAAGATCTCGAGGGATTGGATAGGTGCGAGAAAGCGTTCGTATGGCTCCGCTATCAGGGCGATCAACAAGATCCCGAGTTTTTATTATTGAAAAAGTTTATTAAGGGGGCTAAAGAAAAGTTTACTGAAGAAGGAACGTTTTACCAAGCAAAAAAGAAAAAGTAGGTAAAAGTTACACCTTGTTCGATTCGAAAATACTTTCTTACTAGATTTAATTTTTTATTTTCTGGATTTAAGATTTGCGTGGTAAAGCGTTCTTTTCTTTATTTTAATTTTATGGTTAAATATTATTACGTATGCGGGTATATTCTTATTTTAGTACATTTTATTTAGTAGTGTAGGTATTTTGTGTTAGGATTAGGATATATTACTTGTGCGTTGCTTATAATAGTCTTAAGGTTTTGGTCAATAAATCAATATTTTAATCGTTTTAAGTTTATAATTTACAGTCTAATTCTGTTAGATAGGTAACTAAAACAATCTTCACCCGCTTGTTCAGACAATTCTTATAATGACACATTCAATATTTTGTTCAGTTTGCGATATTTCGATTAAAAGTAAAGTGTTCTCTGCTCACCTTAAAAGTATTTTGCATAAAGATAATAGTTCAATCAATGAAAGTGATGGCATTGACAAAATTAGTAGCGCTTTCCGTGCACGTATTGCATCATATCGTGTACGAGGTGACGAAGCGAACCAACCGCTACCACCAAATGAATTTTTGTTTAATATTCGTAGACATGTACGCAAACTCCTTACTACTCGCGTACAAACTCATACAAACTTGAAAGTCAATTTTGAATTGTTCGCTGAATTTTCTTTACCCAAAATTCAAGACAAGGTTTCGATTAAATCTTTTGCCACAGAAAATATAATTTTGCATCGAAATTTCGACTTTAAAACCTTATATTATAAAGTTATTGAAAACATTAGTAGAAAAGTGGAAGAGTTTGAAGAAAAAGATAGTGGCTGGGCCTTTATTCGAAACCTTTACCTTGAAGTGAATATGAACAAATACAATCCGATGAGAGCTTCCAGCTTTATCGATTTGCCTAAAAATATAAAGAACAAACGTGCTTGCATTAATATTAGAAACGCTGACAACTTTTGTTTCCTATGGTCGATAATGGCTGCGTTATTTCCAGTTAAGAACAACGGTCACCGTACGTCTTCGTATCCACACTTTGAAACCGTTCTTAATACGAGAAACATGTCTTTCCCTGTAGGATTCTCAGATATAAAAGTATTTGAAAAAAATAATCCAAAGATAAGTGTGAATGTTTACGGTCTCAAAAATAATAAAAATATAGTAGGTCCCTTGTACAGAAGTGAATCTCGAAAAAAACATCACATTAATCTTCTGTTTTTAGAAGACAATAATCGTTCTCATTACTGTCTTATTAAAGATTTGCCTAAATTGCTTCGTCAACAAGTAACAAATCACCATGCAAAGTTATATTTTTGTGATGATTGCATTTTATTTTTTGATACTTTAAAAAAATTTAAATCTCATACTTGTGGGCAAGTGAAAACAATTCTGCCTGAGGCAGGAAGTTTTATTCAATTCAAAAACTATGAACGAATGCAGGATATGCCCTTCGTTATCTATGCTGACTTCGAATCTCTGCTGAAGCCCGTTGAAAACAATGCTGATAACACATCTAGTTGTACAACATCTTTACAGCAACACGTGCCAGCTGCTTTTGCTTATTATATAGTTTGTTCATATGATAGTTCACTTAACAGGTATGTTACTTATCGAGGACCAGATTGTGTTGCAAAGTTTTTACATTCACTTCAATCCGATGTTACGAAAATCTATGAAATATTACAAACCCCTGTGCCAATGACATTCACGGAAGAGGATTTGATTAATCATACTAACGCTGACTTATGTTTCCTTTGCGATAAAATACTATTTGACGATAAGGTTCGAGACCATTGCCATCTTACGGGACGTTATCGCGGAGCTGCTCATTCGTATTGTAATATCCGATTTCGCTTGCCTAAACTGATCCCAGTATTTTTCCACAACTTGTCAGGATACGACTGTCACTTATTTATAAGGGAATTAGGTGAGTTAGACGGTAAATTAAAGGTAATCGCGAAAAACAAAGAAAATTACATTTCATTTACAAAATTTTTTCAAGTCTATGAGGATAGAATACCTGTTCGCTTCGTAGATTCGTTTAAGTTTTTAGGTACTAGTTTAGAAAAACTTGTGTCTAATTTGAATTCAAATGATTTTATTCATTTAAAACGCTTTTTTCCCTCAAATGTACAATTTAATTTGGTGAAACGCAAAGGGGTGTATCCTTATGAGTATATGACTAGCTGGGAACTCTTTGAGGAAGTTAACCTACCACCACGTCATTGCTTTTACAGTACATTAACTAATGACATTATTTCTGAATCGGACCATGAACACGCACGAAATGTTTGGAATCAGTTTAAAATAAGGAATCTCGGAGAATACACCGATCTATACCTCAAGTCAGATGTATTATTACTTGCGGACGTATTTGAAAACTTTCGCAAAACGTGTAAAGTTAATTACAAGCTAGATCCCGCTTTTTACTTAACAGCTCCTAGTTTGAGTTTCGATGCTATGCTTTTAAAAACCGGAGTGCAATTAGAGCTTATTAATGATTTGGAAATTATAAGATTAATTCAAAAAGGTATTCGTGGTGGGATTTGTTTATGTTCCACTAGGCATTCAAAAGCAAATAATAAATATTTGCCTGAGTACAATAGCTCACAAAAAAACAATTATCTGATTTACATCGATTGCAACAATCTATACGGGTACGCTATGTGTGCTTATCTACCATATTCCGATTTCAAATTGCTCAACGAAGAAGAAATTAATCGTATAAATTTTTGCAATATTTCTTTAGATGGTGACTATGGTTACATATTGGAGGTTGACATAGAATACCCAGAACATTTACATGACCTTCATAACGATATACCATTTTGCGCACAAAAGTTTGCACCACCAGGTTCCAAAACTCAAAAATTAATACCAAATTTGTACGACAAGTTCCACTACGTAATTCATTTCGTTCATTTGCAGACTTGTTTGAAACACGGGTTGAAATTAGTGAAAGTGCATAAGGTGATTGAATTCAAACAAGGACCATATCTAAAAGAATATATAGACATGAATACAGAATTGCGTAAAAAAGCTAAATCTACGTTTGAGCAGGACTTTTTCAAATTATTAAATAATAGCATTTTTGGTAAAACTTTAGAGGACACAGAAAAACGAGTTGATATAAAATTAGTTAATCAGTGGACTGATACTAGGAACAAAACAAAAAAAAATATTACTGCAGAGCAACTAATCGCACGTCCTAATTTCCATAGTGTTTCAATTTTTACAGAGAATTTTATAGCTATTCAAATGAAACCTGAAACTGTTACCTTAAATAAACCTATCTATATAGGTTTTGCGGTTCTCGAAATTTCTAAAAGTCACATGTTCGATTTCCATTACTCTGTCATGAAACCTTTTTATGGCGAAAGACTGAGATTGTGTTATACAGACACAGACAGTTTTCTTTATACTATAGATACGGAAGATTTTTATAAAGATTTGAAAAGTCATTTTTTACAATATTTCGATACTAGTAATTATGATATAAACAATTGTTACAATATACCTTTATTGAATAAAAAGGTACCAGGTCTCTTTAAAGACGAATTGGGTGGGACCGTTATTTCGGAGTTTGTGGGGTTAAGGTCAAAGCTCTATTGCATTAAAACACAACAAGACGAATTAAAAAAAGCAAAAGGTGTACAAAAGAACGTTATAAAACATGTTCATTTTTCAGATTATAGCAAAGTTTTAATGGAGAATAAGCTGATTCGTAAGAAAAATATAATTTTCAAATCACTTAAACATAAAATATTTACACAAGAACAGAATAAGATTGCATTGTCAGCAAACGACGACAAGCGCATTATTTTGAAAGACCGCATTTCAACTGTTTCTTGGGGACACTGTGATACTTTATCCTAAAAATGACAACTGTAACGAAACTTTATAATTCACCATGGCCGAGAGCTACCTGACTGATTGTGTCATTTCAATGCGAGTGTATACACACGACAACGGTATTAATATAAAATCTGGACTTTGGGTTTTAAATGATTTCATGCCTCAACTTCATATTTTCAACGAGGAAGAAAGTCTATTTTTCTCTATTAATGAGTGGAATCTAGTGTGTGAGATGTTAAATAATGGTTATTCTTTTGGCACGGTGAAATTTACAGATAAAAAGGCAGCGTTACAAACTTTAACCGTGTTAATATATAGTGATAAACGTTGTTCTTTACAATTTGGTCATCTCGTAAGCGAAGCGATTTATCATTTTATTGACTGTATTAAATTGAGAGTATTCCAACTTGAAAACGAATATGTTGAAGCAATTAATTTTGTTAAAAAGGTAGAAAGCAATTTGGATTTTAACTGTTTGTCAGCTTTTCAAAATATAAATAATTATTTAATTTGTTTCGCCAACCCCCTTTCCTTAATCGAGCTAGAAATTGTAGCTACAGCCAGTGCATATTTTATAAGGATTTTGTAACAACTAAGTATGTTAGATAGTAAGTTAAGAAATAAGTATTAGTTTTAGGTACTAAGTTTAATGTATTGATTTTATTTTTATATCAATAAATGTAGCTAAACTAAATGTTTTATTTATTTTATTTAAATACAATTACCTACCATTATTTGACTAGAAATACAAAATAATGTACCTGCATACTAGTAATTTAACATGAACGTGTTTGAACATGTTCTAACAAATTCTGACATCTACTAACAATAACAATGAGGTGTTATGTTCTCTAGTTTTAAATTACTGGTAAGTAATACTAGCACAGCAAAAACGAATCGAAACGTGAGATGAAAAATTGAACAAGTTTCAACATGTTCAAATAAATATCAGGAACAAAGGAGGTGTTATATTACATGACTCCGTTTTATCTATTGTGTTGTTCATTTACGTTTAGTTCTTCAAGCAAAGCAGTGCATAGCTTTAAACATGAGTGAAAAAGTCGATCTCACATCCTTCTTGTGCGTGTATCGAGACGATAAGACTCCACGTTTTGGAGTTAAGGTGGAGTTATCTCAATTTGAAGACGATGAGAAAATTTGCCGTACAATTTTGAAGAGCAATTACATCGTGCACGATGAAGACGATCCGGTGCTCAGACAGTTGGTGCAGCTGCTTTATCACGTGTGCAAGGAGTTGGGAGAGCGATCGGAGTTTGGACTATAAGCTGGTAAGTATATAAATATATTTTGATTTTGTGTTGTCCGTTTCGAACCTCATAGTACAAGTTAATTAAAATCTTATTTTCTCTTTTCCAGAAACTGCAGTGCTACAGGAAACAACCTCTGTTGCAGCCTCTATAGTATTAAGTTAGTTCTACTATTTGTAATTTCTTAAGTTATTAAAATTGTTTAGATTGTAAATAAATAGTATCTACTTAGGAATAATTATACTTTTTTATTGTTTCATCGTATCAAATGATAGTAAATACAATAAAATATGCATTTTGACGTTATGTAACTATTAAGAGTAGTTTTGTTAAGATGAGTTAAAATAAATAAAAGGCTATTGTTTTATAAGTACGTAATTTATTAAACTTAAAAATAAAAACTAGTTAAAAAAATTAAATTGATCTATATTATTATCTTCATACCACTTTTTAATACATAATACATTTTTTAAAGAACATTCTTTTAAATGAATTATACAATTAAATTTTGTAATATCTTTGCAGTACTTATTATGAAGACTTGCAATATTAGGACAGCCTTTACTACCTATATCGATTATGTTACAATTTTCGCATATACATTTTATCCATTTTATTTTTTCTTCTCCTTTAACAATAATATTTTTGTTTTGTAAATGAGGTTTTATCACTCTTTCAAATTCCCTAAAGTCGATGTATCCTTCACTCCAATAAATACCACGGTTCTTTTCTAACCACAACACACGTTTCTTTTCTTCTTTTGTTAATTTGACATATGGATATGGAGGTTTTATTAAAAATACTTGAGTGTGTTCTTCAGTGGCAATAGCACATTCTTTAATAATGAATTCATTTTTTAAGTTTTTAAAACCTTGTACATCCACAATTATTGCATTCATGATATCTTTTTAACTATACTGCTCAAAGGTTTGTATTCTATCAAGCAATCGTTAAAAATAAGACAATATGCAGAAGTTTGATCAGGAATTTCAGTATCACACTCTATTTCAATGCGCACGTTGACAACAGGTCCTGTTTTTATGTTATCGTTTTGCCTGGAGCAGTCAATTACAAATAGAGGTGCTATATCTTTAAATTGTTGTACCGTTAGAAGCGGTTCTACTCTTTCACGACCGTAGTACGACTGCTGAAATCTCGCATACTGTTCATATAATAATGCAATTCTGTCTCCTACAAAACTAATGTCAAGACTTTCGTACGGAAAGTATGTAGAATTTAGATACACCTTTACATCTCGTAAGTAACAGTGATCAAATCTTGACATATCAGCACTTGCATTATTTTTCCGGTTAGTTTGCAATGCTAAGACTACAAACCGTGGCTTTTCAATTTGAGAAGATGTTTTAATAGACCAAGTATGCTTTGTTGTTTTAGGTAATAAAGGATACTCATATAAATCCCAATTTCTAAAGGCTAGTTGAATTGGGCGATCTTTATCCAACAAGCGCAGTAAATTGACTTTTTCCTTATCAGACACCTTGACATGTGGAACTCGCCATACAATTTTATTCATAACAATATCACTCACTACTTCACCGGTGTTAAGTTTCAGAGCATTTAAGTTGGTGTTACTGCGTAGAAGAATAAGTTCATGCTTACAGTTTATTATTACTTTCTTATAATCTTCAGCGAATCCTAGTATGTTACTTAGCGGAATAGATGCTGAAAAGTTTCCATGGTGAATATTTTTGTTACCCTCTATATCCCACCCCCATGCTTTAGACATCCGAGACTCGCTATCGTTCATTGACAGAATGGATTTCAAAGTTGTAGTAATACCTGCATTTTTAATTTTATCAATTTCAATCCCATTCAATTCGTATCGTATATCTTGAAAAAGATACATTAACGGATTGTTAGTAAAATGTACAGTATCAAGACTCTTCTGTGTATCACCTTTAACAACTCTAACAATGCCTTCTAAATAAAGAGTGCTGGCTGATGGTAAAACATATAAATCCTGCTGATTGATTGCAATCCGAATTTCATCATTTCTGTTAAAACTAGTAACATACGGTTTGTATGAATGAAACTCGATACCTTCAATTGAGTTATCATAGTTAGGTGTGCTAGTAAGATTTAATATGTTCATTTTAGTAGACCTAGTAATTGAAGAAATTTCCTGTTTTCTTTAGTTAACTTATGCTTCGTTTTTGATGTTTTCTTTTGGATAGCACAAACCGTACTGGGGTTTCTGAGTTGCGGTGGCAAGTATTTATTATTGTAATCAATCATTTCTTCTAAATTGGATATATAGTTGAACTTCTTCACCACGCAGATTAACCAAGTTATTGTTAGCGTCTAATATCCTTATGTTAATGCAACTAATATTTTTCTGGTTCACTGGATAGTAAATAATATTTTTTGGTATTTCAACAACTCTGTAACCAGGCGGCACGTTAGGAGCAAACTCGTGAATTATATGGCTCGGTTTCCCGTTAATAAATGATCCACTCACAATATCACATTCGATTCGTACGACTGTTGTAGACAAAATGTTGACTGGTAGCTGTGATGTGTGCAATATATTCGCTTTAAGAACTTTTTTCTCAAAACCTAGCAAATTACCCAGAGCATTAGGTTTACTGAAATCAATGTCTTTCGTACAAAAGATCGATAGTTTCAAAGTATTATTATTACATAACATGTCAAAAGATGTATCCTTTACATTACTTTTTAAAAATTCCTCGATATCTTGAAGTTCGTAAGTTCCTTCGGGTATCTCTATCACTTCGTTATTACCATAATAAAACTTGTTATTGTTGCTATCAATATTGGGAAATGAATTAAATGTGCAAAAATGTAATAAAGCACACTCATATTGACCTTGTAATTCTAAAGGAGGTGAGTAAATAGTTGATAATGTCGGTTGGTTACCGGTTATTGACAATGTGAAAGACATATTGCAAATGATGGAATTAAAAAACAGTTCCAGTATTTTATAAGGTTTCTTTATTTTTCCAAAAATCTCTTAAAAACTTTAGACAAAGATGACCACAGTTTACTGTATTATACGTTTGATGTTTTGTATAATTATAAAATATATTAAAACACTTGAGATATTCTAAGAACTCGAGCGGCGGCTTCAAATCACCAAAACTATCAAAATATTCGCAATAATCATTATATTTCACATAGGCTACCCAATGGGTTCCTTCGCTAGTAGACTCGTCTAGATTAATAATACCACACTCATTCTTTTTAGGCTTTTTCGGTAATGTGTCTCTCATAAAAACACCTCTAAAAAATGGTATATCTCTAGCATTCTCTAAAATATCATAATTTGTAAGAGCTCTCCTTGGTAGCCTTTTCTTCAGTTTTTTGAATTTGTTATGTATAATCCAGCCCCTTTCTTATAAGGTTTAACATATAAACCTTTTCCTATTGACATTGATTCCATAGCTCTATTATGTCGCTCAGTTTCTCGTAAACTTTGTTGGGCTGTTTTGTAATCATTTACAGTTTTCGCAATACCAGCAGCACCTCCAGCTAAGGCTCCTAAAGCAGATAGCCCAGCAAAAATTGGGATCAAGGGAAGGATGCCTCCGGTTTTAGGTAAAGGTATAACACGAGGCAACCTGACTTTATTTTCTTTAAGTAGTTTCTTTGCAGCACCGTACGCATATTTAATTGCAGACTTATTGTTACTTGGCTTTCGTTTTTTCAGATCAGAACGTATTTTAGAAATAATAGCTTTAAAAGTTTTGGATCCAGCACCTGATTTCACTTTAGCTTTCATAGCTTTCCCTACTAACCAGGAAGCAAGCCTTTCACCTTTTCCTGCATCTTTTGATTTGAGTCTTTGCTTGCTCATCTTCAATAATTCTAAGTCAGCTTTATGACGATTGTCTAGATCTGAGTAATTAGAATAAGCAATATCGTGGTGCTTACAAGCTTCGTCTAACCCGTTGACACCTTTGTCTCCTCTTAATAATCGTTTTTTTAATTTTGTGCCCGGACCACAATAGTTATATCCAGGTAAATGTAACTCAAAAGGTAAATTATTGATTAAACTATTAATAAGTCCTTCTCCTTTCATTACTATCAAATATATGATAACATTATCTATAGTACTTCCTTTATATCAATCCAACTATTTTCAGTAGTAGGAAGGCCTAACCATTTCACGAAGAGTTTATTTTTCTTTTTTCTTAGTACTTTTTCTATTAAGTAAACATTTGGATATGCTGTCTTTTGCAGTTCTTGTTCATAAAAAGACCCTAATATAGGTTGTTTCTTAAGGTCTACAATATTATACGTTATGGGAGATGTATTATTAACACTTCCCACTTGAAATAATTCTGTGGACCAATTAGGAGTATAGCCTTTGTCAAAACAACTTTTATGTTTGCTTATTCTTACATAATCACCGGAATTAAATTTAACTTTTTTAATAACATTTTTGTTTCTTTGCATGCAATTTAAATTTTGCAAGACCAATTTTTCTTTTAATTTATTAACATCTTTGGGTTTGAATTGTGTACTGCGATGTTTGCTGTTATTGTAAGTCTTCACAACTACATTGAGAGGTTCTCCCAACCATCTGTAACTACCATGTAAATTAAAATACCTAAAAAGCCAAGACTTTATTGTTCTGATAACTCTTTCAACAATAGAAGCTTTTTTAATAGAATATGTAGAGTAATGGTTAATTTTATGGAAATCCATAATTTTTTTGAAACTTTCATTATAAAATTCTGTTCCCATATCAGTTTGTAAATTATGAGGACATCTTTTAGATGTAGAAAGCACATGTTTAAATGCAAACATTACATCTAATTTATTTTTTGTTTTAATTGGTACAGTCCACACAAATTTTGAAAAACAGTCAATAACGACTAAGATGAATTTAAATCCTTTATTGAACTGTTTCAAATTTCGGAAATCTATTAAATCTGCTTGCCATAAATCATCAATCCCTTTAAGTATAACATGTCTTCTGTCAAAATTTCTTCTTGCTGCTTTATGAATTTCATTAACGATTTTTTGTTTTTCCATTTTTTAGTTTCAAAATTTCATCTATAGCCTCTTTTGTGTAAAATTCATGTAATAACTGAGTCTTGAAGTCAAGTAGCAAACGTTTTATAGCTGTTTCAATTAATTCTTCCACTCTTTTTTCACTACACAACTTATTATAAACTGTATCAACATATTCTTTATTTACAGCATCATCAGGTGAAGAAGGATATTTTACGCCTTTCAATCGTTTCAACTGTAAATCAAAATCTCCATCTTCGGTTGTTAACATTTTTTTATTAGAAAAATTAAAGATATCTGATAATCGTAACCTTTTATGTACATTATGACCGAATTTATCCACATTCATTTTAAACGACTATTATATGCGAGAATTTCAACTTAAATGAAAAAATGTGAAGACAACACAAACTTATTATGTAATTATACCTCCCTCTTTCAACTCCTCTAAGATAGATATAATTTCATTTTCAACTCCAGTGTTACCAGCATCATGAGAAGCAATCAAAAGTTTGAGTCTTTCCACCAATTCATTAGGATCATCCCAGTATACATAATCTGTATTCTTTTTCCATTTTTTTAGCAACGATAAACCTTTGCCTTTAGTACTGCTGCCTGTACTTACAGAATAATTACGTTGTTGTTTAAATAATGGTTTTATAATAAAATTATATTTGGAACCTTTATTACTGTTAATAGGTTTTTTGGCATCATATCCTCGTCTATGTGCATTTGTGTCTAATAACATCATTTTGTAATATGACTTGTCCTCTTGTGTGACTAACGATAAGTCGGGTTGCTTTTTCATGAGCAATTCTGATAATCCAGGAGTTATTTTATATTTACGACCTGCTATTACTATAAAACTATTGTTTTCAGCAATATAAACATTAGTTGCACCCATCTTGAGTTTTCCTCGATCATTCCTAATACCATAAGGAACATCTTTAAAACGTTCAGGAGACAATGACCAGTTAGATACATTTTGAGAAGCAGTTGTATCAATAACTGATTTATACGACTCATTGCTAGTATTAAAACTTTCATAATTTTTAAAATTGTTAATTTTAAAATCCTCATCTTCCTCTTCTTCCTCCTCTCCTTCCTCTTCTTCTTCCTCCCTCTCACTTTCAGTGTTGCTATAACTTTTTTCAGAATTTTTATCATTTTCACGATCGTTATTGTTTACAAGAGGAGGCTTATTTATGATCCTTCTCTTCTGTTGAACAATTTTATTTAAAGGGTCGGAGATCGGTTTAAAAATGGTTTTTAAAGCTCTTTCATTGTCCATTTCTATGTTTCTGATTTTGCTAACTTTTTTCTTGATAGCCTCTGCTGCATCAGCGACTTTTCTTTTCAAGTTGGTTTCCATTATAAATGAGCGTGTAAGGTTTCAATGTGAACTTTATAATAATGAGACAAATTACATTTTAAATGTGTTTAAATACTATTTGTTAATCAAAAACTATAAACGTATCAAATTTTTTTCTATAGCAACCTTTATTTTTTTCAGAGTTCTTGTCTATTACCAAGTAATTGTAAGGGTCACTCCATATTTTCGAACACATGTCTCGAAATTCAGTCCATGACATGTCCGTTGTTACATGTTCATTATAGACATGTTTCATATTTGTTTCATCCTGTTTAAATAGTATAATTAAATTTGCATTGTCTCTTATAAGTTGTTTCGGCACCTTACTGTAGGTTTGATTTAGATAAAAACAATCAACATTTCGATGTCTTCCCATTGCAAAGAAGTCTCTAATATTATTTTGATTTTCACAAGCCACATCATCAAATATTATGATGGAATCTGGTTTTGCTTTCCGGAGACTAATGACGTGTTCATTTTCTCCATATTTTGCAAATGTAACGTCTGGTACCTGATATAAGACATTTTCCAAAAAAACGTACTTAGATTGATGGAGAGTTTTAGCGTATAGGTAAACGTTTCTGTATCGCAATCCGTTTCTATGTAAAAGAAGTCCTACCATCAGATTAGTCTTTCCACAGTTGGATGGACCACAAATTATACAACGAATAGTATTTGGTAAGAGTTTCCCGTGACGGTATGTATGGGTTTTAAGATCAGGACAAATTTTCTCGACTTGTAAATTTAATGGTTGTTTCACAAATTTCATTATCTTCAAATTGAAGGAGACGCTTGATATTGAATGAGAATATTATGAAACCACAACTGTATATATATATAGACACACATTGTGAAAGATCCCACCCCATATATTTTTATCCGTAATTACTGCGTAGAACCTTTGTACTGCTGTATAGAACCGTGTTTGCTATCATTTGATGAGGTAAATGTTGACAAATTAAGTTCACTTCATAATTGTATTATTGGGCTTTCTAATTAACTTTTTTTAAAACACCAGTTCACGAAACGGAGTGCGGAACGAAGTGGAGCAAACGGAGTGAAGTGAACTGGTTTTTGAAAAAAGTGAATTAGAATGCCCAATAATACCCTACTCCTATACACACTGACGGAACACAGAAAGCTGTTTGGTGTCGGACTTCGGTAGAAGGGTGGTCGCGAACCAGACGGCCCTTTACAGAGCCTACCACACCGCATGAGACCATAAGACGCCACCTCAGATTGACAACAAGCTGGGGTGTCTTTGCCTAAGATAGATTATTAGGAGGCAGGTCTCATTTTTGTTTCCTTAGTCGCCTGTTACGACACCCACGGAAAGAGATGGGGTGGTATTATTCTCAACCGATCACCACATAGCGATGTTATTCTCAACCGATCACCACACAGCGTGTTATTCTCAACCGATCACCACTCCTTTCTATGCTGCGAAAGCATCACAAGTCTATTCCCATGTTTGCTTGACTCCCTATCAGAAAGTCTAAGTAGCAAAACGTCTAACAGAGCAAAACGCCTAATGAGCAATCTGCCTAATTAGTAAATCGTCCATGTAACAAAACGGCCAACTAGCAATAGGTCTATGTAGCAGAACGTCTATGTAGGAAATCGACAGATTCTCAAAATGCCTGGACACTTAGACACAAAAGTAAATACAAGTGTTTGAAAGAGCGTGTGCCGAACGGGTCCCGTACGTAGTTTCGAATGACGTTGAAGCGACGTATGCTGTGGCGAAAAATTTTCCGCGTGGTACGCTGGAGCGAAAATTCATTGAAGCGAACGCCACGAAGCTGAACGACACTGAAGCGATCACCGTTGTGGCGAAAAATTATTAAGGTCTTGTACGCGGTATATAATGACGCTGTAGTGACACACGTGGTAGCGAAAAATGTTGAAGCGAAATCCACGAGGTCGAATGCCACCCCAGCTAGAAACATTGAGGCGAAAAACATTCGTAATATGGCAAATGACCTTTTATTTTAGCGACTAAAAAATATAATCCTGTGAATAAAAAATAAAAAAGTCAGATCATCAAGTCCATGAACTTAAATGATTCGGATGACAGCTGCAAAAATTAAAACAGCTCAATTTCTGTAAATAATTAGCCTGGACTTTCCGTAGGTATACAGGCCAAACGAAAGGTCTAGACGAGATCTTTATTTCGAATGATAGCTCTCAAAATTAAAACAGCAATATCTCTGTAAATAATAATCCTGGACATTCCGTCTGCGGGCCAAACGATATAG